>JAKSZT010038599.1:20686539-20870936 GCA_026826555.1 Tolypeutes matacus | reverse complement strand
TTTATTTATTTATTTATTTATTTATTTATTTATTTATTTATTTATTTATTTTGTCAGCCTAGCTAAAGATTTGTTGATTTTATTGATATTTTCACAGGAGCAACTTTTGTTTTCATTGATACTTCTATTTGGTGTTATTCTCTATTTCATTGATTTCTTTGCTTGCTTTGGGTTTAATTTGTTCTTTTTATATATCCTGCAGTCTTGAGGTTAGGACTCTGTTTTGAGATTTTTCTTCTTTTTAAATGTAGGCATTGAAGGATATAAATTTCCCCCTCGGCACTGCCTTTGCTGCATCTTTTATGTTTTGGTATATTGCCATTTCATTTTCATTTGCCTCAAGATATTTCCTAATATCCCTCTTAATTTCTCCTTTGACCTACTGGTTGTTTATGAGTGTGTTTAATTTCCATATATTTGTGAATTTTCCAGTTCTCCCTCTGTTATTGATTTCTAGCTTCATGCTATTGTGGTTGGAGAAAATGCATTGTATCACACCAATATTTTTAAATTTATTGAGGCCTGTTTTTTGACCTAAAATATGATAAAGATAACAAGAAGAATGATCCATGTACACTCGGGAAAAATGTGTATTCTGCTGCTGTTGAACACAGTGTTCTATATATGTCCATTAGGTCTTGATGGTTTATAGTATTGTTCAAGCCTTCTATTTCCTTTTTGACTTTGTTTACAGATGTTCTAACCATTATTGAAAGTGGTGCATTGAAGTGTCCTGTATTAAAGTAATTATTAAAGTAATAAAATTTGAAGGGAGCTACTTCTCTCTTCAAATCTCTCAATGTTTACTTCATATATTTTGGGTCTCTGCTGTTAGGTGCACATATATTTATAATTGCTAGGTCCTTCTTTGTGCCTTATAACAGTTTGTGACTTAAAGTCTATTTTACCTGATATTGGTATACCTAGACCAGCTTTCTTTTGTTTATTATTTGCACAGTATATGTTTTTTCCATCTTTTCACCTTCAAACTACTTGTGTCTTTGAATTTGAGTTAAGTCTCTTATAAATAGCATATAATTGGGTCATACTTTTCTATCCATTCTTCCAGTCCCTGCCTTTTGACTGGAGAGTTTAATCCATTAAGATTTTGTATTTCATCTTTGTAAATTTTATATACATTCTGTTCCTCAATTTTTCTGTTAAGGTCTACTTTCATATTTATTTGAATTCGTGTAGTGTACTATTTTGAGTCCCTTCTCATTTCTTTCTGTATATATTTTATTTTTCATATGTTTTCTTTGTGGTTACTATGGAGCTTAAATTTAACTTCCTAAATCTATCATGTTGATTTTATACCAACTTAAGTTCAATAGCATACACATATACTGTTCCTAAATCCCTCTGCCCCCCACTTATTGTTGTACTTGTTACAAATTATATCTTTATACATTGTATTCCAAAATCATAGATTTATCATTACTTTTTATGTATTTGTATTTTAGAATATGTAAGAAGTAAAAAGTGGAGTTACATAACAAAAAATACATAATAATAGTACTGGCATTTATAATTACCCATATTGTTACCTTTACCAGAGGTCTTTATTCCTTTACGCTGCTTTGATCTACAGTCTACTGTCCTTTCAGCCTAAGAACTCCCTTTTGCATTGCTTGTAAGGCAGGTCTATTGGTGGCAAATTCCCTCAGCGTTTGTTTATCTGATAGTGTCTTGGTCTGTCCTTCATTTTTGAAAGACAGTCTCACCAGACACAAAATTCTCAGTAATTGTTTTGTTTCTTCCCTTTAAATATTTCATATCACTGCTTTCTTGTCTCCATGGTTTCTGATGAGAAATCAGCTTTTAATCTTATTGGGGCTCCCTTGTACATAGCATTGCTTTTCTCTTGCAACTTTCAGAACTCTCTCCTTCTCCTTGACATTCGACAGTCTGACTACTATGTATCTGGGCATGGTTTTCTTTGCGTTTATTGCGGGTGAGTTCGTTGGGCTTCTTGAAAGTACGCATCATGTCTTTGATTAAATTTGGGGAGTTTTCTGTCATTATTTCTTTGAATAGTCCACTGGTCCCTTTCTTTCTTCCCCCTCTGGGGCTTCCAATAATGTATCTACTTTTATGCTTTATAGTATCCCACAGGTTCCTTATTTTTCTTCATCTTTTTTTTTCTTCATCTTTTTTTTCTTTCTGTTTCTCAGATGGGGCAACTCCAATTGTCCTATCATCAAGTTTGATGATTCTTTTTTCTGCCTTCTCAAATCAGCTCTTGAACCCCTCTCATGAATTTCTATTGGTTCCTTTTCATAATTTCAATCTTTTTCTTGTTTTTCTCTGTTTGTACAGGCATACCTCCAAAATATTGCAGGTTTGGTTACAGGCCATCACAATAAAGTGAATGTCACAATAAAGTGAGTCAGGAATTTTTTGTTTCCCAGTGCATGTAAAAGTTATGTTTATACTATACTTCATTCTATTAAGTGTGCAATAGCATTATGTCTTTTAAAAAAACAATGTGACACAATGTTTAATTAGTTAAAATGTGAAACAGAGACAAAACAGCACATGCTGTTGGAAAAACTGCATCAATAGACTTGCTTGATGCAGGGTTGCCACAAACCTTCAATTTGTGAAAAATGCAGTATCTGTGAAGCATAATAAGCAAAGCTCAATAAAATGAGTTATGCCCACACATCATTCACCTAATTTCTTTTAGTTCTTCTTCCATGTTTTCCTTTAGCTCTTTGAACATATCAATGACAGTTTATTTACATTTTTGTCCAGTAAGTCCAATGTCTGGCTTCCTCCTAGATGGTTTCTTTTCATTTTCTTTTTCTTTTTTCTGTGAATGGGCCATATTTTCCTGTTTCCTTTTTTTTTTTTTTGCCTTGAAAAATTTGGTTGAAAGTTGACATTTTGAATAGTAAAATGTGGTAACACTGGAAATCAGACCTCCCTCCCCAGGGTTTGCTGTTGTTGATTATTGAGGGCTATAATTGTCATTTGTTTAGTGACTTTTCCAAACTATATTTTCAAAGGCCATATTCCTTGTCATTTGTGGTCATTGAAGTCTCTGTTACATTATGTCTGTGATCAGCCAGTGAGCTGACAGAGATTTCCTTAAATGACAGAAGCCAAAAAGAAAAAGAAAAAAGAAAAAAAAAAACCCCACAATATTCTCACAGACTTTGCAAATTGGCTCTGAGCTCAGGCTTTCTTTCAATGCTAAGCCAGACCACCTATAATTATGCCTTTTGTTCTCCTGCTTGCATGGAGCCTAGAAATCAACCAGAAGTACAGGCCTAAGGTCATGGAAGGTCTTTTCTGAACATGCATCTGATCCTGGACATGCACATCCACTCTGGATTCCCTGTATGCACAGAAGCCTTCAAACCCCTATTCCCTGAAGAATCTTGGTACTTAGCCTTCTCCTTCCCAGGCATTTGGGCCTGTCTTTTGCTTGCTCCATCTTTGTCCCATACCCCAGGTATCTACAGTGAGTATATGTCTTTAAATTCTTTTCACAGATGCCACCAGGAAAGCCGCTCCAGCTCAAGTGGGGAGAAAGGTCAGCCTTTAGGCCTGTCCTTCAGGGAACAACTAGATAGGTCAAAATGCGCAACCACAGTTTTTCAGAGCTTTATATGGCCTCACCTGGTATCAACAAGCTATACCGGTAGTGTGGGCTGCCCTCCCATGCATGGGGAATAGGGGGTTATAAGCAGGTACACAAACATGGTGTAATGCTTTCTTTCCAAAATTTAGTAGTCTCTTTCTTCATGAAGCAATTCCTGATTTGCTGTCAGTTTTTTATTAGATTCCAGAGTTCTGGAAATGTTGATTCTGTCAATTTTTGCCAGCTTAATAGGTATTTCAGTGACCAATTGTTGGAGCTCACTAGTCTGCCATTTCTGTGACATCACTCCTATTCATTGATTTTTGCAATTTTGGGAGTATTTGTCAGCTTTAAAAAACTTATAATTTGTTGTGATTTTTCTCATTCTAAATAAATATTTGTGGTCACATGTCATTGGTATTCCTTTTCTTAAACCCCAAATTGAATAAGTTCAGGCTCTTCAAAAGATGATTCCTCCCTGAAAATAAGATTATCTATATGATGGCCTTTTGGAAACTGGATGATGTTTTCACTTTAAGAAAATCCCCAGGGGATTCAGGGGCACTTTGGAGTGTGAGAATCAATGCTCTGAAGAAAAGGCACTGTCTGAGCAGGGGGTACACTGGTAGAGGAGGGGATGCAGGTGAAGAAGGCTTCCTTGGTTTGGGTATAGTCTAGGCTCATGCCAGAGGGTTAGGGTTTAGGTTTACATTAGGAGCAGTGAAAATACTGCACCCCAGCATCATTCATCAGAGAGGAGGGATTTCCCAAAGACATAAAAGAGGATGCTATCACCACTGAAATTTCTCATTCAGAGAGCGCCTGGTACTCAGAGGTTCACTTTCTCCCACTCACTTTGTTTGTATGTATTTATTTATATTAGAGAAGTTGTAGGTATACAGAACATACATTGTATACATTTGTAAAAATCTAGAGATAAAAATGGAGAGATACACACCAAACAATTAGCACTGGATACCCGGTATGGGTGGAACAAAAGCGAAAACCAACTTCCTTTCCCACCCATCCCATGAACGTATCTTTTGAATTGCTATAGTGAGAACACACAACAACAGCAGATGCAATTTTTGAAAAGGCTTATGAAATATATTTATGAAACAGAAAGAAATACATTGAGCACTGTTCTAGTGGCTCCTTGTTGCATTTCTGTGGGTAGGAGGAGAGAAAAAACAACCTAGAATAATCCTCAGGACTGTAAAAGGATCCCTCTCCCCACAGAAGACACAAATGTAAGAAAGTTGAAGGTCAGATGCCTCAACGCAAATTAAGGCAATTTAGGACCCAAACAGCAACCAGGTCAAACAAATGTAAAATAGAGAGATCTTTTGATTGAAAAGGCAATTCACAAAGTCGAAGTCAATACTGCATCAAGTTTTTGAAAGGGCAATGTTACAAAGTAATTTAGGAACAAAAGGGGAGTGAATTAAAAAGCACTTGTATGGAATAATGGCAAATTTCAAAATCTTATTGAGCTACAGTGACCTACAATTGATTGCTGTGGGGCAGGGCAGACTGGGCCACTCTTCAGTAATCGCACTCACTTTGTTCTGTGTCTCTAAGCCTGTATTGTCCAATATAGTAGCCACTGGTCACATGTTGCCATTGAGTCCTTGAAATGTGGCTAATCCACATTTCAAGGACTGTAAGTGTATGTGCTGTAAGTGTATAATGCACATCATATTTTGAAGACAGTACAAAACAGAATGTAAAATATCTCATCAATATTTTTATATTGATTACATGTTGAAATGATAATATTTAGGACATGCATAAAATGTGTTATTGTCATTAATTTCACCCATTTCCTCTTCTTTTTTAATGTGGCTTCTAGAACATTTTAAATTACATTTGTCCAAGGACAGCTAGCATTTGTGGCTTCCATTATATTTCTGTCCAATAGTACTGACCTAACTCTTGTGCCTCAGCAGTGAAGGGGAACGGAGATTTCTCTACTTTTTCATCTGTAACAGAAGGTAAGAGCAGCATTCTTATCCTAAGGCAAGGGTTCTTAGCCAGGGGTCCATGGAAAGATTTCAGGGGGTCCGTGAGCTTGAATTGGAAAATCAATTTATTATCTTTATTTTCTCTGCCCTCCAATGTTGAATGTCATAAAACTATCTGCTGTTACATTCTGAGAAGGGGTCCATGGTTTTCACCTGACAGGCAAAGAGGTCTGTGGAAAAGAGGTTAAGAACCCCTGCCCTAAGGAAATTCATGGTATCAGCATTTGCCCCAAGATTAGATCTGACTCTTAATAGGATGCTTTCCACGTGGGCAGAGCCAAGAGACAGCTGGGCTTCTCTCCAAGGGTCAGCTGAAGTGACAGAACTGGTTTCTATTAGCATAAGGGCCTTTGAATTGGGGTTGAAGAAGGAGTCTGTGTGCCCATTTCTGGGGGACTAGGTGGGAGAAGGTGGGGAATGGAGGCAGAGGGCCTGCACAGCTCAGGTGGGGAGGTGGACATATTTCTCACTGTTGCCTGAGATTTCACACCACCCTGGCTGCTTGAGGGTAATAATTCCATTTACCTTTTCGAGTCCTCTTGGTTCAGGGTATGTTTCATTGTCTCACAACCCAAATGGACAGAGAATACATTGATGGAATAAATATTAAATGGCAGCTCAGTGGATTATTCACATAAAGATTAATAGGGAAAAAAATCAAAGCCGGGCATCTTTTCTATTCAATTGCCTTCAAACACACATGCTGGGAGTATAAACAATGCAAACCAAGTGGAGAGAGAGAGCTGGGTGCTTCCTGGAGAACAGAGCTGCAGTCCAGATGGAGCATTAGGGGCCTGCCAAGGTCGGCTTCATGGCGGAATAGCTTTCAGCTGCTCCTCCAAACAGCTACTTTCAGCTGGGCTCAGCAGCTTAGTTTCTGAGCTAGAGCAGGGGGGAGGTCCCTAAAGGCAGCATTTTAAAGATCCAAAACAAAACCTCACTAAATGTGTTCCAGCTTTTCCTGCCCTATTACAGACAGCTGCTAACATGGAGGTCAGTGTTACAGAACGTTTCAAATAGGACAGGGGTTTCCAGTGATTTCCCAGGGAATGAGACGGCTGCGTGCCTTTTCGTGGGGTGGATGAGTTACAAAGCAATGATTATACAGAAGAGAATATATGATGTTTATCATTAAGTGATGGTGGTGGGGCGTAGAGGGGTGAGGGGATGGTCTCAAAGAATACATCCCAGGCATTGTCTTTGTTTTATGGATTGGACATTAATTATACCCAAGCTCTGCCTTATAATGATTAGGTAGTGAGGGAGATCTTGTGCACTCCTGAAAGAAATAGAAATAAAGCAGGATGAGGCCCATTCGGTGACACAATTTTGCAACATGATTTAGTGCTGCTGGACAGGAAAGAGAATCCTTTAGGAGGAACTGAAGGAGGCTTTTAAGGTTTTGCAATATTTGTTGGAATATGCTGCTATCTTACAGCAAGTAGAAGCATAATAATAGCTGTGTTTGTGGAGAACCTACTCTAAGACTTAAACACTTCTCATGCACTTTTTCTGAGCCTCACAGCAAGCCTGCCAGGTTGGGTTACCCAGGTCTGTTTCCCTTCGATTCTCTTTCCAGGGACAGGCTCTGTGGTTAGTAACTGGGATAAAGGGAAGGAGTGGGGCCAAAAAGAGAGAGGAAAGAAATGTTAAAAGACATCATGGCTGGGAAGCGGCTGTGGCTCAATCAGTAGGGCTCCCGTTTACCATATGGGAGGCCCCGGGTTCGGTTCCCAGGGCCTCCTGGTGGAGGCAAGCCCGTCCGCGCGGCGTGGTTAGCTGACCCAGTGAGCACAAGCAGCAAGGGGGGGATAAATGAATAAATAAATAAAATCTTTAAAAAAAAAAAAAGACATCATGGTATATTAAATTTAAAAAATTAAATTTTTTTTTAAAAAAGATTATGTTTGTAATTTGTGTGTTTATTAGAGCCAGGCAGGAAATTACATTGATACCATGTACCTCCCAGTACATGAAGAGGCAAGCTATCCCAGAGGCCATAGAACAGAAGGTCTCACCAGTGAAATTCAGATGCTTGAATCAATTTCAAACACACAGCAGGAAGCAAAGAGAAAGGAATGGGGTAGGATAATACACACAGTACAGGGTGCAGTTCCAGTGGGATGAGCACACATCAGTGTTCCGTATTAGGCAGTGTTCACATGGCTCCTTTTTCCCCGCAGCATCGGCCTTTCTCACGGATGGTGTGGTTACAAAGACCAGGGCTGAGGCTGAGCAAGGGCGACCAGTGGAAGATACCTGGAGCCAAAACCCAAACTGCTTTATGGAAGAGAAACAGGGACAAGGATGCTTGGTCACAATGTTAGCTTGCCAATTGGCAGGATGAGCAGCTTTGATTTTAGTTGCTTCTCTTGGGCAGAGGACATATGGGGTCAGATGAAGACACAAGGAAAATGTAATGCCTCATATGCCTCATACATATAGTGCACCATGAACAATTAGTGCCTCAGGCATATTTGGTATCTCATGAATGATAGATTTCTCTTTGTCCTCCCATCCCTTTCTAAATTCAACACAGACGTTCTCTATTTACTAACTTATATGTATTTAACTTATCGTATGAATTCTGCCCATGTCTCTTGAGCTATTTGCTTTCTCATTATCTCTACTTAACATACCTCATGAGTTGTGCATCTTTTATAGTAGAACCAAATATTTTCAAATACTACTGGAAATGTGCATCACAACTGGATTGATGTCAATCATTCCTATTGAGATAGAAGCTCACTCAAGTTAGGACTTGTTCATTGCTGTATTTTTAGTGTATAGCATATTATGGGTGCTCTTTAAATTGCTGAATAAATAAGTGAACATTGTATAAGTAGGGAAATAAGGAGACAGAAAAATTAGGCTAAAGAGAGCAAGGAAGCTCATGAACCCACAGCTTCCTCTGCTAATCGGTCTTCAGTCCCAAGGCTGCAAGTGCCCTCCTTGTCCTTGTTTTCGCCTGGCCTACGATTCTGCTAGAGCAGTGGCTCTCAAAATGGTACCCAGACAGGTAGCATCAGCATCACCTTACAGGAAAAGTGCAAATTCTCATGTCTCCAGTCTTCCTCTCCCCCACCAATTGAACCAGAAACTCTGGGGCTGGGGCCAACAATCCGTGTTTTTGCCAGCCCTTCAGGTCATGCTGAAGTTTGGGGACCACTGTGGTAGAACATTGTGTTGTTATAGTGTTTTATTTCAGACATTTTGCTTCTGGGATACTGTGTTTCTCCCTTTGAAACAGGAGTCCAGTTTTATTTGTTTGTAAATGAAATCACATGTGTATTTGTAGCCTCCAAAGATGATGATGTTTCCTCGCTAACAAAGACCACATGAGCAAGCTCTGTTGAGAGCCCCACAGGCTAAGCACAACCTGGGAACTGGCTCTTTCTAGAGTAAAGATACAACAAGGGGAGTAGGGGAAAAAGAAAGGTGGAAAGGGGAAGCATCAAGACAAAAAGCCAGCTACATGGGGGGGGGGGCGGTTTCTCTACAAGTCTGCCCAGGAAACTCAGACGGCCACTATCTTTGTGGACAGCATCTGGGATCGGCTCCCCAGTCCTTTGGTGTAAACAGACACACCTGGATCCCAATTTGTGGCAGCTCTTTCATATAGAGCAGGGGTTCTTAGCCAAGGGTCCATGGACCCCCAAGCGGTCCGTGGAAAGATTTCAGGGGATCTGTGAGCTTGAACTGAAAATTCAAAAAAACATTATTCTTGTGGGGACGTGTTGGTGCGGGTGTGATATATTTATTAAATAATACACAGGATAGTGTGGACTTAGTAAGGGGTCCGTGGTTTTCACCTGACTGACAAAAGGGTCCATGGAACAAAAAAGGTTAAGAACCCCTGATACAGAGAAAAAAGTGCTTGTAAAGGAATTCAGCATTACATGGCTAAAATAGCCAAGCACCATGTTTATCTTTCCATGAATTTTATTTATCTCTTTAAAATTACAAATATTTAAAAATAACACTCTGCTTAATTCTAGTTATAAAAATAATGTGTTGGGAGTGGATGTAGCATGAGTGATTGAGCTCCTGCTTCCCATGTACAAGTTCCTGGGTTCAATCATCATTACAAAAAAAGTAATGTGTTCATGCAGAAAATTTGGAAGGCATAGAGAAGTATAAAGAAGAAAATAAAAATCATCCATTACACCACTAAAGATGATCACTACTAATATTTTAGAGTATTGCATTTGAAATAGGTAGGTTAAGAAATAACAGATAGATATTAGACATAATATTTGTACAGAGTAGGAAATCCTGATTTTTTTCTTATCCAATATTATATAATTACTCATAAGCATCATTTTAATGGCTATAAAATATTCTATCTCATGGATTTTATTTAGCCATTTTCCCATTATTTTAGATTTATGTTGTTTCCAGCTGAATGTAACATAAATAACATCTTTGGGTCTTTCTTTGCATCTCTGATCATTTCTTTATGATCGACTCTTAGAAGTGGAATGACAGGATCCCATGGCATTTTGTGGGTCTAGCATGAGGTGGGAGGACTGCACTGAGTCAAATAAGAGCCAGGAACTGGCAGTCAACAGCCCTGGGTACCACCCCCAGATTTGCCAGAGATTTGCTCTGTGGTCTTGAGCACGTCACTGTCTCTCTCTTGATGTGAGTTTTCTCATCAGTTAAATGGGAGAGTTGGAATAGGGCCTTGCATCTCAAACTGATATGCTATACCACTCAACTAAGAACTATAAAACATTACTTACATATTAAAATAAACTCAGGTATATTATGGTTGAAGCCATTGTAGAATAGACATTTTTCTTTTAAGATAAAACACAAATCTCCAAAGAAACCTCCTGCTTGCATTTGGCCAATTAGACTTCTCCCACAGACTTTCCCCATATGTTTTCATTCAGCCAGTAAGGACCTATCAATGAAAAAGTTAGAGATGAACTGGACTAGGTGATTGCCAATATCCCTTCCAGTCTGTTGCGGCATAACAATATCCTTAGCAAAACTTCCAGGCCTATTACTTAGACTTTATCCTGGGATTGGGACATTTTTCTATTGACTGGCTTCATGTGGTTTCAGATTTAAAAGAAAATCCTGTATGCATTTTTTAAAACCTAAATCAGTCTTCCCTTAACAGCTATTTAACTACACATCACACTGGGTTTCTCCAATGCTCACCTTCAGGCACTCCTCCACTCACATCAAAACTTTTATTTTGCCTAACACCTATTATGTATCAGACAGCACTATGATATGCCAAGTACAAAGATGAATAAGATATAATCTCATTCCCTGTCTTCTAGGAGTTAATCACTGATTTCCCACAAAGTGTTCCAGAAAACACCTAATGTCAAGCGGTGTGACTGGAAAAAAAAAGTGTTGCATGTTAAATATGTTTGAAAAATGCTGAGTTAAACAGGTTATTTGCTGCAGGGCTTTTCAGAGCCTTTAATATGCTAATATACATATCAAAGCATGCAGTGTTCCTAAAGTCATTTGTTTAGTAAACTCTTTATTTGTGAAGCATCTCCAGGAACTAGAGACCCATGGTACATATCTAATGAGAGCATTTAACCAAGGACTATAGTTTAGAAGTTTGTAGAGATAGACAAAATGCAGAGGAAATTGAAGATAGATTCTTCTTCTTGAAGAGCTTTCAATCTCATAGGAATGACAGCCCTGAAACACACATAGGGACCAGAGATGTGGAATCAGCAGAGAGCTGTAATGGGACATGGATGACGTTAATCAAGGAGTTTCATGGGGAAAAGTGGGGTTTGGAGACAGGATTTCTTTAATGAACTAATATTCTAAATACTTTTTCTTATGAAAATAATGCATGCTAGCTAAGGGAGATTTGAAAAAAAAATGCAGAAAAGTAGAAGAAACCCACAATCTTTACTTCTGTATCTATCCACCCATCATCTATCTAGTCTATATCTATCCATCTATCATCTATTCACAAACACATATGCATATATATGTGCAGATGGGTGTATATATTTTTTCTTTTAATGAAGGTGAATTAGATTTTCTTCCAGTTTTTTATTATGCATCATTTAGGAGGGTTATTTGATTATAACAAGTATAAATATTTATTATATTTCCAATGTAGGGAAAAATTTGTGCTTTAATAGGAAAGCTGTGTATTGTTTAGATCACCTCCTTCCAAGTTATCCTATTCCAGCCTTTCATTGTCTTTGAGCTATTTTGTAATTTAGTAAATTATAGATAACTGATAGCAATGCAAAATGACTTTTGTCTATAGACATGAAGATTCTGTCCAGTAGATAGTCCGTTGACTTCCCTTCTCCACTGGGGGCAGAAACAGTTTTGTCTCCATTTGATTATTCATTTCAATATCCCTGATCTATAAATCTGTTCATTTGATTATCCTCTGAACTGGTTCTAACATTTGCCTATTCCTTCACTAATGGGTCAAATAAAATCTGTAAAGTGTTCATGTTATATCTGTATGATAGTCATAGTTTTAAGAATTATCCTTTAACACATGCATCACACATTCTTCATAACCATCATACCTAGTAATTTCATGGTATTCCTTTGAGGGAATACCTGAGAGCTTGGCCATTCTTCTATTGATGAACATTTTGGGTGTTTCCTTTTTTTTTGAAAATGCTTATTTTGATGGATAAAATATTTCTTTCATACTAGGCATTATTTTCTCGGGGTAGATTCTCCAAAGCAGAACTACTGAGTTAAAGACTGTGAATAGTTTCAAGGTTCTTGATAAACTCAGGTTGCTTTCCAAAACTGTAAATGGCTTCTTCGCAAGAAGCCAGGCAGGTGAGAGTGGTGTTTCTGTTCATCCTAGCCTGTTCTAGAGTGGACGCCAGCTTTTATGACTTTTAAAAAAATACGTTAGATAAGAGATGGTATCATTTCAATTTTGGGTTGACTTTTAATTGAAAACATTAAAATATAAAAGAATATATGTTATATTAATAAATATAACAAGGTATAGACAACTTCATTTACAAGATTTCTCTTGGAGAGAACACTATGTGTGTTTGGAAAAAATGTTTTGATGAGTTGATTGTGGTAGGGTTGAAACACCAAAAAGCATGCTCACGTAAAAGAGGTGGTCTGACTCTGCTAGAGCCTCACCTCCTAGAACAACCACTGGCACACAGTAGGCACCAATATTTATTGAGTGAGTGAGTTACAGAATCTTCTTTCTAAGGATTATGGGTTCTGAAAACTGGAGACTCCTTTATTTTGCTGAGTCCTTGCAATGAGTTTCCATATGTAAGTTGGGAGGG
This sequence comes from Tolypeutes matacus, assembly GCA_026826555.1. NCBI lineage: Eukaryota > Metazoa > Chordata > Mammalia > Cingulata > Chlamyphoridae > Tolypeutes > Tolypeutes matacus. The sequence continues at coordinate 20,858,046 of JAKSZT010038599.1, read as the reverse complement.
AGAACAGAGCAGCTAAGCTGGTCTGCAAAATAGAGGGTAGAAGACTGTGAAGTTCCAGGGGAAATCAGAGTAAGAGAGTAAAGAGAATGTTCTTTATGGAGAAGCTGAGGGTGGGAGGGGGCATCACTTGGGGGTGGGGGAGGGTAATGCTGAGATGGGACTTCAGAGAACATATAAGACTTATGAGATTTTAAAAAAATTATTTGCTGTGGGATGGTAATATAAATGCCCTCCTTCATCTCCCCTTCAAAGTATTTTGCAAAATCTGCCTTACTTACTAAATTCCTTCATGTGAGTGGGTTCTTTTGGGGGAATCCAAAGAGTCCCTCATCCATATTCTCCCAGGGAAAAGACAGCCAGAGCACGCAAGAGTGGGAACGTGAAGCAGCATGTATGTAAGTGAAAGGATGAAATGCACGCCTAAAAGACAGTCCCAAGAAGTGTTCCCAGGGCAGCTTTAAAGTGCAGGTGGCTCTGGAAGTGCAGATTTAGAGTAGGTGGCTGGTGTGTCGGGCGACTCTGAGCAAGCACTTTGTGTGCTTTTGCAAATTTTATGGCAACATTTCTTGGTACATCTTATTGAAAGAAGATGTCTGTGACTTCTCACACACTACATCTCTAATGTGTAAAAATTGCAGAGCCTGCAAACTTTGAGTTGCAAGCTTCATTTCTTTTAAACTTCATATCGAAAAATGAATCCAGTCAGTTTTATAGCTTTTCTACCAATTTTGAATTCTGTTAGGCAGCCAATCCAGTGTGGTTCTAGGCTCTCTTGGGGCTTTTAGAATTTCATTATCCTTTCATATGTGCACCTGCATTATACATTAAAACTAAGTAAGAGGAAACAGCCCTGTTTCCATTGCTTGATTGTCTACATTTACGGCATAAGAAAACTGTGAGGCTGTTTGAATTGCTTTCAGAGTCAAAGCTGACCCCATTCCCCTATCTTCTATCTCCTTTGTAATAGCAGAGGGTACTGTACTTTTTACAGGACTGCATCTTTCCCTTAAAAAAAAAAAAAAAACTACAGTGAAGCTGAAAGTGATTAATGGGCAAACTATTTTCAAATGCAAAAGCCAAAGCAGAGGAAAGTAGAGCACAGAGCAAAGTCCCTGAGGGTTGACCTTACTGCTCACCTGTTCTCCATTCATTCTTCCCTCCCTGACTGGGGGGCTTTATTGCTCTTATCTTTTGTCTCAGTTTCCTAGGGCTGCTGAAATAAAGTACCACACACTGGGTGACTTCAAACAACAGAAGTTATTGCCTCACAGTTCTGGAGACCAGCAGTCCAAAATCAAGGTGTTAGAAGGGCCACGCTCCCTCTGAGCTCTTGGGGACGAATCCTGGGAGCCTCTTTCTTGGCTTCTGGTGGTGGCTGGAAGCCATGGCATTCTCTGTCTCAGTGGTCACATGGCATTTGTTCTCCCCCATCTACCTGTGTCTCTTCTTTTAAGGACACCAGTCATATTGGATTAGGGACCTGCCCTACTCCAGAACGACCTCATTTTAACTTTCCTAATTCTATCTGAAATGACTCTATTTCCATATAAGGTCACATGCCGAGGAACTAGGGGTCAGCACTTTAACATTTGTTTGGGGGCACACCGTTCAACCCAAAACATCTTTTTTTTTTTTTTTTTTTTTTTTAATCCCGTGCCCCCACCCCTCCCGGCACTGTTTGCACTCACTGTCTGCTCTGTGTGTCTATTTGTTGTGTGCTTGTCTTCTTTTTAGGAGGCACTGGGAACCAAACCCAGGACCTCCCATGTGGTGGTGGGGGTGGGGGGTGGGGAGGCCCAATCGCTTGAGCCACCTCCGCTCCCCATAGCATCTTTTAAAGAATATTTGTAATATTGGTTTTTAAAGCCCCAAGAAAGAAATTGGGCAAATTAGCTTTATGGCCACATTAAAAGCCTCGGGGGTAGTGGGGAATGGCGTGGAAACATTCAGAGGGCATCGATGTGGCTCAGAATTCATTCTTTTATTCTTGTAACGTTTTCCTCTTATATGATTTGATTTTCTTTTAACAAATACAATTCATGATCATATCAGAATAAAATAAAATTCAGACAAGGGTTTCTTGATTTTCAAATATCATCAAAGGATTGGTCTTTTGATGAAACATGACAATGGTATGCGGTCTTCTGATGAACAGAACTGTTCTTTACCGTGGCTCAGACAAGTGATCTATTCCAGTGCTTTCAAATATTCCTTTTCAAAAGTGACCCATGATTTAAAATATTTTTTAGATCTTGACCCATGTCTCTCATGCTCACGAATATGTTCATGCTGTTTCTATGCACTCTCTCTCTTTCTCTCTCACATCTGCACACAGAGAGAAATAAAATAGAAGCTTCATGAATAATACCCTTCCCACATGAGATATTCATACTTCCTATTCTATTCTTTTACTTTAAAAAATGTTGTGTGGCTCCTTTCCCATCTTCCCTTCCCATGTCTCCTTCCCTCCACATCTTGTTCACCCTTTCCCCACTAGAGGACATGACGGTGTCCCAGAAAGTGGGGCACCCGTCGGAGGCTTCAGCATCACTCCACCCAAGTCTGAGGTGGCATGTGTTGAAGTTGGGGCATGGGGAGTGGTGAGGCCGTGCAGAACATATGCAGAGGCATGCCCAAGTCCAAAGGAGGGAGGTGGCGCCAAGGTGAGGGATCAAAAAGGTGGTGGTTGGAGGAAGTAGCTCTGGAGTATTGGGAGACTGGTTACCTTAAGACAAAGTTTAATTGAGCACATAGGTAAACACATTTGTAGTATCTATTCTGCATAGCAAATCACCACAAATTTAGTTAGTTAAAATAACACACATTTACTCTCTCACGGTTTCTAGGGGTAACAAGTTAGACCACGGCTTAGCTAGATCCTTTGGGTCTCACAAGGCTGCAAGGTGCTGGTTGGACTACATTCTCATGTAGTGGTTCAAATGAGGAAGACTCTACTTCCAGGCTCACACAAGTTTCTGGCAGGATTCATTTCTCTGCAGTTGCAGGATTGAGGGCCCCAGCTTCTTGCCAGCTGTTGGCTAGAAGCATTATCAGCTCCTGGAAGCTGCCTTCTCCTGGAGGCTTCCCACAGTTACTTGCCCTGGGGCTTCTTCTCCAATGGGGCCACTTACTGTATCAAGCCACAGAGACTCTCTGGAGCCAATATGCCTGCAGGAGGGAATTTTATAAAACTGCAAAGAATATACAAATCTTAATACTGTTTTCAGTAGTGAGATTGTGAGTAAAAACATTAGTAGTAGTATTCTGTCACTATATAAAAACTAAATATTTAATTATACTATTTATATTCTTATTAGGAAGCAAGAATTTCAGCATTAAAAAGTTACAAATATAAAATCAAATAAGTTAAATGAAAGCCCTCTAATTCTAAATTTTAATTGGAATCGTCAGTAAAGGTTATGATATTTTTTTTTCCTTAAATAAATATTTTGTTATATACATATTACCTGGCCTTGACCAGAAAAGGTTCTAAGAACAAGACCAATCCAGTAACAACAAGGACTCCTATTTCCCAGATAAGGTCTGTAAATATTATTTCCCAGTAAACAGAACCAGGACTCTGGAAAAATGGTTCAGGTCCGACGCAGAAAATATAAAAAATGAGCCAAGAATTATTGTCCTACCAGCAAGCAAGGAAGGTATCAAAAGCCACTAGGGTCATGTTACAATGACCCAGGAGCCAACTTGAGGAGTTTCTCATGGACCAAAGATGGGACAGCTTAACTAGCAATAAAATACTAAACTCCAGTGGATCAAAACACATCAAATATATTAAAATCCATGAGTTTATAATGATACTTTTAAAATGAAAACCTAATTGGTCTTCTTTGGAGGATGCTAGGGAGCCAACTCATTTTCCAGAAACTAATAAAGAAATGGAAACTGAAACATTGACTGTTATTTGATGGCATTAGGAAATTATTGATAATTTGGTTGGGTGGTTATATGTTTTTTTATAGGGTCCTTTATTTTAGAGATACTTATGGAAGAATTTCAGAAGAAAAAGTAGAATTGCTTCAAATTAATCTAATGTTTGTAGAGGACATGGTCAAGGGAGAGTAGATCTATTTAAGGATGAAACAAGATTGGCTGTGTGTTGATAATTGTTAAGCTGGATGATTAGTTCATGGGATTTATTATACTGATCTCTGTTCTTTTATGAATGTTCAAGATTTTCCATAATAAAAGGTAAAAAATAAAAACAGCTAAAGCCCGTATCTTTTGGATACAGATTTATCCAAAAGACAAATCTTTAATCCCTAATAGATGGCATCAAGGAGGGCACTGGGAGACCCTGGGGTCACAGTGGACCCATGCTGGGGAGTACCTCTTTTGAGGAGAAGTCGACTGAGGCAGCACGGAAGAGGACAATGTGCAACCTTCTGCCAAGACAAAAGATGGCTTTCTCTTGGGCCAGATCCGGGCCATTTCGGAGGGGGGGAGGGCGGGGGGAGGCAGCTGGACAAACCAAAAACAGGGAAACCACAACAACAGGAGATTGGAGAATCCAATGCAAAGCTGAAGGAAGGGGAAACTTAAGCAGCCAGCTAAAGGATAGGGCACCCTAGTCAGTGGAGCTGCAATTGGAGGAATCCAGCAAGAGACTCTCCAAAGAATCCACAAATGCACCTTGAGAAAAAGAAAAAGATTTGATCACCCACCAAGCTCAGAGTAACTCTGCTTTCAATTTCTCTCAGGATCAGAGGGAAACAATGCCAGATTACTTTGGGTGCCAGGCAAATACACCTTTCCTGTCCCTGCCTCTCCTGCCTGGTCTGCTTCAATCCTAGAGGACCTAGGGCAACCTAGCGGGGAGGGACTTCATTTTTAAAGGAAGTTTTAGAGTTTTCACTATTGCATGTGACTAGACAGATTAATCATGAAAGTGCAACTATTCTTATAAAAACTGACATGAGACCTGAGAAAAACAACTCCACAGAACAAGTTCTAATAATAGAGGGGGGAGGATGCGGAGAAGTGGGGAAAATAATTGACTTGTTTCTGCTCCTATACTTGCCAGTTCTACTTGGACAACTAATGATTCTTTAGCAATTTGGTGCATGCAGTGTATTCCAGCTTAGCAGAGATAAACTGCTTTCTTTTTCATCATTACCAACATACTGAGGTAGAGAAAATGTTATTCTCCAGATATCATTTAGGGAAAGCTTTGTTTTTATTTGCGAAAAATACTTTGATCACCCACTGGATGTGGAGGGTGAGACTCCCAAGGGTATATTTAAGCAACAAGGATGATTATAAGCTCCTGGGCAAAGAAAGGAGGCAGAGACAAAGGAGAGAGAAAGAGAGAGAGAGGTTGTGCATTGTGCAAAATGCCCTTTCACTCCTTGCCCCTCAAATCTTCACTGAAATCTGCTAGAAGTTCCTTACATCTGCTATGGGTGATTCGCCTCAGGAATTAGTGGAGCACTGAGATCCGTGCAGGACCCTTGGCTAGTCTAGGTGACTCCTTTGTGCAAATTAGAAAAGGTCAACTCTTCAGATGAAACAAATTACAAAATGTTGTGCCCTCTGGGTGGGGGAAATGACCTAAACTGCCCCTTCCTCTGGGCTTTCCTTGGCCATCTGAGTTGGGGCTGGATTTTAGCCCACTCTACCCATGGATGGCACACCTGTGTACAGGGTTCAGTCTAGGTCTACGTCCAGGTAAACAGCTGCCCTTGTTTTCAGTCCAGACTGATGGGGAGAAGAAATAGAACAAATAAACAATGAGCCAAAAAGCAAAGAAACCTATCAAAGTATAAGCCCTCCAAAGTTAGCAGGAAAAAAATGTGCAGGCTGTGGAATTGGGGATTCAAGCAATTTTATCTAATTCTTAGCAGGCACCTGATTATACATATGTCAACTTCTGCCTACTGTCTCCAGGGTTTACTTAATCTTGCCAAATTGTATGTCATTCAGGGAATAAAATCTCAGGAAGACCCTCATCTATCACTGTTCACCACTTCTAACAATTGGATTAAAGAAGTTAATCAAAATTAACGAATTAGGGGCATGCCTGCCTTTGATTTTTTTCTGTAATCACCCTCTTCTCTCCACAGCTGGGTCTCCACCCCTCTCTGCCAGGCAGCAGCTAGCAGGGACCCCACCAGCAGCCTCTGCACACTCCACACTTTGTTTAAAGGAGAACCATATGGTGGATCCGGGTGAAGGTCCCCTGAAAGCAAAACAAGGTGTGCAGGGATAGAAAATAAATATGAAGGAGAAAGAGACAAGAGTAGCAAGTCTGGGAAGGAATAGGGATTCATTCGCAGCTACTGGTGGGAAATGTGGCCTGAAACGCAAATGGGAAGAAAGTCCCTCACCCAGTCTGTGTCCCAGGTCAGACCCAGGGTGTTGCCTTGGGCTGTGGAGCCTGAGCCACCTCTTGTGGCCAGGCATCGGGCAGCAACAGCTTTCCTGCCTTTTTACACTCCCGAGTAAAAAGCACCCGAGTGCCAGGGAGAAGCTAGGAGGGTGGCTCTGAGTCGAGGGACATGGTGGGAGGGCAGCTAGTACCGTGGGAAAAGAAGTTTAACTCCAGAGGTGAATTAATCACGAGTGTGTGGCAGGAATTGGGAAGGGCAGAGGGAAAGATGATCAAAGTCTCAGGTCACAAGAGGAAATGCTCTGGGCTGTACTTGGAAGAGTAAGCTGAGGAGGTACCTGAGGTCATGCTGAACCCCTCTGGGAGTTCTTCAGATGTGCATTTGGAACAGTAAAGGTTGCAGTGGCTGGACACAGAGAAGAATCCAAAAGGATTAGGGTTGAGAGCGAGAGTAAAGAGCAATCAATTGGTCTATTGAGGGCGTAGGGTATCAAGGTGTATTTGTTTCCTAAGGCTGCCATGACGAATTACCACAAACTGGGTGGCTTAAAACAACCAGAATTTATTTGCTCACAGTTCTGGAAGCTGGAAGTCCAAAATCATGCTCTCTTCCATGGCCCTGGGAAAGAATCCTTCCTTGACTCTTCCTAGCTTCCGAGGTCCCCGACAATCCTTGGTGTTCTTGGCTTGTACTGCATCACCCAAGGCTTTGCCTCCATCCTCACATGGCCCTTTCACCAGCATGTCTCTGTGTGTCTGTGTCTCTTCTTCTTTCTTTAAAAGACACCAGTTATAGGATTATGGGTCCACCTTACTCCATTATGAACTACGCTTTTTTTTAAAACTTTTTTTTTAATTTTAAAATACTTTCAAACTTACAGGACAGTTACAAAAATAATATAAGTCCCATACAGAGAACTCCAAATACCCCTATCCCCCCAGATACCCAGATCCATTTTAACATATTGCCACATTTGCCATATCATTCTATCTCTCCATCTATCAATCCATCTATTTATCTATCCAGCTGTCTATCCATCAATCCATTTTCTGAATATTTAGGTGTGGGTTGTATACATCTTGCTTCTTGAACACTTAATACCGCCATGAATATTTCCTAAGAACAAGGATATTCCCTTATGTAGTCATCTTATGTGCATTTAACAAGTTCAAGAAGTTTAACATTGACATGAAGCTTACAGAATATATTCCATATGTCTCAATAATGTGCTTCTGAGCCTTTTCTCCTCCCTTGTTAGATCCCATCCAGGATCATGAATTCTATTTAATTGTCATTGTCTCTTTAGTTGCTTGCTCTTTCTTTTTTTTTTCATTTGTGGGAATATACATGCATCATAAACTTCCCCATCACAACCACTCCCAAGCATGTCATTCACTGGGATTCATCACTTTTGCAATTTTGTTGTACCCTTATCACCCCCATTACTAAAACTTTCCTATCTCCCAAACATTATGCATTAACTCCCCATTTCCCCTCCCCCCATGCCTGGCAACCTGTACTCTACTTTCTGTTTCTATGAACTTGCATATTCTCCAATATTTTCTTTGTAGATACCACCGATTTAACATCCTAAATCTATAACAATCTTGTTTGCTTTATACCAATTTAACTTCAATAGTATACACAAACTATGTTCCTATACCCCTCTGTCCCTCCACATTTATGTAGTTCTTGTTATAAATTACATGTTTTTACATTTTGAGTCCCCAAACCACTGATTTATCATTACATTTTGTGTGTTTGCTTCTTAAGTCCTGTAGGAATTAAAAAGTGGAGTTACAAACCAAAAATGTAATGGTACTGGCATTTATATTTACCCATGTTATCTTATCAGAGATCTTTAGTTCTTCATGCCACTGCAATCTGTTGTCTAGTGTTCTTTCCTTTCAACCTGCGGAACTGTCTTTCACCTCTCTTGTGGGGCTTGTCTAGTGATGACTGAACTAATCTTAACTAATTATGTCTGCAATGACCCTATTTCCAAATAAGGTCACATTCTGAGGTACTGGGGGTTAGAAATTCAGCATATATTGGGAGGGGGGGTCACAATTCAACCCATAATGCAAGGTAAAAGGATATATGAAAGGAGACCCTAGCTTATTCTTTGGGGGTTCTTCTCCCCCATTCACTCCAATCATAAGGTACTACGAGACATGGCATCCTGGGGTATTCAGGATAGATGAGGCTTTCAGTTTGCAAATTAACAAGATGTTACAACTCAACTGTTGCAACTACAATGGTATTCATAACCTCACATAATCAGAATATTGTAGATAGGGCACTTAGGGTGGTTAATCCAGTGACTTAAGGACTTCATCAAGGACCCAGGTTCTTTCCACCTTTCAGCTTTGAAGCATCAGCCTAAGGGCTTTGTCCTCAGCTCAGTTCCCCTGTTGAGTTCAAAAGGGCTGTAGCACTTCCAGTTTCTGTATCCAGATTTGACACCATCCAGAAACAGGAAAGATATCATCTCTTCCATGCTTCTTTTTAAGCATGAAGACATCTTTCCCAGAGTGTTCCCAATAGACTTCTTCTCATACACTCTTTACCCAAGTTGTATCACAAACCAGGTCCAAACCAGTCAAGAATCATTAGTTTAGACCAGGGGTGAGCAAACCACCACGCATGGGCCAAATCCAGTTCTCTGGCTGCTTTCATAAAGCCCACAAGCTAAGAATGGCTTTTACATTTTTTTAACAGTTGAAAAAAATCAAAAGAATAATATTTCATGACGTGAAAATTATACAAAATTCAAATTTCAGTGTCCATAAGTTACGCTTATTGGAACACAGTCATGCTCATTCATTCACCACTTGTCTATGGATACTTTCATGCTACTATAGCAGGGTTGAGTAGTTGCACTAGAGATAGAGCCTGCAAAGCCTTCCTCTGGCCCTCATGTTTTACTACATGCGTGATAGAAACCTGGGCTGTCCTCATAGGAAAATACTATTAGTAGAGTATAGATATTTTTTTAATGCCTTTCCAAAAGGATACATCAGAAACTAACTCAGAATGACTAGATTCAGTCAAAGATTACTCAACTGAACAAATCAGGAAACTTCCTGAGCTCTGTAATTTCCTAAGTCTGTCATTTTGACACTTTGAAAGATGAGGCAGGGAAAAGGCTGGTCTCCTAGTAATTATCACCACCTGTTTTCTAAGCAGCACTCCCCCTAATAGCATCTTCCTGCAGGAAAAAGAGAGAGGGAAGGAGGGAGGGAGGGAAACATACTTATTTAACAGGTCTGCCTGGGGAGTGTCACACTTGTAGGCCCCTCTCCAAGGTTACAGTCTCTTGCTTGGGGAACCAGACTGGCCCTTGGTAAAATTGGGAAATGGCCAACATTTTGTATTTGGGGCCCTCCTATTTCCCCCAAACCATCTCTCTCAATTTTATATCTTCCTTGGCTCCTGGAGGCTGCTTAGTACAATTGTGCTGCCAGGATCTCATCCTATAACACTGTAAGAAATACCTCATAGTGAAAATTGTCTGGGCTATGCCAACAGCCACTGTTTAGCCTTCCTGCTCTCAACTGCTGTCCCTTGAAATCCATCCTCAATACTGAGGCAGACTGAGCTTTCTAAAGTGTAAACCTGATCCTGAAACCCACCTTGTATTAAATCCTTTAAGGATCCTACATCACCTAATGAATAAAGTTCAAGTTCCTTGGTATGAGGTAGACCAGTTGCTCTCAATGTGTGGCCCCGAGACCACCAGCAGCAGCATCACCTGAGAACGCAATAGAAATACAATCCGTTCTTAGGCTCCATCCCAAACTTCATCAGAAACTCTGGGAGGGAGGGCCAGCAATCTGTGTCTTAACACACACTTTAGGTGATTCTGATGTTAAGTTCAAGTTTGAGAACCACTGCTGTAGCTGAACCTTGCTCACTGACCCAGACTCATTGGTCAGGCTTTAATGGCTTCCGGGCATGTTGTATTGAAGATAATGAAGGCTAAGCTTTAGCTTATTGGAATAAACCATTCCATGACTGATTAGCAACGTCTAAGCGGTAGGGTAATGGCGCACTACGCCCGGCACTTTCCATTCTAATTCAATCCTCCGACTTCACCAAAGCTTTGGGTTCAATGGATTTGATGGAGACCAGCTGCCCTGGAAAAAAGTTAATTCAGCCTTAAGGAACCAATTCCTAATCAAGAATTGGGGAGTTTAGAGTACCTGGTTGGGTTTTTGAGGGGGAGGGGTATGCTTTGCCTACTTTTCTTTGTATGCATAGCTGCAACTGATTAGGGGCAGAGAGGGGTGAGAGAGGGGGGAGAAGAGCTTAGCAACAGGGCAGAAAGGGGATACCCTGTAGTGAGGCAAGCCAGTCCTGTCTGTTTGCTGGAGATGGATACTGTGGTGCTCAGGATCCCCAAGTCCTGAGGGGGGATTTAAGTGTGATACTTAATTTTTCCTATATGAGAGGCAGAGGGCAGGGAGGCCAGACAGGGAGGGGCTAAAACGACTGTGGGAGCCAACACAGCTGGAAGCCATTAGGGCCCAGCCTAGAAGGCAACAGACAGGTAATAGTCTGGGATTGGTAGAGCTACAGAAAGAAACCTTTGCCCTAGAAGCGTTTGGCAAGCCCCCTCTGCTATGTTTTGACTTGGTGTCTGACTAGGCTGTGGAGGTTTCCACAATGAAAAATGAAAACTGCTTAGCAAGTTCCTTTGTAGAGATGGAGGCTCTTTCTGTTAGCTTCACACAAGCAAGGGGCAAAGTGCTCCCTTCAGACCCACCCGAAGTAAAAATATGGAGTTTAGAATTTCCTACTAACCTTTTTCTTTTCCTGAAGGCTGAGGCTTAAGTTTCATGCTTGGGACATTCAGCTGCACGTTCCTTCTAATGACTCTCGAAGGCATGCTGTGGTTCCTCCTGTTGTCTTATCTTGGTTCCTCCCTCACCCAGGTTTGTCCCAGGCCAGGCGGAGCAGGGCCATGTGCTGGCAGCTCTCTTCCTTTCTAGTTTAGTGTTTATTTCATACCTTCTTAGAAACCCTGAGGCTCATCTTTCTTCCTGGACATTATAAATATAACTCTTGTATTTTATTCTTTCAAGGAAATTCACTTTCCAAAAAAGAGAGATCTGTGTCTGGCTTTGTTTTGGGGGAAAAGTGCCCTAGGATTTATTTACCATGATCCATACATAAAATATTCCAACAAAACTTGAAATAACGCCCTTGTCTTTATCTGTGAAGGAGAAATGCCAACAAAAATGAGTTTTATGTTTCATTGTATGTATTTCATCCATTCACCTCTCTAGGAAAAAGAATAAATGAATACAGAGAGGCATTTTTAGGAACACTACTTGCTGCACTGTTTAATTTGAATTGAGCATGCTTTGCAGAAATACAATCTGCACACTATTATACCTAATTTTCTAAGTCCTTGCTAAGTTATGTCAGGCCTGCCACCCTTGCTGTTAAACGTCAGTTAGGACCTAATTAATTAAACTGCTCTTGACAAGTTTAAATTAGCTCCCATAGAGAGTGTAATTTGCCTTGGGTTCTTGCCTACCACAGATCAGTAATTCCCAACTGATAGTGCTTTAGTCATATTTTAGAATAACTTTTATTAATTTTTAAAAAATGTAACCAAGTAGTCTATGTCCATTTTAGAAAAGTAAAAAATAAAGAAAACTAAAAGGTGCTAAAAAGTACTTATATTTTTATCATACAGATATAACTACTATAAACATTTTGATGTAATCCTTTGCTTTTTCTGTCTATGTGATGAAGGGAAATATTTCAAAAAGCATCAATGATCATCTCTCTTTCACATTTCCATATTTATGAGCCAAAATAGGATTTTACCCATACAGTAAGCTTGAAAGTCAGGTTTTGTAAAGAGAGGGAAGATTTTCTGCATTTTTATAGCTATCAAAACCAAACCTGGAAAACTTGGATTATAGAATCTCTCCCTTAAGAGAAGTTATTCCTTTCACCTATGATGACTAGACTATCAAGTTTGCCACCCAAGAGGAGGAAGGAGATATGGGGTAGAGGAAGAAAAAGTCTAAAGCCCACCTTCATGTGCATGTATCTTAGGGAGGGAGAAAGAGAGAAAGAATCAGGATAAGATGGACATGTAGGGCTCAGCCTCCCTGCTCAGACAGATGTGTCAGATAGTATGGATGAGAGGAATTCCAAGGGAAGAACACTTTTGCCCAAGTGATTCATTTTGGTTACTTAGTGCAATCAGTTCCTTGTTGCTGCTACTAAAACTCTGCTGCTGTAACCAAGGAGCCCAACTATTCAGTGGTTTAAAGTTCTTTCTAAGAATAATCTGAGGTCAGTTTCCAGGCTGGTGGTTTGCCCTTCATTCAGGGAATCATTCCTTTCCAAGTAGTTGCACGGCCTCAGGGCCTAAGGCAGTGCCATCAAGTTATGTGACTGCCATCAGATGACTGCTATGCCTGAGTTCCATTTGGTATGCAGGAAAAAGAAAGCCTGGAGAGGAACACCCAGTGTCATAAAGCCCCAGCCTGACAGTGGCACACATGGCCTTCACTCCCATTCCATTGGCAAGAACTTGATCACGTGGCCAAACCTAGCCACGAGAAATGCTGGGAAACAGTGTGACTGGGCAGCCATATTTACCTACAATTTTATTATTATGGAACAGAGGAAGGGCAGATTTCAGATATGTAATCGCAGTCTCTTGCATACTTTGTGTCATAGTTAAGGCCTTAAAATTCCCAAGTATACTTGAAGGGAGTCTTTGGAAGCAGCAATTTAAAGCCATTGGCTTGCCATCAGGAACCAAGAGGAGGGTGAGGTGACTTTTTACATGAGAAACTAAAGGTGACTCACCTATACCCAGAGAGCTCTAGAGCTAGTGAGAGTTGAGAGGAGACCAGTCCAGCCAAGGAGCACCATTGTCCCTGGCCAAGCTGGGAGAGACCTAGCACAGGTTATACCAGTGGCCAAAGTCAACTGCAAAGACCAGGAGGATGGGCAGTGAAAAGGCTGACAAGGGCACCCCAGAAACCAGGGGAGCATGTTATGACTCCATTGCCGTAAGCACACAGTGAGCATCTCCCATAACCTGATTTCCATTTTGGGGACTGAAAGTAGGTGCAGAAAAGATATGAAAAACGATACATGGATACACAAGAGACCGTGTTACCTAGTAGAAAATGGGAAGAGATAATCAAATGGGACTAAATTTATTCAACCCCTATTTCTACCCAGCAGGGTAGGGGGCATGTGAGAAAACTCAAATCAGGTTCATTAATAAATAAACCACTTTTTTTCTGCATATCTGAGTGTAGTATGAATACATTTTATGACCCCCAAACTTACATATAAAAAATGTCTTGGAAAGTCTGGAACTGGGATTAGAAAATGCAGGCTGACAATTTAGGCAACAACCCACACTCAGTCCCAGTGGTTTTCTGTGCAGACAGAAAAATCACTTAGCTATTTGCATAGAGTCAGGATCTAGAATAAGGTTATCAGGGGTTAGGGAATAGAGAATTAAGGCTTAAAATGTACAGAGTTTCTATTTGGGACAATGGAAGAGTTTTGGAAATGGATGGTGGTGATGGTAGCACAGCATTTTTTATCATAACTAACATCACTGCATGACATATTTGAATGTGGTTAAAAGGGAAATTTTTTGTTTCAATATGGTACTAGAATAAATTTTTTAAAAATCCATGGAACTGCGCTATACAAACAATGAACCCTAAATTAAGCCATGGACTATAGTTACTAGTACAATTATAAAAATGTGCTCTTATCATTTGTAACAAATGCACTACATCAATGCAAGATATTAATAACAGGGTGGTATACAGGAATCTTGTATTTTATGCATGTTTGTTCTGTAAACCCACAACTTCTCTAATAAAAAAAAAATCAATAACTTAGCTGTTACAAAACTTACCTGGAGGTTAGGAGCCCCAAGAAAAGGCACTTGAGCTGGATGTAACTGATGTTCAAACATCTGTGGTAGATGGGGTAGGGGTAGGGCCACAGTCTAGGTTTGATTTCAGGGAGCACCTGCAAAGAACCAGGAGTAGGGAGAGACTCCAGTGTCTGGGCTGAGTTCGCAGCAGGGCTTGGAGGTCAGAGGAACGAGTGGCTCTGGGTAGAGTAAGAGGCTGAGTCTGAACCCACCACAACCCATTGCCTCTGCAGCACCCATGCACCCTGCAAAGACGCGAAAGGGCCAAGGAGTGCAGAAAACACAGGGAAAGTAGCCAACACATGTCCCCAATCCCTTAAAAACACTTCCAAAATCACCAAAGTTTGAACAAGGAGAGTTTTTCCCAGGTTGAGCACAAACCCATTTGGTAACAAAACCTCACCTAAAGTGAGCTTTGTGGGTTCTTATTTATCCCACTTAGTGTGAATATCCTTACATTTCACTGCAGAAATAATAATCCGTTTGAATTTCGAGTGCTGCCCCAGGCCTCCCTGGGATGTTATATAATATACAGCGTAGTCACCATGTTACCTTTCTAAAATCTGAAAAATTCTGAATTTTGAAACACATTTGGCCTAAGGGTTTTGGATAAGTGATTGATAACCTGTATTTCAAAACTGTCCCCAAAGAAAGGAAAAAAAAAAACAAAACTGTCCCTCTCACCCATGCAATGCACATTCTTAATTGGGTAAAATTTGCTTTATAGTTCTAGCATTAGAGTGTCTCTAATATTACTTTCAAAGAGCTTATACAATTGCATCTAACAGAGATACAACAACTGACATTTATTTTCTCTAACAGATTTTTAATGCTGATTTTATAGCTAAATAAAAATTTAATGATCTTCTAATTCCACCAGATTTTATTTCCAGTTTATGAGGAAACAGGAAATACTACTAATTTTTTCCAGTATTTATTTTCCTTTGTATACTTTATTTAGGTTGTGGGGAGTTTAGAAACATAATCATATGTTTATGATTAGGTATTTTGCAACACTAAATATTTGGGGGATGTACTTTAGGACTGTGTACTCAGGATGGAGAACATAAAGAAAAGAAAAGAAAGGAGATAAACATTATCTGCCATGAGCCAGACTTTCTCCTATACCAACAAATGTAGCCATCATGAAAAATCTGCAAAGTATTCCCATTTATTTATTTGAGTAAACTGAACCTCAGAGAGGCTAAATAGTTTTCCCAAAGTCACACAGTCAGTAAGTAATAGAGTCATTGAATTATTTATTTGTTTATTGTCTCATACATTTATTAATTTTTTTCTCTCCCACTGGACTGTAATTTCCATGAGGTCAAGGACCACATTGGTTTTGTTCATAATTTTTTCAGCGTCACCCAGTACAAAGCCTGGTCCAAAGTTATAGCTCTATTGATAGTAGTTGAATAGATTAGTGAATGAATGAATGAATGAATCTTATACAGCCCGGATAAGCATCCCCTCATCAAAGAAGCTTTTCCTAGCCCCTTGTGGTGGCTTGGAGCTATGTATCCCAGAAAAAAACTTGTTCTTAATCCTAATCCATTCTTGTGGGTGTGACCCCATCTAAGTAGAACCTTTTGATGAGGTTATTTCAGTTAAGGCGTGGTCCAACTCAATCAGGATGGATCTTGATCCTATTACTAAAGTCCTTTATAAACAGAATGAAATTCAGACACATAGAGAGAAAGCCACTCAGGGAGAAGCCAGAAGTCAATGGAACCTTGAAGAGAGAAGAGAATCCAGGAGAGGCCACTATGTGCATTGCCAGGTGACAGAGAAGTCAGGGACCAAGGATCACTGGCAGCCAGCCCCAGAATGCCATAGTCTTCTGGGAGAAAGTATCGTCTTAATGGCATCTGGATTTTTAACTTCTCCTAGCCTCAAAACCATGAGAAAATAAATACCCATTGTTTAAGCCACTCATAGCATATTTTTTTTAACTTTTTTTTTACTTTATTTTGTACAATAATTGAAATTATAAACAATTAAAAACTAAAAAGTAAACACAGATGAATAAATATATACATTTCTCAATTAAATGCAACGGATAAATTTTTTTTTTACTATTTGATTTAGCAGTAGGAACCTAACACACCCCTGCCAGCTAATTTTGGCTTCCTTCTATGAAGTTCACCACTGTTTATTGTAGATGTTGATTTTCCTGTCTTTTCCCCCATACCCCTAGGCTAGTCAGTCATTAAGAGAAAGGAATGTGTCTATTTACTTCTTGTAGAATAATATAGTCTGGCCCACATAGCAAGGGGTCAATAAATGCCTATTGGATTAATGACGGTTGAATTCATGAACACTACCAGATTCCACTACAGCTCAGCCGCCAGTCACAAAATCTCCTCTATGAGGATGGGTCCATACCAGCCTCGTTCACCTCTGCAACCCTCCACCTGGCACAGAGAAGTTACTCAAGAATAGATAGAGCCCAAAGAGCTTATCTTTTTATAAAAACTGCCCTTTCACAAAACTTTGTGAGGTATATTTGCCACTTGCAGAAAGGAATATGATTTTTCTGAATCTAAAAATACTTTAAGCACTTTTTCCTTTTTTAGCAGTGACTGACCTTGACATTCTTTAGATAACACCATATTAATTCATTCGCTACTCACTCTCCGATTTACTCATGCATCTATTCCCAGATACCCACAAGCCCCAGCTAAATTGTATACCCTTCACCACTTCCTGTGTTGCTTCCTTTCATCACTCTTCTCTGAAAGCTCCCACAGCATTTTAGAGAGAGGAACTCTTCAGCTTGTTGGGTGAGAGACACTATTAGTCTCTTATTACAGATGAGGAAGCGGGGGCCCAAGAAATGGCAGAGGAAGTGAGATACAGAATTGGGAACGTGAAAGTCCTTAGGATTTTCAGTTCCCACTTCTAACCGAAGTCTGAGGCAACCCACCCACCTTAGCCCATTACCTCCTCGGAGGCCACTAGGAGCCAATTCCTCAGCAGTGGTTTTCTTCTGCTTTCCTCCTCCTCCCACACATTCCACCCTCTAATGTATCACCACCTATGTGGAGTTCCCCAGCAATGGAAAACGTATATGGAAAAGCTGGGGAGCCAAAAGAAGGGGTGAACCCCTCTGTACTCCTGAGCCCAGGAACTTTAGGCAGTATTGAACTTTTCCCTTTTTTTTACCACTATGACCCTTTTCCCATAAGCTAATGCTTTCTCACATAGTGAATTCTTAAAAGTTTGATGTAAAATAACAGATAGCACATTTTCTGATTATAAAAGAACACATTCATTTTTGGAAATTTTAGGAAATATGTAAAGGACAATGGAGAAAATTAAAGACACCAACAATATCACTTCACAGAAATAACCACTATTAAGGTTTTTAAATATTTTTTTATATTTCCTTCTGTTTAGTGTAGTCACATTATGTCTATCATCCAATACTTTATCTTCCCTGTTTAGGTGCTCAGTAATGAATGAATATATGTTTTCATTTTTCCAAAAGCCAGTTCATATTGTAGATGCTTTTTGTAATCTGCTTCTAAAAACCAACACATATATCAAGAACATTATTTCATCTGTGAACATATTTTCTATTAAATTATTTATAACAATTTTAAAATAATTTATTGGATTCTTTTAACAATTTTATTGGGTTCCTTTAAAATATGGCTGCCCAATATTCTGATGTGTAGATGTACCATAATTTTTTTTTAATTTATTTTTTATTGTGGGTAAAAATCAAAATTTTCAGAAGACATACCAGTATTTGTAAACTGATATGTAAATATATATGCATATATGTACATTTGCTTACAAAAATGTTATTTATATATATATAAATATATTTTAAGAGGTGTTTAGATTACCTAAAATATTACACGGAACCCACCGGGATTCCCATGCTGCCCACCTCCCACACCTCCCACCACATCCCACACAAACATCTCCCATAAGTGTGGCCCACCACCCTCAATGGACTTACACATCCTGGGGCCTTGCCATCAACCATAGACCACAGTTCATATCGTAGACCACACTCTCTCCCACACAGTTCTCAATGGTATGTGCTGATTTAAAATGGCCTACCTCCGTTGCCACAACGGTACTCAGGACAACCTCAAATCCTAAAGAAACCCTTGTATTTCAACTGCACATCCCCTCCCTGCCCCAAAAGTGTCAAGTGGCCACTGGCTCCACCTCATTGTTATAATTTCTTCATAATTTTTTAAGCAAGCTTTCATTATTGGAACATTTAGATATACTTTGTCCTTTTTTTGTTACTATTACAAATAACTACAAGGAACATCATTGCCTTTTTTTACAAATAACTACAAGGAAAATCTTTTTTACAAATAGCTACAAGGAAAATCTGATTATTTCTATAGTATCCATTCCTGCTAGTGGAATTACTGGGGCAAGGGTTATAGATATGTTTAAGATTTGTGATAGGTATTGCCAACTTGTCTTCCAGATCAGTTCTATCAATTTGTACTCCCCAGTAGTGAGGCATGGGGGTGCCTTTGTCTTTACCTGGAATTAAAAGCATTTAAAGTTATTTATATTATTTCAGGATAAAATGCTATTGAAGCAAAATGTCTTTGCTATTTAATTTCATAAAGCTTGACAGCCTGAGCATAAGTAAATTGTTCCCAGTGCTTGCCATTTTTCCTGGAAAAAATGTTTTCTGGTTATACATCTTCCTGTCAATTAGAGAACAAACTTACTCACACACACACGCCCAAGTCTTAATGATGTGTGTGCCTTTGCAAATTTCCAAGCATTCTCAAAGTCCACCTGGTCAGTTTTCATGATTCCTGCTCTCAGTTCAGTTGAAAACCAACAATATCATCTTCTGCCAGTTCCCCTCTTGTAGGAGGCTGAGATTCTGACGAATCCTGAGGTGCCTTTGGAAAAACACAAATAGAATGTGAAATACATCTTAAGGAAATGGCCACATTTGGGATGACCACGAAGCCAATGCCAGAGAACTTTTCAAGGAACAGTTCCACCCCGGGAACAACCTCAACCAAACCACCTTCCTGCCTATCCACCTCAGATATTAATTTTTCTGTTCAACAATAAATCCATTAAGCCTTATCCTTGTTTGTGCTTTTTAAAAAAACATCCTCCAAAATGTACATCCCTTTATATCCAACTAATCATTTAGAGGGCAAGAAAGAATGGTCATACAACCTCTCAGATAAATCACAGCTGGCTCTTTCCTCCATTGTTTCCACACCTCAGACTTGGTAAAAGGGAGTTAGCTTTATCTTTGGGTTCACCATATCACTCACAGTATCACAGTAAATGCTAGACCTTCTTGCATTTCCCTAGGAGGGTTTCTGTGAAAGAGATTTGCCCCATGTAATTAGACCCTGGAGAATAGGGAGGGAGCACACTGACTTAGGAAAAGCATCCAAGGATTATTATAAATATCCCATCCTTTTAATATACAGAGCAACATAAAAAGTACATAATTAAACATTTAAAAATCAATGCTGTTAATATGTTCTAAAATTCTATATCTGTTTTAATTTAATTCAAATTATATTCGTATATTATAATAAATTAAATTTTAATAGCTTCTATATTTCTGGATATAGATATATTTATTCATATATCTATATTCATAAATGGCCAATACTGATGGCGGCTAAAGCAAATAGCATCCACCAAACATTTTATAATGTTTTACATCGTATTATGAAGATGACTTTTGTCATCCTCTTCCATTGACCTCATGGGCCCCCCTTCTCTTATCCCATTCTTTTGCTAAATGAATTCCTCTGGAGGACCATTTTGTCCAGTGCAAAAGCTCAAATCCTACTGAACTCTCACCTGAATATTTTATACAATGGAGCCTGGCCCCACTAGGCTCCAAATTTAGAGGAAATAAAGGCAGAAAGAAGGAGCTCTAACCTTGCCCCAAGAACCGCATAATGTGGGACCTTAAGAAAAGACCACCCTGCTTGCCTGGAGGTCTTGAGACTAACCTTTGAGAAGAATCAAGGGCCCCTTTGGAATAGAAGCCAGCTCCCTAGTACCTTAAGAACTGGCTAGTGCCGTTCACAGCTCAGCGGGTGCGTTTTCTCACTACATGAGGGAGTCGAATCTCTCAGGATATTGTGCAGCTGCAATAGCTCATAAAGCCAGTACCATTACTTCATCTCTGGCCCACAAGCAGAATATTACACGGAGCAGGAGCCACCAGCAAGTGCTAAATCGGGGTGAACAGGAAAGACTGGGAAAGACCCAGGATTTTGCTTCCACACATTAAAAATCACATCCTAATAAGAATGGAAGAATTTTGCTGTAAGTTAACAAAATCTTGAAGAAGCATTGATGAGACTGGTAGGTATGTAGGCAAAACTGGCCCAGATTTCATTTAACAGCTGGCAAGTATCCTTCAACTGGCTCCTGAACACTTGGCTGAGCCTCCATAGAACACAGTTCAGTGTAGTTTTAAGTTGTTTTTGGTTGTTCCCTAATGTTAAGGCAACTCTGTGTGTGTGCTTAGTGGCACACACACATATCCTTATGAGTAGGGAGCTAGAGAGACGTTCCCCTTTAAAACTGTAAAAATGCTCTTGCTTTGGGAAGAGATATTTTGGATTCCTGTAGGGCATGTAATAATATGTGGAGAAGGCTGGTTTTGAAAATGCAGTCAGTGGTGTTTTTGAAATTGGATAAGTACCTACCATATAAGGTCAAGTTCTCTCATGGTTACGTGGTTTTCCATAGGTCATACAAATAGTTTTCCCATGTTATTTGAACCAGTACTTGCTCATTTTGGGATATGGTAATAGGTACATATGTATTTGAATATTAATTTATGTATATACAATCATATTTTATAAACTCTATGACAATAGGTTATTTAAAGGATGCTTTGTGAATCCCTTTGTTTAGTGTGCCTGGGAGGAAAAAAGCATTTAAATTCCTCAGGTGAAAGACATATTCTGATATAAGACTGGGCAATTTGAATCATCCATAGAAGTCAGAATTCATCAACACTTCAATGATTTTTTAAAAAATAATATATGTTTCTTATCACTTGTTATTAAGAGCTTATTTCATATTGTAATATTTTTCAAGGGACTTTTTTATTAGAAAAGTTGCCGGTTTATAGAGAAATCATGCATTAAATACAGGATTCCCATACACCACCCTATTATTAATACCTTACATGGGGGTGAAAAGGGATACTTTTAAGGAATAAAGCTATCAAAGGTTGATGTGATAAATAATGACAATATTTTTTCACTTGTTCCTAAAGTTTCCTCATGAAGCTGCGAAGTCCCTTAAGTAACCTGAGCACTACAAGTTGGCTATACCTCCTCTACTCTAGATATCTTATAGCCAGTCCGAAAGTCATTTAAAGCAAGGATCACACATTTAGGTGGCCCTTCCCAGACCAATTCTAAATGGCTTCTATGTTTGGGCTTAATTTGCTTCTCCATGACTGCCCTTCAGTACTAGTGGGATGTCACTAGGGTTATCTCCTGCCCAACTATAGAAATAGTGAAATCCTGAAGATCCTTCTGAGTTTAAGACAGAATTCTCTAACAAACCAGATGGCAAAATCCTGAGAGAGCAGCCATGAGGGGAGGACTATTCCTCTTAGAAACACCTGTAACTAAGAGAGGAGTTACAGTGGATATTGGGTGACAATTAGTAATCTCTGTTGCATGCACCCTACTTACCCAGATGAGAAAACCAAGGCTCAGAGAAGTTACATGGTCAATTTCAATATTCTCCATTATTCAAACACTAGTTGGCGCTAAAGGTCGCACTTTTCCTTCTACTGTTCAACATGTATTTGTTCCACAAACACTTACTGAGCACTTTCTATGAACCAAGCACTTTTCAGACACCGTGGATCAAAACCTGAAAAGATGCCCAGCTCTTGAGGAGGTTTTCAGTCCAGAGGGACAGGCAGCCAGGAGCAATGCGATAGGTGCTATTTCTCTTACAATTGCTTTCCTTCATTATCGGTCTAAGCTCATATTGTTAGGCTTGGAACACTCCATTTTCCCACCCCATTCTGATTGCCCAGAGCCTGCATATTACCACAAAATGTCTCACCCTTTGCATTCAAAGAGAGAGTATTGACCCACGTCTGAGGGGCAGAGGCTCTGAGATATCTTTCTAGTAGTAGTGATGGGTTTTCATGAAAACATAGATGCTAATTATGCCTACTTTATAACTAAGGCTGCCTTTCAAATAGCAGAAGATAAATGTTGACAAATTGGCCTACTTGGAGCAAAATCTGTACTTTGAAATGGAAACGAGCCAAGATAACAATGGAGTAGAGAGTATAAGAGATAGATGCGGAAAGGGATTGAATAGTGGTTTGCAGCTGTTTAGTTCATTTGTTTGATCTAATTCTCTAATTTGGGTGGGGCCAAAGCTGTCCACATATTTAGCCTCATTCCTGGCTTCATTTTATAGCTCCACCCTTGTTTTTCCTTGTCCTTTCATCCCTCTTTTGATTTATGTTTTCCCGCAATATTTTGAGTGCCTTATAAGCCTCCTTAAATCCTTTCTAGAACAAGGCAAGTTGTAAATGATGTGGTCATTTCTCCATCTTCTCTTCTTGTGGGGCTCACTGCACTGGCTTCTGCTTTCTCTGTTCTCTTGTCATAAGTCTCCAGATTCTTCCTAATGCCTTTCTCATTTCTGATCCTCATTGCTAGTTCAGCCTATGGCCCTGGTGGCCAGGCCCTCCTTTTCAAACTCTCTCCTCTCCAGTTTTGGTGGTGATACCTGGCTCTCCTCTTAGCTCTTCAACTGCTTGTTTGCTCAATGCCTTTTCTGGTTTCCCCATCTGTGAATTACTGGCAAGGTACTGAGCTTCAGTTTCTGGCATTCATGTTTTTGTCTCAAGGAGAGGTCATTTACTCTCACATGTCCCTTGAGAACAAGAACCATAAACTTTTTAACATCACAGAGGGACTTGCACTTCGCTGGAACCCAAGATGCATCATTGATTTAACTTGATAACCTGGGGATTCTCGTAGTGCTGGTTTATAGTGTCCTCCCAGAGAGGTTAGAAGAATTTTTTTGAGAAAATTTCAAATAGTTTATGGAATATCTATAATTACATTGTTCAATGCAGTATATAGTTTTAAAAACCCATGAAGTCCAAATGGGCAAGAATCTGATGGAAATCTTTTATCTTGCCCAATGCTAACTTCAGGGCATCTTATAGGTAGTGACACCAACTCTTATTTTTTGGCATATATATGCTCAAATAGATCTTGAATCCTATGCCTCTCTCATAGACATCCACTACACCTCACGCTACTTGACATGCCATTCCTTCTCACCTGGACGATCACAACAGCCTCCTAAATGGTTGCCCTACTACCCTTAGTCCCTCTCAGGTATTCTTCACACAGCAGCTAGGGAGGTCTTTGAAGCCTGCAAATCTAGATGTGTTATTCATCAGCTCTATAGCCTTCTATGGCTTCCTATTGCTCTTCAGACAAAGTCCTCCCCTTTACGGGGCCTGCCTGATAGGCCTTCCATGATCTCACCAGACTTTCTCAGTTCTTATGATGCTCCAAAGTCCTTCTGGCCCTTCTAGTGCCTTCTAGAGCACCACATGTACTATCTTCTCCACCTGGGATACTCTCAACTCATCGTAAAAAACCTGGCTGCCTCCTAGCACCTCCCCCTGACTCCTCAGACTGGTTCAGGAATGCTGATTAATCACAGCCATTCTTTCCTTATTTCACTGTACTTTTCCTTCCAAGGATTTATGATATCTGTAAATATATAACTATTGGGATATTTATTTGCATAACATCTGTCTTTCCTTACTGGACTGGAAGCTCTCTAAGGGTAGGGATGATGCCTCTCTCGTTCACCACTCTATGCACACAACGAGCTTCGCACATAATAGGTGCGCTGTACCTATTTGTTGAATGTATAAATAAATATATGTCACAAAAGAATCATAACTCTCCAATATCCCTATTAAATGTTTGCATTTAGAAAGAGGTTCAAGGCATTATTGGAGCTGGGAATAAAAGGTGTGGGCTGGTTTGGAATGATGTGGTGAAAGAACACTTGAAACATGCTATGCAGACCCCAAGGAGCTGATTGGAATGTGAGTTTAATGAGGACACATGTGAATGTTAAGTAGAGAGGCCCATAATCCATGCCAGGGGTCTTTCCCTCAGCTGGGGACAGCAAAGACCTTATCTTATCTTCCCCACCTGCTAAGCATGAACGAGAATGCCTGTGCTTATTTCTGTGTCCCAGTATGCACATGGTAGATAAATCTGCAATTATTTCCTGGGGATTCTGCTAAGTTGGAGCCAACACTCTCAATAAGTCACAAATCATGGTTGCTTTCAAAAAATAATTGCATAGTTTTGTTATTTTTACATATATTAGTGATGGCAGAGTACCTATGTGATATTTTGAAACCTCAAATTCATTAATTTCATTAAAAAGATGTACTATTTTAAATTTTGAGAAAGTAGGGTTTTATTTGTTTTGTTTTTGTTTTTGAGATGCCAGGGGCCAGGGATTGAACCCAGGACCTCGTATGTGGGAAGCCAGAGCTCAACCACTGAGCCACATCAGCTCCCCTGAGTTGGATTTTTCATTTGTTTTGCTTGTTGTTCGTTTTTGTTTTTGTTTTCCAGGAGGTACTGGGAACTGAACCCAGGACCTCCCATGTGGGAGGTGGGAGCTAAACCGCTTGAGCCACATCCACACGCGAAAGAGGAGATTTTGATGAGACCTTTCAGAAACACAGAATGTGCTATGGGACATTAAAAAAAACAAAAACAAAAAACTTAAATACAGTTTGCCCTCAAAGTAGTTACAATCTGTTACGGGAGCCAAAAGTAAGTCGACAGTTTAAAAAACGATAGTTCCAGGGAGAAAGCAGTAAGTATTGTTATAAAGGTATAGATGCAATTCTGTGTATCCACCTATGATTTACTTGTGTATGTTTAGACAAGGGAAAGAGTCCTTCCAGCTTCAGATATCTTGAAAGATTCTGGAAGGAGGCAAGATTTGAAACTGGTCTTAAAAGAAGGTAAGTTTCCTTGTCTTTTGCCTATTAACCTGTTTCACTTAGTACAAAGAAATACATACATGTGGACAACACGGATGAGCAAAAATTTAAAACCCTAATTATAACGCTACACAGAGCTGATCACTATTAACAGCCTTTTCCTCTATGTGTATTTATATGGCTGTTTTACACAAATGGAAGCATATGCTGCATAATGTTTGTAACCTACTTCTCTCATTAAAAAATTTATCATGAACATCCCTCCATGTCCCCTTGTCAGACAATATATGGGTAAGTTTTTCCTGGGTAGTAACTGGGAGGGAAATGCCTAAACCTAGGCTGTAGGTTCTGTGAGAATAGAGGTCCAGGAGCAAGTATAGACACTGTTGGGGTACCACGCTCAGTGAGGGGCAGGGGTCTCTGCTGAGTGAACAATGTCATCTGGTCATTTCTCCTCTGAGCATCAGACAGTGCTGGCTATACTTCAAGAACACAGCAAAGCATGAATTCTTTTCACTCCGATTAATAACCTGGCCTCTAAAGTCAGCTCAACTGCAACTGTGAGGCTTGGGGAAACCAAAGGTCATCAAGAAAAGAGCACTTCTCTCTCAGCCTGATAGGGAGGGGCCGTGGATGCTGCTGGGAGTGCCCCTGCCTTTTAATGCATTGCCAACTGGAGCAAACGTGGCATGTGGGCACATGTATTTTTATTCTGAAAAGTGCTGCCAATTGGATAGTGAAAGCCTGCAATTTTCTCCATGTTTATTATAACCTAAGTGGATAGGCTCAGGGTGCGGCCCAGAGAGAAGCTTAACATTTCCCTTGACATCCGGCCAAGCAAGAGCAAAGGTGCACAGGCTGGTTGTTTCTCTGTGAAATAGAATAATGTTTCAAAGGCTCAATGTTTAGCCTGTATCATGCATGTGAGGGACAATTCAGAGCATCTGATCTTTAACGCAAGACATTAGAATTTGTCACTGGAGCAGCCTTCCAGGGACGAGACAGTGGTGCACTGAAGTTCATGATGATGTCACTGTGATTTTTTGGGGACCGCCTCATGCCCCACGAATGGAGGCTCTTAAGATCTTGAAAATAAATGTTCTGTGGCCAGCTTTGAGGCATACAGTACAATGAGCTACCCATAGTTCTATTATTTACCTACTTACACACACACACAAACGTACACACACACACAAGGATTTATTAACAGGCTGTTTAACAGAGACAAAGTAAAATTCCGGTAAAGACAACCATAAGGGCCTGTCAAATAGGCCTTATTCGTGGGAGCAAGCAGGGAGAATGTGGCAACAGGCCCAGCCTGGTCCAGCTACAGGAGGAACATTTCACAAAGAGTGAGGAGAGCTGGACTGAGCTGAACAGAGCCGGCAGTGTGTCCGAAGAAGAGAACTGGTACGCTCTGTCCTGGGAGCTCATAAACCAGGACTGGATGTTCTCACAGAGAAAGAGCCACCTAGGAGCTCTCTCTCATGTAAAAAGTACAGACTTCACGGGCAGGTTTAATCTAAGCATCAGCCTCCTGCCCTACCATTTAATAACCATCGGGAGAGAGGAGGTTATCTTGGGTCCCTCATAACGTGTCCACCCAGCTGCTTCCAGCTGCCACCTGCGCCTCTGCTTCCTGACCGCCTGTCAAGGCAGGGAACCACTGGTCTTCCCTGGCGAGAGTGCTCCTCCCTCCACAGAGGCACCGTGCCAGGGACCAGGGCAGGCCATATTTCCCTTCACTGCTGTGCTCGGCACACCCCACCGGCACGGCCTGAGGGTTGTGTTACTAGAGAGCTGGAGAAACTAAAGAAAAGCACAGCACATAAGAAAAATGTTGGAACTTTACATAAACATGAAATTCCTCCAGATTGAAGAAAGTAACTTCTTCACAAGATGACCTTGTTCCTGACCTTGCTCCATTATCCTCAGGCCCCGTTCACTTCAGGAAAGAACAACTCCATTCCTCCACCTTTTAACCCCTGCTGGACCTTGGCTAACCTGCTCTGAGATGCTCCTGCCCTTCCCTGCAGGGATAGGCTCACCCGGTAGCTCAGCCCTCTCCCCTCAGTCCTACAGGCCCGAATTATTCAGTCCATAGTTGCACACTCTGCGGCTCTAGCAAGACAGCAAGTAGGGGTAGGGCTACCCAATTTAGCAAGTAAAAATACCGGAGGCACTGTTAAAATTGAATTCCAGATAAACAACAAATCATTTCTGGTATGTCACATGTAATATGTGTGACATACTGATACTAGAAAATGATTCATTGCTCATCCAAAATTCAAATTTCAGTAGGCATCCTATATTTTATCTAGCAATGATAAGTGGCGGCCTTTGGCACCCCAAACCCCACACGATACTTCAGGGTGGGTGGGGGTCCTTCAGTTCCAGATCCCTTCAGGATTTCTCTTAGCAGAGGGTATTAGACAAGCAAATAGATTATTCAGTTGTCCGGTGGTGTACGTGCTTGCTCCCTCGCTCTCTCTCTCCCTCCCTCACTTCCTCCCTCAAATATGTTATGGTATGTTCTTCAAACCCATAAGGAAGAAGGGGAGTATTTTTAAAACTATCCCCAAAATTTGCCCATTGTGTTCTCCTGCAGTAGAGTCAGTACTGTTCATTATTTTTTTCAGAGAAATGTTAGTTCCTTTTCTTTATTCCCTCCACCCTGTCTCCCATTGTCTCTTATTTTAAATTGTACTTTTCAGGCCCCTTGGCAAGTCATGTATCTTGACTAAATCCCTCCCTAAGAACAGTCCTCCTCCCTAGTGTCTGTGAGAGGACGGTGAATTGTGTCCCCATTTTCTGTAGTGATTGCTCCTGGTGGTCACAACGGCAAGCTCTCAGGTCAGAACACGGGGCAGTGGATTGTGGCTTTGTCATTAATTAGCTGTGTGAACTTGAACAAATGACTTACTCTTTCTGTGCCATAGTTTCTTCGTCTAAAATAGGGGAGGGGAGGGTTATAATATTATCTACTTCTTAGGGTTGTTGTGAGGATTAGAAGACAATACAACATGTTCAGAGCTGTTCCTTGCATTTAGTAAGCAATCAATATTAACCTTTAGTACGATTTTTAAGTTTTTATTATTATTACTAAATTGAGATGGACATTGAACAAATTTGGCTATGAATTTCATAATCTTTAGACCATAGATAGTTTTGGTGGCTCTCAAATTTTAGCCCACTTTTTCTCCTACTTTGTCTACCACTCACCAGAAGATAGGTGACTAGATATTAGAAATGGATGAGATCTTTGTGCTGGATCTAAACTAAAATTATTTTCCACTTTAGTTTCCTTGCCAAATGCTGAGGCTGGAGGGACAAGCTGTTGCAGGATTTGAGAGCTGTAATTAAGGGGAGGAGGGTAGTGGGAAACCCTCACTCAGGAGAAAAGAGCAGGATGGCTGAGATTCCTGTGCCTTCCAAGATGTTGTCTCCTTCGTGCCCAGAGGGGGATGCAGATGAACACCCAAGAGTGGGGATATGATGTGAGTAGTAGTTGCCATTTTGGGTTGTTAGGGTATTTGGTATTGTTTTAACATTGGCTGCAGTATCTACCCCCAAAGTTTTGTCAGCTCATTTAAGCCACCAAATCTTCCACCTTCATTTTTTTTTTTTTTTTTTTTTTATGGCAAATTTTGCTAAATATTTTCCCTGTGCCCTCATGTCTGGACACATCTCTGTTTTGAGTAAGAAAATTATTTCTCTGATTAAGAGGTCCCCAAATAATATGCTAAAATTCAGTCAAGGTATCATCTATTATTCCACAAGCCAAGACAGATCCAGGAGCCACAGTGGACTTTTCTGGTAAATTCTCCCAAGGGGAATTTGAGCTAGGTACAAGGTGGCAGGTTTAAACAGGTTTTTAATGTTCACCAAAATCTACAAGGCACTAAATGGTTCATAAAAGTCTCACTAAAGGGTTTCAAATTAATCCAAAATGCAGAACATTAAAAAATGCACATGGTGATTTTTTTAAATAGCCTGGCACACTAGATTATGATCATTGCCTGTGAAGGAGACTTCCTGAGTTCACTGTGGCTCCTCCTCTTATTATCTGTGTGAACTTGGGCAAAACACCTCACCTTGCAGTGCTGGTTACTTCATCTGTAAAATGGGGACAGGCATAGCTACCTGATAGGTAAAAGAAAGAGTAAAGGAGGGAATTCATTGTAAAGCCCTTAGCATAGCACCTGGTTCATAGTAATTCTTTACTTAATGCAAGCTAGGGATACAATTTTAATTTTAAAGTATCTGGTCAACTGCGTATTTAAAATCATAAGCATATATATACTTAAAAGCTCAAGAAATAATCTATATATTTTTTAAGACTTATTTTTATTTATTTATTCTCCCCATCTTGTTGTTTATGCTTGCTTTCTGCTCTCTGTGTCCATTCACTATGTGCTTGTCTTCTCTTTAGGAAGTACCGGGAACCAAACCCAGGACCTCCCATGTGGGAGAGAAGCACCCAATCACTTGAGCCACCTCAGTTCCCTGCTTTGTTGTGTCTCTCATTGTCTTTCCTCTTTGTGTCTCCTTGTTGTGTCATCTTTTTGTGTCAGCTTGCCTGTCCATCATACCAGCTCACCGTCCTGCTCATCCTCTCCAACAGGTACCAGGAACCAAACCCAGGACCTCCATGTGGTAGGTGGGAGCTCAATTGCTTGAGCCACATCCACCTCCCGATACATATTTTTCAAACACCTTTTTAATTGCAAAATTAATATATGATTGTGATGGTTAGGCTAATGTGTCAACTCGGCCAAGTAGTTGTGTCCAGGTGTTTGTTCCAGCAAGCACTGGGCTAATTGTAATACAAGAGCATTTATGGACTTCAATCACCAGTGAGTTTACTGCGTGGATGGCTGATTACATCTGCATCAATCAGGGAGATTACATTATCAATGGGTGGTGCTTTTATCCAATCAGTTGAATGACTTAAAACTGGAAGTGATTTCAACATTCAGAGAGAATTTCCCAGCTCGTCTTCGGACAGGCAACTTCTCCCAGAAATTCATCAATGACCCTTCATCGGGCTTTCATCGGAGCCACTGGTTTGCAGCCTGCCTGCAGAACCTGGACTTGTGCATCCCCACGGTTGCGTGAGAGACTCTTTTAAAATTTCATATTATTGACAGATATCTCCTGCTGATTCTGTTTCCGGAGAGAACCCTGACTAATACAGCTGGTACCGGGAGTGGTTCTTGAGGAACAGAGTCTTGAACATGGGATGTCTGAGGTGGCTCTCTACTCTAATTGGACTCACGGGTACTAATGACTCCCTTTCCAATAATGAGGTTGCTAACAGTCCATGGCGTGAGCTGGCAATAGAGATACGCAAAATAGCATCATTGGATTCCCCTACTTCCACACTTATAAGAAGCAAGGATCTGGGTGAGAGTGTTTTCAACACTTTAACAGAATTTTGTGGAGTAAAAAAATATAATGATGTTGGCTGGCTCCTCCTAGATACTCTAGATACAGTTGCAAAAGAAAGGGATGAGCTAAAGTCTTCGAATTTGAAACTTCAATGCCGCATGAATGATATGAAAGTTTCTACGTGTGCCTTGAAAGAAAATCTTGTCTCCTGTAGCCACAAACTTGAGATATCTGAGAATCAAACCCAGTCTCTCATTGTACGAGTAGCAGAATTACAGAGGAAAATAAAATCTCAACCTCGCAGGGTTTCTGCAATTAAAGTGAAGGCATTGATTGGAAAGGAGTGGAACCCCGAGGATTGGGATGGAGACATATGGGATGATGATAATATTGGTGGGGACTTTGGAACCCTAAATTCTGCTGAGACTTTACCAGATAAACCTGTGATGGCCTGCCCTGTGGAGACCACACCTTCTCAACCTTGTATCATCCAGCCTCCACCTTGCCCCAGAGAGTCTGTACCTCTTCCCAGCCAAGAGGCAGGTACCAACCAATCTCCAGCATGCATGGTCCAATTTCCAGTCTGCCCTGAGGAATCTGTCTTCCAACCCCTGCCTGAAGAGAATAATCCTGTCTCACCAGAAGAAAATGCAAAGGAATGCCCTCAGGTCAGTAGCCTGCAAGACATCTCAATCCTTCTCCTTACCCAGGCCCCCCACCCCTCTTGTCTTTGAGACCCATTACTAGATTAAAATCACAACAAACCCCCAAAGGTGAAATACAAAGTGTGATCCATGAGGAAGTACATTATACTCTGAAAGAATTGCATGAGTTTTCCAATTTATATAGACAGAAATCAGGGGAATATGTGTGGGAATGGATACTAAGGGTATGGGATAATGGTGGAAGGAATATAAAGTTGGATCAGGCTGAATTTATTGATATGGGCCCACTAAGCAGAAATTCTGGATTCAACACTGTAGCTCGAAGGGTTAGAAAGGGCGCTAACAGTTTGTTTGGGTGGCTGACTGAAGCATGGACCAAACGATGGCCTAGCATGTCTGAGGTTGAGATGCCTGATTTGCCCTGGTATACAGTAGATGAGGGGATTCAAAGGCTTAGAGAGATTGGAATGCTAGAATGGATTTACCATTTGAGACCTGCCCACCCACCCCAGGAATGTCCAGAGGACACACCTTTAACCAGGACTGTGAGGAATAAATTTGTAAGACTAACTCCACCTTCTCTGAAGAGCTCTGTGGTTGCTCTTCTCTGCAGTCCAGATATTACTGTAGGGGGGGCTGTAATGGAATTGGAATCCTTAAATATTATGGGGATGATCGGATCAAGGCCTGGTAAAAGTCAAGTATCGGCAGTTAATCACCAAAGGCAAGGTAGGCGTGGCTACCGCAATGATAGACAGATTCAAAACAGCACACAGAATAGTCTGAGTCGCATGGAGTTATGGCGTTGGCTAATAGATCATGGGGTACCCAGAAGTGAAATAGATGGGCAGTCTACTAAATTTCTTCTGGATCTGTATAAGCAGAAGAGTTCTAGGTCAAGTGAACGAAATACTAACTCTAATTACAGACGCAGAGAATCACGGCCCCTTAATCAGTTCCCAGACTTGAGACAGTTTACAGACCCAGAGCCCCTTGAATGAGGGGAAGGCCGGGTCCCCTTGGGGAAGGATCCTGTTAAACTGCCAAAAATTTATACAGTTAATCTTCCTCCCACCTTTCCCCAGGGAGACCTACGGCCTTTTGCCAGAGTAACTGTGCATTGGGGAAAAGGAAATGATCAGACATTTTGGGGATTATTAGACACTGGCTCAGAAGTCACATTAATTCCAGGAGACCCAAAATGTCACTGTGGTCCAACAGTCAGAGTAGGGGCTTATGGAGGTCAGGTGATTGATGGAGTTTTAGCTCAGGTCCGTCTCACAGTGGGTCCAGTGGGTCCCAGGACCCATTCTGTGGTTATTTCTCCAGTTCTAGAATGCATAATTGGAATAGACATACTCAGTAACTGGCAGAATCCCCACATTGGATCCCTGACTCGTGGAGTGAGGGCTATTATGGTTGGAAAGGACAAGTGGAAGCCTCTAGAACTGCCCCTGCCTAGCAAAATAGTAAATCAAAGGCAATACCGGATTCCTGGAGTTATTGCAGAGATTAGTGCCACCATCAAGGATTTGAAGGATGCAGGGGTGGTGATTCCCACCACATCCCCATTCAACTCTCCTATTTGGCCTGTGCAGAAAACAGATGGATCTTGGAGGATGACAGTAGATTATGGTAAACTTAACCAGGTGGTGACTCCAATTGCAGCTGCTGTCCCAGATGTGGTATCATTGCTTGAGCAAATCAACACTTTCCCTGGTACCTGGTATGAAGCTATTGATCTGGCAAATGCTTTTTTCTCAATTGCCATTAGTAAGGACCACCAGAAACAGTTTGCTTTCAGCTGGCAAGGCCAGCAGTATACTTTCACTGTCCTGCCTCAGGGGTATATCAACTCTCCAGCCCTATGTCATAATATTGTCCACAGAGACCTTGATCGTCTCTCCCTCCCACGAGACATCACACTGATCCATTATATTGATGATATCATGTTGATAGGACCTACTGAGCAAGAAGTAGCAAAGACTCTAGATTTATTGGTAAGGCATTTGCGTGAGAGAGGATGGGAGATAAATGCAACAAAAATACAGGGTCCTTCCACCTCAGTGAAATTTCTAGGTGTCCAGTGGTGTGGGGCCTGTCGAGTTATCCCTTCAAAAGTAAAGGATAAGCTATTGCACCTGGCCCCTCCTATGACCAAAAAGGCACAACGCTTAGTTGGCCTCTTTGGATTTTGGAGACAACACATTCCTCATTTAGGTGTGTTACTGCGGCCCATTTACCGAGTGACCAGAAAAGCTGCTAGTTTTGATTGGGGACTGGAACAAGAGGAAGCCCTACGA
Organism: Tolypeutes matacus; assembly: GCA_026826555.1. NCBI lineage: Eukaryota > Metazoa > Chordata > Mammalia > Cingulata > Chlamyphoridae > Tolypeutes > Tolypeutes matacus. The sequence continues at coordinate 20,824,375 of JAKSZT010038599.1, read as the reverse complement.
CAGGTCCAGGCTGCTGTGCAAGCTGCCACTTAGACCATATGATCCAGCAGATCCAATGGTGCTGGAAGTTTCAGTGGCAAATAGAGATGCTGTCTGGAGCCTTTGGCAGGCCCCTATAGGGGAATCAAATGCAGACCCTTAGGATTTTGGAGCAAAGCCTTGCTATCCTCTGCAGATAACTACTCCTCTTTTGAGAAGCAGCTTTTGGCTTGCTACTGGGCCTTAGTAGAGACTGAACACTTAACCATGGGCCATCAAGTTACCATGAGACCTGAGTTGCCTATCATGAGCTGGGTATTGTCTGACCCACAAAACCATAAAGTTGGGCGTGCACAGCAGCACTCCATAATAAAGTGGAAGTGGTATATACGAGATAGGGCTCGAGCAGGTCCTGAAGGCACAAGTAAGTTACATGAGGAAGTGGCCCAAATGCCCATGGTCACCACCCCTGCCATGTTACCTTCTTTTTCCCAGCCCACAGCTTTGGCATCTTGGGGAGTCCCTTACAATCAGTTGACTGAGGATGAGAAAACTCAGGCCTGGTTTACAGATGGTTCTGCACAATATGCAGGTACCACCCAAAAGTGGACAGCTGTGGCACTGCAGCCCTTTTCTGGGACATCCTTGAAGGACAGCGGTGAGGGCAAATCCTCCCAGTGGGCAGAGCTTCGAGCAGTGCATCTAGTTGTTCATTTTGCTTGGAGGAAGAAATGGACAGAGGTGCGTTTGTACACTGATTCATGGGCTGTTGCCAATGGTTTGGCTGGATGGTCAGGGACTTGGAAGGAACATGATTGGAAAATTGATGACAAGGAAGTCTGGGGAAGAGCTATGTGGATAGATCTTTCTGAGTGGGCAAAAAACATGAACATATTTGTGTCCCACGTGAATGCTCACCAGAGGGTGACTTCAGCAGAGGAAGAATTTAATAATCAAGTGGATAAGATGACCCGCTCTGTGGCTAATGCTCAGCCTCTTTCCCCAGCCACTCCTGTCATTGCCCAATGGGCTCATGAACAAAGTGGCCATGGAGGTAGGGATGGAGGTTATGCATGGGCTCAGCAACATGGACTTCCCCTCACCAAGGCTGAATTGGCTACAGCCACTGCTGAATGCCCAATCTGCCAGCAGCAGAGACCCACACTCAGCCCCACATATGGCACCATTCCTCAAGGTGACCAGCCTGCTACCTGGTGGCAGGTGGACTACATTGGGCCATTTCCATCATGGAAGGGGCAGTGATTTGCTTTAACTGGAATAGACACATACTCTGGCTATGGGTTTGCATTTCCGGCACACAATGCTTCTTCCAAAACTACCATCCGTGGACTTACCGAATGTCTTATCTACCGCCATGGCATTCCACACAGCATTGCTTCTGATCAAGGAACCCATTTCACAGCAAATGATGTGCGGGAATGGGCACATGCCCATGGAATTCACTGGTCTTACCATGTTCCCCATCACCCTGAAGCAGCAGGATTAATAGAAGGGTGGAATGGCCTGTTGAAGACTCAATTACGGCCCCAACTAGGTGGCAAAACCTTGCAGGGCTGGGGCAATGTTCTCCAAGAGGCTGTGTATGCTCTGAATCAGCGTCCCTCTATGGTGCTGTTTCTCCCATAGCCAGGATTCATGGGTCCAGGAATCAAGGGGTGGAAATGGGAGTGGCACCACTCACTATTACCCCTAGTGACCCACTAGGAAAATTTTTGCTTCCTGTCCCTGAAACCTTAAGCTCTGCTGGTCTACAGGTTTTAGTCCCAAGAGGAGGAGTGCTGCCACCTGGGAACATAACAGTGATTCCATTGAACTGGAAGTTAAGACTGCCACCTGGCCACTTTGGGCTCCTCTTACCTGTGAATCAACAGGCAAAGAAGGGAAATACTGTACTGGCTGGGGTGATTGATCCTGACTATCAAGGGGAAATAGGACTACATCTACATAATGGGGGTAAAGAAGAGTTTGCCTGGAATGCAGGGGATCCTCTAGGGCGTCTCCTAGTCCTGCCATGCCCTATGATTAAAGTCAATGGAAAATTGCAACAAACCAATTCAAGCAGGACTAACAATGGCCCAGAATCTTCGGGAATGAAAGTTTGGGTCACCCCACCAGGCAAAGAACCACGGCCAGCTGAAGTGCTTGCTGAAGGTAACGGGAACATGGAATGGGTAGTGGAAGAAGGTAGTGATAAATATGAACTTTGACCACGTGACCAGTTACAGAAACAAGGACTGTAATGGTCATGAACCCTTCTTCCATGTTTCGTTATGAGTATGATTGTATATGTACACAATATTAATTTCTTTGTTTTCTTCCCCAATCTTTTCCCCTATCATGAAAAGTTGTATTAATCCCACATCATAATATTTAAGGATGTAGAGTTTAAGAGTGACTATCATCCAAGGACTTGCACCCTGTTCTGTGGGGAATTAATGCATTTCCAGTTGTATGCAGGGGAGTTGAACATTGTTAGGCGGAAATATAGATGTATGCTTGTCTGTTATTGTTTTTACTTAGAGACTAAGTATGGTTTAGAGTAATGTGTATGATTGCCGAGTTGACAAGGGGTGGACTGAGATGGTTAGGCTAATGTGTCAACTCGGCCAGGTAGTTGTGTCCAGGTGTTTGTTCCAGCAAGCACTGGGCTAATCATAATACAAGAGCATTTATGGACTTCAATCACCAGTGAGTTTACTGCGTGGATGGCTGATTACATCTGCATCAATCAGGGAGATTACATTATCAATGGGTGGTGCTTTTATCCAATCAGTTGAATGACTTAAAAGTAGAAGTGATTACAACATTCAGAGAGAATTTCCCAGCTCGTCTTCGGACAGGCAACTTCTCCCAGAAACTCATCAACTACCTTTCATCGGGCTTTCATCGGAGCCACTGGTTTGCAGCCTGCCTGCAGAACCTGGACTTGTGCATCCCCACGGTCGCGTGAGAGACTCTTTTAAAATTTCATATTATTGACAGATATCTCCTGCTGATTGTTTCCCAAGAGAACCCTGACTAATACAATGATCAATGAAAAAATTTATAGGAGTGATTCTATTTTTTTAATATACATAGGTATACCATAAAGAAATAATGTTTTAAAATATAGATTTAGTAAGAGAACACTACAAACATAAAAATGCAGTGAGATTTTCTTCTTATGTCCTGTGATAAAGAGGAAAGGGAAGTTGATTCTCAGCTGTGCTTTATAACTGGAAAGGTCTAGAAGGTTGCTCTGTGTGCCCCCATTGAATGCGCTACTGAGGGAGCCCCAAACCTCCTTCATCTCTGGACATGGATGGCCCTGGCCTACCAGCTTATAGCAGGGTTTTGTCTGCATCCCACCCTTTGTTGAAACCAGAGATCTTCACATGAAACTATAAACCTCTCCTCTTCTCACTCTAGCCCAGGGGTTCTTAACAAGGGGTCCATGAGCTTGCACTGAAATTCAAAAAAACATTGTTGTGGGGACATGTTGGTGTGGGTGTGATATATTTATTAAATAATATACAGCATAGAGTGGACTTAGTAGGGGTCTGTGGTTTTCACCTGACTGGCAAAGGGGTCTGTGGAACAAAAAACGTTAAGAAGCCCTGCTCTAGCCTCTAGCCCATGACTTCAATTACCATCCCTAGGACTCTCATAAATTTACCCTTCTAGTCGATACTTTTCCAAGTTCCAGACTATCTCCAACTCAATAGTCCTCTTGAATGCTCCAGAGAAATCTCTAAATCCTCATAAACAAAACTGAACTCATCGTCTTTCTTCCCAAAGCCGGTCCTATCCCAGGAATCCCAGTTTCACTAAATGGCACCCACCATACCACCATCCAAGCCATAACCACAGCTCAAACTTGACACCTTCTTCTCCCTCACACCCTTTATCCAATGCTTCACGCAGTCTTACTGATATTACCTCTTAAGTCTCCATTGCATCCATCTACTTCTACCTCTATCTACTACTATCTTCACTACCAACACCCAAACTCAAACTACCCATATCACGCATCTTTTAGCCAGATTACCTGCATTCTTTTACAGTGAAGCCAGTCATCTTTTTCAAAACACAAGTCTGAATAAGTAAAACCCCTGTTAAAATACTCAAATAGCTTCATTACTCTTTATTCTAGAATAAAGATAACTTTGTGACCTCTTAATTCAGCTTACAAAATCTCAAGTGGTCTGGCCCCTCCCTTCCTTTCCAGTTTTCCTCTTTTATTCCTGTTTTAACTCGGTCTCTCCTCTCCTGCTCCACTGGCCTTCTTCCTGTGCCCTATCTTTTCCACGCCCCTTCTCTCCACAGGGCCTTTGCACATGTTGTCTGGAGTGGTGTTCCTTCCCGCCTCAGCCTAGTTGACACCTACTTTTCTTCTCAACTCAAGCATCATTTCTGCAGAGAAGCCTTTCTTAACCTCTCTAACATGGTCAAATTCTCCTGGGATAAGCTTTCATCCTTCTGTGTACTCTCTTGTAGTACTTTATTAATGCATCCATTCAACAGATACTTATTAAGCACCAATCATGTGTTGAGTTCTGTTCTAAGTACTGAGGATATGGCAGAACAGAAAAAAAGTCTGTTCTGAAGATGAGAAACAGGCAACAGACAAATAAATATAATATCAGAGGATGATAGGTGTTCTAAAATAGAGAGTAGGGGAATAGAGAGTAAGGGGGCAGACTTTCCGCTTTACCTTTGTTTGTGTGGTTATTTGATTAATATCTGTATTGCCCACAAGACCAAAAGCTCTAAGAGGGCTGGTTTTGCTCACCATTTATCTTTAGCATCTAGCCCAGAGTTTCTCTCATAATAAATGCTTAGTAAAAACTATAATGCTCCTCATCCCATGTAACAGCAATTTTTACAGAATAGAATGCAACCCTATTAAATATCCTTATATGAGTAGATTTCAACAATTTTTAAAGTGGCATTTGCAAATTAAGAGCATGTGCAGTGCCGCTTCAGAGCAATTTCATTTTAAAATTCCCTACATTTGAAAGCGAATCAGAGATATGCTTGGGAGATTCCAAACACCGAATGCTTTCTGTTCCCTTCATTATTAGATTAAAAATGAATCCTGCACTTTCTTAATTTTTATGCTGGTAAATAACTTTCAAGTTTAAAGATAAAGAAGCAATTAAATACGCAAGTTGAAATATGGACCTGCTTTACAATTGGGTCTGTGCCTTTTGGAAAGAATGTAACTCTCCCTAAAGGATGGACATCTACGTGGGTCTGCAACTTATATGCTTGGACTTTTGAGCTATTTCCAGGATGCAAGAATAGCTAGAGTTCAAAGAGATTTATTTTTCTTCTCTGTAGAGAGAGTCAGCATTTTTGAAGAACAGAGGGTCTGCCCACTAAGCAATTCTGGGGAAGGCAAAGCACTGCTCTGGTATTTCTTTGTTTTTCAATTAGATTATAGGTTTAAAAACAAAAATATGGCAATGACAAAAGGATGGGGAGGGAAAAATGAATGCAAGCAGGATTTTTTAAAACAAGACATTTAATTTTAAAAATGCTAAGTCCTGTCTACAATAACTATTTTAAATCGTTTTGTGAGCTGACCCTATAATATTCAGGCTCCAGATTTTCTTTTGGTTTTCACACTGTTAAAATGAACTTTTAAAAAAGAATGATTTCATAGAAATCCCTCCAGAAAATGAAGAGAAGGAAACTCCAACATGGCAGAAAACCGTGCTGAAAGGGGAATTCTAGTGGGATGGATATGAGGGTGGGTGCGGGGTGAGGATATATGAATTCATGGTCATTTGGTAAGAAATGCAAAATAAGCAAAAGCACAATGAGTTTGCTTTGGAAAATTTTCTAAGAACAGATCATCCCAAGCCAGATGGTGGTACTAGTAAATGATAGAGCTCTACTGACATCTAGTGCACAAAAACATAATGATCTTCTGTGGAAACAACCACCCTCAATTGTTATACATACCCCCAAAATAAAATATGTGTGTATCAATATAGGTCAAGGGAAACCTCAGCAATTGAAGTCCTGTCATGACTTTATACCACCTAACTTGATGCCCTCTAAGATAACCCTGTGAGTAAAGCAGACAAATTAATATAAATGCCATTTCATAGATGGGGAAACTGAGGCTTGGAGAGAAGTTGAGTGACTTTCCCAAGATGGCATTCCCAGTGAGGGACAGAACCAGGACAAAAACAAAAGACTTTTTTCTTCTTAGACCTCGCTGTCCTGCAAATCTCTCCCCTGCACCAACAGTTCTACCATCCCAGCTTCAGGGGACACTGAAGATGGCCTCCAAATGTAGATAAGGAAGAGACTCCTCTTGGGAGCTGGGAAAGAAAAGAGGACCAGGTCTTATTTCAACCCCATGGAAATTAGGGTTGGGTGTCCTCTCTGGATGTATGCTGTCTTGGCCTCTAAAACCACAAACTAGAAAAATCCAGCTCCCTGGCAAAAGTGGTAGTTAGAGGTAAATGCAAAAGGAGAAAGCCCAAACTAGGGGGCAAATAAAAGAAGATAAGCACATCTTCACACACACACACATACGCACACACCATAGGACATATGCACACATACACATATACCGCAGTACATATACATATATATACACACACACACACAACACACACATATATATCAGAAAACACAACATTTAAAAAGATGTCTTAAGGTTTTTCCCCAGTATATTTTACACTGGTGGTAGATACCAAGCATCAGATTTTAGCTGGCTTTAGATTTTCCATTAACAGTTTTTAAAAAGGGAATAAATATTAAGGAAAAGAAGAAGAATTACAGAGACAGCAATCTTTACTTCAAGTAAGGGAGATAGCTTTATGGGAAAGAACATTTGCTTTCATTTGAGTTGCAAAAAGGATTTATTTGGGGATAAACCGCAGACTCAATTCAGGTTTCTGGTCTGACTTTAACTTTTCCAAATGGCTTGTTAAAATTTAATATCTCATAGTTAAAGTACTATAAAGCCAACTCATGAGTAAAATCTGATATTCATGAGTTGAATAAAAAGTGAATTTATATGAACAGGCTAAAATATTTGGGAGAAAATAAAACTTTATTCAGGTGGGGAATATTAATTTGTTTAATGAATTTCAAAAGATCTTTCTTACTGTGGAAAGAGTCATTACCTATGCACTCCTGTGGCTTTAAAAAGATAACCTCAACTCCTGTAACTGTAATTGAAGAAAGAGCATGCAAAGAGGATAGACATTTGCTCTTCATCTGACCTATAATCAACATGGAACTTTCTAAAGAAAACGAATGATCTGTTTTAATAGACCATCATGAACGCTAATCATTTTTTGTTGGGCTGGTTAAAAATTGCCTGAAAGCATACTCCAGAAAATTTTTAATGAATTTGGGGTAGATTGTTTAGAACTCGGGATTTCCTGGGCATTCAGATTTAATTTTGACCCATTAAAACATGTTTTCTTTGGAATCCTAAAACCAAGAAAAAGCTTTAATACAAGAAAAATGATGGCTATTTGCTGAAACAATATAATTATTTGCTCAACCAGAAAATCACCATAATTTGCTTAAACTCCCATCCAGTTCAGAATTTAATTTTCACATTGATTCCTTTTGACATAGAAAATTAGCATATTGGAAGCTGCTGAGAGATGTATCAGGATGCCTTTTTCTGGACAAGAAACAATTGGAAATTGGTGATCTACCCATTTGGATATTTCTTAGAATTTATGTTTTGTGCCCATGGCAATTCTAGCACACCAAGCAGAAGAATGGTTTGGTAATTGTTGTGTTCATTTCATCCATGTAGAAGCCAACCCAGGTCATTCTAGCTTAGCAGCCACCTGGTTTGGCTGTTCTCTATATTGACTGAATTAACCTAACACTATACTTCTCCCCAAAGGGTGTACAAGAGTCAGAAACCTGGAAATAGAGACAAGAAATAGGTTGTGACAGGCTGGCATTGTCACTCGCAAGGAACAAATGGAAGTCCATATGGTCAAGAAATTGCATAAAACAAGAGTTGCAAATCTAAATTTGCATCCAGACAGATGACATGTTAGAGTGGTGATGGCTGGTGTGATACCTGGGGTGCTCAAGAATGTGGTGAGCTGGAGAGCACATCCCTTGTCCCAAGGGGCATCATCTACTACCCAGCCCCATCTATACTAGGTGGGAATTTGGAGAGAAGTCAGGAATCTGGATTCTTAAGTGAAACCTCCCAACTTTTTAAAAGTGTGGCTATTAATTCAAACTTTTAAAACTCAGAAAGGACAAACCAAATATATCTGTAAGCTGGATTCAGCTCATGACTCACCAGTTTATGATATCTGACATATAACATCTGGGTTGCATCAATTTCACATTTTCTCAGTGTGCATTTATGCGTTTCCTTATGTGTATGTGCATGTGTACAGACATAAATTTATAAATCTTAGACCTGTCTACATATCCAAGGATGAGTCAAATCGACAAATTAAAACAACCACCAAAAAAAATGAATGATCCCCTACAGCTATGTTTTATATACTGCCGGGGCTCTGAAGCACTGATGAGCCCAGCAGCTTTAGTCTCCACCAGATTCCCTCCCCCTCTATCCTTCTTGAGTACTCCCCATCTCCCATGCTATGTTTTTCATCCAATAGGAAGTATCTGCAGCTCTTCTTTGGAGGACCACCTTTGGCCAACTGGAGGCACTCTGCCAGCAGGTGCAGAGAGCCAGAGTTATATCCCCTTGGGGCAGGCAGCACTTAACTGACTGTCCCATGTGGGAGTATGAAAGTCCAGTGCCCTTGCCTTGGATTGGGGCAACTTTGAGACATAACTTACACTACAGAGCTTCCCTGCAGGATCATGCTGATGCTACCCTCTGTGGAACTTTGCCTAAATTGCCCCTTTCCTTGACTTCCTCCTTTATCCCCTTCTGCTCCCTCACTCCCTTACTAGTTTGCCCTGGGAACACTTTCTTAATAAGTCACTTGCACACAATTTTGCATCTCAGAATTCTGCTGAATCTAGCCTAAGACCACCAGCCTCCTCTGTGACTCAAGTTCCTTTCTTTTAGTATGAGGAATACCCCTTCTTAATATTCTTCATATAAAATATATTCCATCCTTCATAATATTACCTACCTCATAGGGTTGTTGTGATGATCAAATGAGTTAACATGTGTAAAGAGCTTAGAACAATCCCTGGCAAACACAATGCAAGTATTGGCTAAAATTATTCTCTCATGATGTTAAGATGATACAATGAAGAATAAGAACATCACATATTTCAGCCAAGTTCTGCTCTCTGCTGAAAATATGTATTGATTTAAACTTTATATATATATTAGAGCTTGATGCATCTTTTTTTTTTTTTTTTTTTTTTTTTTTTTTTTTTCCCCAAGATTTGCACATAACATACCATTGGGATGAAGCAGGAGCTGAATAACAAACTTAACATAAACATAAGAATAGTGGATGTGTTTATAGGTGGCAAAACCACCAGACAGTGACATGGGACATCTTAGACACTTCAGACACCCTAATGAAGCATCACAATTGACTCAGCTGCAGCCCATCTGTCAAATGAACAGGCAATGGTGAGCTTAACACTCACGGCCCATTTGTTTCTTGCATACTGACACAGCCTAAGCTTCTTGTCTTTCCTACAAAAATAGGCATCTCTTTCCAAATTTCTCTGTTATTGTCAACAGCACCATCATCTTTCTAATCCCCCAAGATCATAAGCTTAGAATCGTTTATTTCTAACTTCATCCCTCCAAACCAATCTATCACCATGCCTTGCCCATTGTTTTTTCACAAGCCCAGCAGGCTTTTCCTTTCTGAAGCTGCCACTGTAATGCACACCCTACCTAGCATTCCGGGTTTGGAGATTTCCACTGCTGACATGTTCTCATGCCTTCTTGCCTCTTTTGTCCTCAAATCATTGTCTATGTAGCTGATAGCATAGTTTTCACAAATGCTTTTCATCATTTCTCTCTGTAGCTGAAGAGCACGTGTCACCTGCTCAAAGTGTTTAATTTAGCAAGCAAGTACATAGTGCTGACTACCCACCAGGCACTGTTCTGGGTGCTTTACAAATATTAACAACCGTCAGAAGCTGGAACTATTGTCTCGGTTTTATAGATGAGGAAACTGAAGCCCGAGAATCAAATAACTTGCCCAAGGTTATACAACTAGTAAATGCCACGGCCAGGACTCAAACCCGCAGGCGGTCTGGCTCCATGGTCTGTGCACTTAGTGACAACGTTACAACACTAACTCTACCTCTCCATAAATGTTGGTTGTCACCATCATCAACCTTTACCTTTACTCTTTTCCCAAACCCTCGACTCCAATTATTTCCATCTCTGAGCTTCCATGTATCACTCTTTAGGCAGCATAGGGCAAGACTTACATTCTGTGAAAGTAGGAGATAGCTTGCTTGGAAGATTTAAACAGGGGACTTATGGGACATAACACTGGGGTGGGGACTAAGAAAAAGATCTCTTGCCTTTATGTAGGAGCAGGCTATAATTATAGGTTGAAATGTTCATAAATTCCCAAATTCATGCAAATCTATAACTAACTCTCAAAATGTCAATAATCTTTTTTTATAGTCTCCCACCCTAAAGTATGTTCTTAGGAAACTTGGCCAGAGTCTATATTTTAACCCCACTAAATCCTTTTCCCTGTGGACCAGGGACCCAACCTCAGAATGGAGTCTATTTATAACTCTCTTGTACTCTTGTAAGTTCCTTAAACCCCAAGACTCTTCTTCAATAGTGGGGCAGGGATTCTCTCTCCTTGAGAGTATTAATTCCAAATTTCTAATTCTACTTCTTCCATATTTTCCCAGGAGGCCTAGAGGGACTTCATGCAAACGGGACCCTGGTAGCCTGTCTGATGTCTCAAAGACCCCAGGTTTGTCCTGTCTCTTTGGATACCATTATGATCCTACTACAGTTAAATATGCATTTTTTAAAGATTTTGAGAATTACAAATAACTTTTCTGTAATCACCACATTGATGTGTATTTCTTATTCAGAAGACCTCTACAAATTCTTATTTACCTGTAAACAAACTGTAAATTTGGTTGTGGTTGTGGATCTTTCATAATTGTCAATCTTTGTCATGACTCTCTTCAATCAGTTTGCAAAATAATATCTTAAATTATCATTAACAACTTCCTTAGGACTACGTTAATATTTACTGAATCTTTTAACCAAAATTGAATAACTAGGAGTGGTTTCAATAAACACATTACTGAATGAAGGGCCAAAAATAGACAATATCAGATATTCCAAAAGCTTTGCAACAGAACTACTAAACTGAAGAAAATAAATTAAAAACTCTTCAAAAATATGTTGTTCAGTCACCATCTGGAATGGCTTAATATAGTAAAATACGAAAAAAATACTATAAAATAGACTTTACTGTATTTCTTCAAACTAACTCAATTATGGAACCATATAGTGGGAGCAGATTGTGGTTATGTGGTTGGATTGAATATAAACTATGAAATTATTGTTTCCATTTTGAATCCAAAGGGAGGTGATAGAGAAGAGTTGAGCATTAATTCCTTTACAATTTTCCCTCAGGGAAAACAGCAACAATTTTCACCCCGTTGTAACTAAAATTAAATATCAATTATGGCTCTCCCAATTGGATTAAACATTATATGTGACAGAGTCATAGGGAGCAGATGAGTTGGTGGGCATGATATCAAAGTATGAAGGGACAGAAGGTACTTAAGTCAATTTCTCTTGTCCCCAATTTTTGCAAGTCTTAAATATTCCTTATGATAATGTCTCAAGATTCAGAGCAAGGTGGTAGGGAGTTTGTCGTCTTGTCTAATATTCTAGTCCTGGCTGGAATCTTAACTCTAACAGTCAGATATGGTCTACCCCACCCCAGGTATCCATATTAAATAATTCCTGGGGCTTGTCAACAAAAGATGAGCTGGGAATGCCAAAACCCATATTAAAGCATCAGTACTATGTAAAGTTTGCCATACATTAATTTGGACATCAATAGTTGTTATTTATTTAAGTATTGATTTATACCAAATCTCAATTTTAAAGTGTGTGTCATAAACAGTATTAAAATGTAAATAAATATAGATATTGGGGTAAAAAATTAAGAATAGGAAAATGGTTGAAGGCAGGAGTAAGTTTAGTATATTAAATTATAATGCAACTGCCAGAAATAGGTAACAAAATTGGTTCTAAACTTCCTAGCAGCCAGCAAAGAGAAAAATATCTCCATTTATAAGATTCAACAAATCTTATTAAAAAGCATTAAAAACAGACCAGTTCTTTAATGAAAACCCAGTTTTTCTTGATATAAAACCTGAAAGAAATATCCTCTGTAATTCCTCATAAAGGAAGTCTGGTTACGGTTCAGCTTCATCCATAGACCCTTCCTCAGTGGCCCCAGAACACAATGCTCTTTCCTTTTTCTATATTGTTAACATGTTCATTTAGTCCCTCATTCCATTTACTGAGTACCTCTTATATACCTAGCATTTGCATGAGATGCTGGGGAATACAATGCTGCCTTAAACAGACCCAATTATTGCTCTCACAGAGTTTAGAGTCTGGTGGCTGAGAAGAAGGCGAATTTTTTTAAGATCACAAAAATATATAATTACAAATTGATCAGCACTATGAAGAAAAACTGCAAGGGACTATGAAATCAGGAGTCTATGAAATCAGAGAAGATGTCCCTGGGGAAATTATGTATGCACTAGGAACTGAAGCAGGAGTATTAACTCATTTAATACTCCACTGTCCTGAATTGTTTTCTATTGTTTAAGTGGGGTTAGGAACAGGAACTTGGGGGGCTGGTGTTTCCCACATTTTACATGTGGCTGCTAAGCTCCTATAGGCATAGGTCATATCTCCCCTTTCCATCCCCAACCAAGTCGGGGACATTATAGCACTCAACTCAGGCAACTGCAATTGAATGAGAAAAAATATAAAATACCATTTAACATCACAACCACCAGAAACTCTCCGCAAGAAAATATGGCTCCCTTTAGCCCTGACTCTTAATACTTTGAACTAACAAATGTTTTAATTGACAGGAAATTCAATACATCTTCCAAGCACTTTATTATTATTACGTATTGGGGGATGGGGTGGGGGTGGATTGGAGTTCCCCTGGAGAGAAATTTAAACTGGAGAGCTGGAAAAACCCATGCTTTGTTACAAACTGGGAATTTCTCTTCACATGCTGTTTTTCTTCTGCTCACAGTAACTAATATTTCCATATTCCCTCTGCAGCCAAGAACCAGAGCAGCACCTGCAGACCTGTTCTCCTGTTCCTACCATAACAAATTGTTAATTATTTGCAAATACCACCAAATTGCTTTAACATGCCACTGAGCTCACTGATCCAGTCTGGGTTTCTCTCTTCCCATCTTTTTCTTCCTCCCTCCGCTCTTTCTTCCCTCCTTTCTCTTTCCCTTCCTCGAACCCTTACACTCTTCTCCCTCCCTTTCTACCTCTTCTGGTTCCCCTTCGCAGGATGTGAAAATAATAAAATCTGATGACCAGAAGCAGATGCAAGGTAATGGCTCCAAGCCTCCTGAGGGCAGTGATTAGGTGCTCCTTGGCTTCACCCTCAGTCTGTCTCTCCCCTAGACGGGGGTTTTCCCTGCTTGGAGTTTCAGGAGATGAGGCTGAGCCTCAGAGGGTGCCTATCTGTTTGGGGAGGGAGATCAAGGTATGGGGAGAGGAAAGAAGGGCTGGCAGAGCAAAAGGAACTGGAGCCCGTGGCAAGGGAAGACAGAAATAATGAAATCCCTGGGAGTGGGCAGAGAGCAAGGCTGGGACACAAAGAGAAAGCCCTCAATGGTAAATCAGCAAGGCAGAGTTAGCGAGTTTGGGTGTAGAAGACAGAATTTAGAGAAATTTCTAGAGCCAAGAGGACATAAAGGAGAGAGCTTAGCAAGAAACACCTGGGGCTGAGTCTGGATGGGAGGAGTTGTTACTGAGCACACAATGTCTGCCAGATATTTTGTGATACTTATCCTTCTCTTTCCTTTTCTCTAATCCTTACACTCATCTCCCTCCCTTTCTGCAAACAAAGTGCTCATAGAATGTGTTCATAGAGTGTGGGCGTTAACTGCTGCCCTCTAGATTCAGATGCCTTGAGTTTAAACCCTGGCTCTGCTTCTTCTTAAGTTATATGACCTTGGGCAAGTGAATCACCTTCTCTCAGCCTCATTGCCTAATCAGTAAAATGGGAAAATTGTACTTTCCGACAGTGTTAGTTGGTCGGCAAATGGTAGCTCTTGTTATTTCTTTTTCTACTAATATTATTGTAACAGTATCTAACACATGGCAAGTATTAAAACCTTTTTTTTGTTGTTGACTATTAACGGGATATATTTGCCATATGTGGATTAATCAGGAAAGTTTTTCATCGCAGAACACAGTGCACCCAATCAGCACAGACCTTTAACAAGTGCTTTCACACACTGCAAACATTGGCAGGGTTTTAAAGAGCTTGCCTTGGCCCTGACCGTCCCCATGTGGCCACAGAGCACTGTCCTGTGCTTATTTTCCTGGATGTCACCCTATCACACAATCAGATTTGCTTCATTCTTGGGGAGTTACAATCTGCCAATGGAAACATCCATTTCCTCTTCCCTCAGGCCAGCATGCTATGCTATGGAAAGGAAAATAGGCTTTTTGGCCTGTACTTAGATGCAACCTTGATTTCAGGGAGCCAGGGGCCAAGAGTCTCTAGGCAAAGATCGCATTGCCCATGAACTGGATTTCTATGCACAGCATGGCAAGAAAAATGGCTATGTGTAATCTGCACTCTTGATGGTTCTGACAATGTGATCCATTAGGACTTCCCATGCCAATTTGGTGACTAACACAGATGAGAAAAAGCCTCAAGCAAACCAAGCAGACATGTCAAGATATTAGGAGGGTCAGATCACATCTAGAATACTGTGTTGAGGTTTGGGCTCCATATTTTTAAGAGAACACTCTAAAGTTGTACTTCAAGGAAAGCAACAAGATAATTCATGGAGCGCAGCACATACATGTCTCAGGTACTGAATAAAGTACAAAAACACTTGATAAGCATCATGCCATGGACTCCATCACAATCTCATAAAGTAGAAAATGTGGTCACCACATGACAGATGAAAACACAAATACTAGGGATCCACAAGCAATTTTTCACAGCTAGAAAGCTCTGGAGATGGGTTACAGTTTCAAGTCGTCTTTATAATTACAAAGACCTGAACAGGGTATTTTTCAGGAAAAGTTGAGAGTGTCTTCATTATAAGGGAAAAATATTTTGTTTTATTTTGCTACAGACCTTGCTTCTAGGATGGAAGTTTCTCAGAAGCAGATTTGACTTAATTTACGCAAGAAATCTCTAACAGCCAGCACTGACTCACAGAGGGATGGGCAGGCACGTACCAAACATCCCAACACACTCTAGCAATGACCCAATGCCCTTCTAAAGAGGATGTGCTAGAAGGACCCTACATCAGGTCATGGCCAGACCATTTTACTTCTAAGATTCACTCAATGCCAAGATTATACCATCTTAAATCCGCATTCGCACTGTATCTTGTGAGGTTGCTAATAAACGTATGATGGACCAGCACTTTCGGGAGATTATGAGCAGTGTCTAAATAAGGACTCTTCTGATCCTAAATGATAGAAAACCCAACTCAAACTGGCTTAAGCAAATGAATAATAAAAATGGAAATACATAAACTAGTAAAAACATACTTACTCAAGCAACTGAAGAGCCCCAGGGTAGATGTGGCTAGAAATACCACTGGATCTAGAAGCACAGATTAGAGCCTCAGGATCTGCTTTCCTTCTTAAAATCTCTCTGCTCTGCTCCATTCCAGAGACTGATTTTCAAAGTCTCTCCTTTCCAAATATCAAGATGGCTGCCAGCATCTCTTGGAGTACTACATCCTAACAGGTTCAAAATCAGCAGGGAGATGGGGAACTGAGCTGAGTGTGTCTGTCCCAAGATTCCCAATGAGTCCTGGGACTCACTTTGATAAACTGGCATGCCTAGAATCTATTACTATGGCCAGACAAATGGGGTGGTCTGATTGGCTTGGACCAGGTCACATGTTGAATTCCCAGGACCCCCACACAGACCACGCGAACGGAAGTGGGAGAATGGCGGATCTTTCAATTCATTCTGCAAACATTTATTGAGCACCTACTATGTGAACAGCATTGGGCTAAGCACATGGAGCATACCAACATGACTAAAAAAATTAAACTGTTGTACTCCAAATAAAGAGAAGGAAGATTCACTTGCACTAAACAACATTTAGAAAGTGGCCTGTATTCATCATTCTGCCTTTGTGTAGTAGATCTTATTTTTCTTATATTATGAAATTTGGAGAACCTCTTAGGTTTTTGACCAGGAGAAATTCTGCCCCCACAGGGACATTTGACGCTGTCTGGAGACATCTTTGGTTGTACAACCAGAGGAACGCTACTGGCACCTGGTGGGTGGAGGCCAGGGTGTAGCTAAACATCCTACAGTACACAGCACAAGAAAGAAATATGCAGCCCAAAATGTCAACAGTGCTGAGGCTGAGAAACCCTGTTCTTAAAAGCACATAAACATTCATTTGCAATTCTAGAAGCCTTCCAGTTATAGCCGAAACTCTGTGGTACTGTAAGAACCAGAGAACACCATTAAAAGGGCATTACATGCCACATTCATGGCATGAACAAAGGACAGACGACCAGGACTGGATTCTGCCTCATCTAAAGTCACTGTCAGTAATTACTCCTAGGTGGTGGATCAGCTACAATTTCATCATGATTAAATGACCCCCAGCTGGAACTCACGTTGACCTTCCAGCGTCTAGGCTGATCATCCAGTAATCAGTAACCCAGCATCACGCAAAATTCATACCTGCTGGAAAGCCTCTGGATGGCTAATGAATTGCACAGGGTTTCTGTCAAACACACATCTTTAATTGGTCAAGAGACCTCACTTCATTTCAAAACTATTTGCTTACCTCTCAGATGGGTGTTCCAGATGTCAAGGACAGCACCCTGTTGATGATCCAGGAAACTTGCCAAAAACATTTGCTGGAAGCGCTCCAAGGACTTGGCTTCACACCCTCCGCAGTGGGCTAGAAGCAGCCAGTGGTCGTGTTAGGATTATTATTGAATGTGTGCTGCACAGCAAGACCTCAGAGTCCAGGAACTTTGTCAGCCTGCAACGGAACTCTGCCTGTCTCACTTCAGCAAGTCGGAAGCAGACTGGCAGACTGAAGGACATGGAAGAGTGGGACAGAAGCAGAATTATTTCAAATCAATAGGGTCATCTTTTTTTTTTTTTTTTTTTAAAGATTTTATTTATTTATTCATTTATCCCCCCCTTGCTGCTTGTGCTCACTGGGTCAGCTAACCACGTCGTGCGGGCGGGCCTGCCCTCACCAGGAACCGATCCCGGGGTCTCCCATATGGTAAACGGGAGCCCTATTGATTGAGCCACAGCCGCTTCCCTAATAGGGTCATCTTAACTTTTCTGCCTTGCTTCAAATTTTTAAAAATCTTATCATAATGAACTAATTCATTAATAGCCAAATATTGCTTTTAGGCCATGTCTATTCAAAACCCTCAACACAATTATTTTATTTATGCAGTCTAGTCAGCCAGTTGTCAGGGCAAATAAAATCAAACCAGTTGTCTGACTAAATTAGTATTTATTTCACTTAAATCAGTTGTTCTCAACTTTGATCTCATATTAGAATCATTTATGGAGCTTTTATAAATCCTGGTTTCCAGGCCATCCCCTAGACCAATTAAGTCAGAATCTCTAGAGGTGGAATCCAGAATAGGTATTGTTTCTAAAGCTCCCCAGGTGATGCTAAAGTACTCCTATCCATACTGGCATTTCACACTTTATGTTCTAGCTGGAACAAATGACTTAGGGGGGCTTAGACGATATGACCTGAGCCTTACCACCAACAAGAGAGAGAAGAAGGGAAGGAGGCAGAGAGAGAGAGAGGAAGGAAAGGAGGGAGGAAGAGAGGGAGGGAGGAAAGTAGGAAGGGAGGGAGGAAGGGTAGGAAGGGAAGGAGGGAGGGAGAAAGGAAGATAGGGAGGGAGAAAGGGAAGAGGGAGAAAGGGAGGAAGGGAGGGAGAAAGGGAGGAAGGGAGAAAGGGAGGAAGGGAGAAAGGGAGGAAGGGAGGGAGGGAGGATGGAAGGGGGAAGGGAGAGAGGAAGATAGGAAATTCACTTCAGGTCATTTAACATAGACTCATTATACTTGGAACTGGGGTTTCCTTTATAACTTGCCCTCCATTATCAATTTAAAAATCAATTTAAAAAGTAGTTGTTCAGCCCTCTTATGGAGCAATAACTCTGCAATGTAAAAATGATTTCCCACAGTTTATGCAATCAGAAAAAAATCATAAACATTTTAGACCTGAGACAGTTTCCAATGCTAAGATAGATGCTTTTCTGGTATAATCACCTGTTTGTCCATGCTACTAAAAATACTCAGAAACAGCCAATTACACCATGGTAGGGGGTAAGGGGGAGACGTCTTAATTTATGTTAGTTAGTTTAAGAACACCCTGGTAGCTTCTCAGTGGATCCTTTCCTATACATAATCAGCCTTGAAAATAGACTGTGGCTCTGATTTGGGTCCTTGGCCTCTCTTAGGTCATTAGAGCCAAGAGACACCACCCACCTCCCTAAGCATAGATTTCTTAGAGCAATGGACATAATGAGATGAACGCTCTTCCTCCCTGGTACTAGGTATTTGTTCTCCAACAATCAGCCGCTCTGTAGGAACTAAAACTATACTGAACATTTTCATAAATTCTGTTGAGGAATTTCTCATGTCTAGGTTCCTAGGATGAAGGGTTTCCTGAAATTGATGACTAGCTGGACTCTGCATAAATGCAAACCATATATCCATCCCAGGCCAGGTTCTCTCCCCCTCCCCCCTCCCCGGGAGTGGTATATTTCTCACAGCCTGATAGCTCATCACAGAAAGTCTCACTAAATTACTTTCAGCCATTCCCATGAGAGGCAGGAATTTTTGATACCACCTCACGTAGTGAGGAGAGATGGAAAGTAGAACTGATATGGTGAGGGGGTGGACAGGATGTCCATTTGGCTGAAGCCTCCCCTGCACATTGGGCTTCACATTTAAACTCCTATCTCCAAACCATGCTATACATAGATTTGCAAAGATGAATGGACAGAACTCAAAGAAGCGGTTGGTTATGTCACTATAATGTATGTCCCATTAGCAGGCTATGCTGCCGCTAAGACACTATGAATTAATATTTTTATAAAGCCTGACTTTTTCTGAATAGCAGGATTACACTCATTTTTCATGGGTTAGAATGTTCACATATTAAATGTAAACATTTAAAATACACCACAAGTTTTACAAAAGCGTTTTGGCACGTCTGTTGGTTTTTTTTTTTTTTAACGAAACTCAAACCCCAGAAGCAGTCAAGGCTTCCCTCAGATTCTGAGAGGCCATGGTAAAGAGGCAAGGAGATGGCCCGCTGAACCTGCAGGGAAGGAGAGGTACAATGTGGCCTCCGGTTCTCTGCAGCTGCCCAGCTGGGGCAGGGTGTGGTAGCTCTTTGATCTCCCACTTGCCAACTGAGCCACATTTGGTTCTCCCTTGTGCTGGCATCAAGGAGAGCCCCGGATCCCCTTTCAGTGGTTCCTGCCCAACAGAATGCAGACAGATGGGTCTGCTCTGAGAGGCGGGGTGCCCCAGGGTAGAGCATTGCTAGAATAACCCTGCCCGTAGGCTGCTGCTTCATGCCTTTCCCGGTGAGTCACCAGAGGCTAATTTCAAAGGACACTTGTGAACAGCCCTTGGTCCCACTGGCCGGTCCTCAGGTGCCATATTCAAAGGAGCCTGAATATGCCCTAGACCTCGGGTCACAGACCTTTAAACAGTGTCTGTGGGTTCATTCTCCAGTGCTAATTATACAGTGGAAAATGCTTTTCAGCGTCTCAGCCCCCTCAGTACAGGTGCTGTTGCTGGTAGTTAGGGGGAGAGTGTGGGCAGTTAAGCTAAGTAAGGAAAAATAGCCAGTTCCAAACCAGCTATCATAAAGGAGTCAGGGATATGCCTTTGTTTCCTGTTGTTGCTCTAACAAATTGCCACAATACACAACACAGATTATTGTCTTACAGTTGTGAATGTCAGAAGTCAGAAATGGGTCTCACTAAAATCAAGGTGTCAGCAGGGCTGAGTTCCTTCTGGAGGCTCCAGGGAAGAGTCCGTTTGCTTACCTTTTCCAGTTTCTAGAGGCTGCCCACCTTCCTCGGCTCATGGCCTCTTCTTCCATCTTCAAGCTCAACAGCAGCAGGACAAGTCCTTCTCACAATGCCACCTCCCTGGCTCTGCATTCTCAATTCCCTCTTGTTATCACACTGCACTCACCCAGATAACCCAGGATAACCTCTCTGTTTTAAGGTCAGCTGATCAGCAACTTTACTTCCATCTACAACCTTCCCCTTGGCATATAACCTGACAGATTCCCAAGTCTCAGGGATGAGGCCATGGACAGCTTTGGAGGCCATTATTCTACCTACCACAGATGGCCTCTGTAAATGGAAAATCAAATGGGCCTTTATTTACAAATGTTTATTGAACACCTAATTTGCACCAGGGACATTAAGTAGAGAAGCCAAGTGTGGTAAGTGTTGTGATGGAGGTCTGTGCAAAGGAGAAGAAACAACTCACTCGGCAGCTTTACACTGCAGAGGCTTTAATCCAAGAAAATGGTTAAGTTTCCACTGCTCACGTCATTAGAGCTGCAAAAAAGGGGACAACTGTTCTCCTAATGTAAGTGTCATCCTCATCATAGCTAGCGTTATTGAGCACTTACTGTGTGCCAGGCAGTATTCTAAGATGTTTTACTTATATTAGCTCATTTAATCTCATAACAACCCACTGAGGCTGGTGCTGTTACTACTCCATTTGGCAAAGAAAGAAACTGAGGCCCAGAGTCTGTATAACTTGTTCCAGTTCACAGACATAGAAAATGCTCGTTCTCCTTCTGGTGGCTGGACTTAACATGGGTGCAGCAAAAACACAGGCAGGAAAAGCTAATGGTAGTGATAATAATAACGCCAACAATGTACAGAGCGTTTCTCTGTCGGGTGCTGTCCTAAGTGGTCTACATACCTTAGCTCATTTAATCCCAGAAATAATCCTGAGATATAATTATTACTGTTCCCATTTTACTAATGAGGACATTGAAATCCAAAGATATTAACTTGACCAAGGTCACCTGGTCAGAAAGTGTTATTTCCACTGCCTTCTAGCTCCAAAGCCTCTGTTTGAGAAAAGAAAAGCAAGGTGACAAAGTACAGGCATACCTCGGAGATATTAAGGGATTGGTTCCAGACCACCTCAGAAAAGCAAGTATCACAGTAAGGTGAGTCACACAATTTTTTTGGTTTCCTAGTGCATATAAAAGCTAGGTTTACACTATAGTCTATTAAGTGTGGAATAGCATTATGTCTAATAAAACAATGTACATAAAGAAAATGTGACTTTGAGAAATGAAGTGAGGCACAATAAAGCAAGATATGTCTATATGGTATAGTGCATACTTTAGCACACATCAGAATGACCTGGAGGGCTTGCATCAGAACCACTTGGAAGGCTTGTTAAAACCCAGATTGCTGGATGCTATGTCCAGAGTTTCTCATTTAGTAGGTCCTGCATGGGGCCCAAGAATATGCATTTCTAACTAGTTCCAGGTGATGTCCATCCTGCTTTTTGAGTACTACTGGCATAGCACAATTGACATAGGAATAGAAGCCAGACCTGGGTTCAAATCTCACTCTGTCACGTAGCAGCTATGTGGCCTTGAGCAAATTCTTAGCCTCTCTGAAACTTAATTTCTCTTCAATAAAATGGCCATAACAATTTCCATCTCATAAGCTGTTGTGAAGCTTTTAGGTGAGATAATACATGTTAAGCACTTAGAAAAAGGTGGACCCCTGTTAAACTTAGGTTTCCCTTCTTCTCCACCAATCTTCACCCTGGACAGAGGATGAAGCTCAGGATAAATGCTTTCTCGAGGGCTGCCGTGAGTTCTGAGTTCCCAGGCTTGAGACAGTAACATTCCAGTCAGATCTGGAACCCTGAACTGAGATTATGGGAGAAGGAAGTGGCAGCCTCCTGTTCATTCAGCCTGTCAGCTATGTTCAATGTTGACCTTTGCTTTCAGTAGTCATGTGGTTAACAAGACAGTGGTTAACAAGAACAAACCACATAGCCACTTTGTGATATGAGCATGGATTCAGGCCTCTCAGAAGCCTAGAAAACAGCCTTATCTGAGGATGGCAATATGAGGCTGTCCTTATTTTCCTGGAATTTCATAGATAATGGTGAAAGCATCTGTGGGTGCAAACCCTGGGTGGTGTGAGAACTGAGAAAAGAGCTTGAAAAAATAAGCCCTTAAATGATTTCATCAGTTTTTTCCTTCTTTAAAGGGTAAGGATTGTGTCCTTTCAAATGCTCTTCCTTCAGTCATCTGCTTGACATAAAACCAGTGCCAGGGCCTTGGGCTTTAGTAGATGATCAGCTTCATTTTTCCCAGGAGTCGTCCCATGTCTTCTCCAACACCCTAGTTCCCAAGGTGGCATTCACAGCTCTTCACAGTTCTCTTCCCACAGCTTTGGACATGTCTGGGAGGTTTCTCTTTTAAGAAGCTCAGATAGCCAAGAAGATTGATAAACTCTTTGGAAAATGCCGTAGTTGTTAAGATAAAACAATAAAATTGGCCTCTGGAATCTTTTGAAGATCATATACTTTGGACAAAGAATAAGATTAATTCCCAGGAGAGTTCGTTGGATAAAATAAGAATGAGAGGCCAATGGCATGATTCACTAGTAAGATGACCCTTGCGGAGAGACACTCAGGGCCGATAAACACTTGGCAAGCAGGGCCACAAGCATTGGAAAGCCTGGTACCTGCTGAGTGAGTCTGTGAGAAAAGCGGAGCTTAAGAGAAGTCCAAGCCTGCATTTCCTAAATACTGCAGATATGGACGCTCCCACACACACAGACATACACACACAGAGCACTGGTGTCAGAGTTGGGAAGTTTTGCAGCATAATGCCGCACGCGAAGTGGCTGTTTAGTTTCTGGATTCGCTGTGTCTTTCTTCTACAGACCCTTTGTTGGCAGTTCAAACATTGATGCATTTTCTCCTGAAAGTGCTGGACTCAGAACTGACCGCCGCTGCTGATTCTCTGAGTGCACATTTTGCTTCCATCATCAGTGGAGCAGCGGCGGGAGCGCGTGGAAAGAAGGGAGAGTTTAGCTTTGCTGGGTTTTCCAGGAGCTCCCACAGCCCTGAAAGAAAAGCAAGATCTAAATTTGGTGGAAGTCTGGTAGGAAAGAAACAAGGCCCCCCAAACTGATGAGAACGCTGATGGCAATTCCTTCTATCCTTGGTGCAAAATGTTTCAAAGAGCTTAACAGACATTTATTTTCTCATCATCCTTCACGAGGCAAATAAGAGCCATTCGGAAGTGTTTGTCTTCACGCAGCATTCCTCTCCTTTCTGGTATCATACCCGCCTTCACCCCCACCCTTGACGGAGGTATGCAGTTCAGGAGAGGCCAAACCTAGTGTCCCATCCTCCCAGCCACAGAGATGGGTCAAGTCATGGACCTTCACCCAGGCTGGCACAAGCCCAGTCCATCCGTGGGATTTCTCTGCTGGTACCTTCTGGGTTCACAAAGCTGAAATGAAGAAAAATAATAATAACCAATATTGCCTGAGTGATTATCAGGTGTCAGGCATAATCAAAGCACTTTACATAGGTTATCTCCTTTAACTTGATCTTCACAACCATCACCTAACATAATTACTCATATTATCTCTATTATAAAGAAGAGGAAACTGAGGCATGGACCGTTAAAGGGTTTGCTCAAGGTCACAAGCTAGAGAGTAGTGAAGCCAGAGGCAATCTGACTCCTGTACTCCAATGCTTAGCCATCATTTATTGACTGTGGACTTGCTGGCAGCTGTTTGGGGAAAGCTGCTAGATGGTTGAAGAGAATAAACTGTTTCCATTAGTTATTGTTTTCAGCTGCATATAATAGAAAACCCAACTAACAGAGGCTTAAACAAGATTTAAGGGTTTACTTTTCTCCTGAATAACATGAATTGCAGAAGTAGATAGTCCATGGCCGAAATGCAGATTTCAATCCCATCAGGGCTGTGGGCTCTTTCTATCTTTCTCTGCCGTCCTTAGTGCATGGTTTCTGTCATCAAGGTAGCTCCATCATCTACATGGCTGGTGGAGCGCCAGCCTTCAGATTATGATTCCAGGCAGGAAGTAGGAAGAAGAGCGAAAAAGAGTGGTTCTCCCAACTGAGCCAAACCCTGAAGCCCACCCAACAACTTTTGCTTCTATCTCAATAGTCATTCTAGACTAAAGGGAACTGGGACATGTAGTCTTCAGGGTGGTGTTCCTAAGGAAAGAGGGGTGCAACGTTCAGTCTCTGTGAAAAAACACAGAGATGTTCTACCAGGGACATTAATGAGCAAGCTTCCACTGGTCCAAGTCACTAGTTCATATTTGCAAAATTGAGAAAGATTCCAGTCTTCTGAACGCCAGCCCAGGTAATTTATCATCACACAAGGAGTTCACCTCCTAAAAGCAGCAGCTAATGTAGAATCTGGCATCCTTTTAACATCAGGAAAAGCTGGAATAGTTCAGCAGAATCCACCAGCATCCCCATGTTATCTTGAGGCCCGTAGAAAGCCTTATGCAGGAGAACTGCCTTGTTAGAAATGAAATATGCAGCACACCAATGCCAGCTTTCTTCAGAGGCTTCCAGAGACAGCACTGACTGACATCCCAGGCAAATCACATGAGCTGGCTTTGAAGTTTTGTTGCATACCCCAACCCACCAAGGACTTAGAGCACACATCCCCTCCATAAGAAAAGGACCAATGCAGTTTTCAAAAAGTCCCTGGAGCAAAAGAGAATGCTTTGTTCACAAAGTTAAGTAACGCTTATAAACAGGTCCTGAAGTTGGTCTTCTCTCTAAATTTATGAGAGCAATTGAATTTATTTTATTTCATATATCAAATAAAAATGGACAGTGCTGTGACTTTTATAAGACCCTTTCCCTCCTGTGTTATTCTTTCCTCAATATATATTCATACATACACAGCATAGTTAGACATGACTCATTTTCTAGGAACTATATCAAGAATGCAAGAGCGAAAGCTTTGCTGGTAATTAACTCTAAACCTCCGTTATAGTTATGAGATGGGAAGAGACGTTGATTCTTCACAGATGTGAACACACCCTATATGCACATTCATATGGTCTGTAAGCAGCCCTCGCCAGACCCTACACACCTAGTGGACTTTGTTCATTTTTGCTACCAGGGACATTAATGAGCAAGCTTCCACTTTGAACATGTTTTGCCCTCTGCCTAGAGTGCTTTTATCTGCCTTTCAGTCTGACGAACTCCTATTTGTCCTTTAAAACCCCACATAAAATGTCACCTCCTCTGAGAAGCCTTCCCGAAAACACCCAAAACAAATTCATTGCTCTCTCCCCATCTATTCAGGTGCTTCTGCCAGCATAAGTATCATAATAAGTTGTTATTTATTTGTCTTCATGTTTGTCTCCTGACTAGGTGGTGAGCTCTCCAGCAGGTACTAGGTCTTATTTATTTCTATATCCAGTTCTGGGGACATAGTAATTGTTCATGAATGTGGTGGAATTTTAAAATGAATTGAGTTGGACATTAGCTCCTGTCTTTATACTGGATTTCCCCAAGCTTATGACCTCATGATAGTGTTGTCCTCACTCAGACACTTTCGGTTTTCAAGGAACTGTATTAAATCTTTCTATGCTCAAGTTGTCCTCCTTGCCTGAGCAACAGGGTCCAAAATCCTGAAAGCGTCAAGCTCTGATGCCAGGAAATCCACTGTGTACTTTGCACCCTGATAATTTTTACTTAGCTTTCCTAATTCTTCTGAAGTATCACTGTGTACGTGGGAAATGTGTTTTCTAAGTAAGTAGGAAGTTACAGATAAAATTTTTTAACTAAAACCCTCTGGCCTAGGGGGAAAAATTTTGGATATTATTGCATCAGCAAAGTTCTGCAAAGACTCCTTATCTCTAAAGACAGATTGGTAAACTCTGAGCTCTGCTGTGCCTATGGACTGTGACTGGGGACCCGGGGGTGGGTGGAAGGGAGGAATGAATAAGTTTGTTGTTGAAGGATGTTAATGGAAGGTAGATAGGGTGGGTCAGATGTGACTCATATGTAAGGTTGCTGGACTTAGTTTTTGAATTGAATTTATATGGGTGATGGACATAAAAAGGCCCAGCTTTGGAGTAGACCAGATTAAGGTGTGAATTATGGTTTGGACAATTTCTAATATGTATGAGTTTGGGTATATTCTTTACTGCACCTCAGATTTCTCATTTGTAAAATGACGATGGTAATTCTTAAAAGGTGTCTACTAGATGCAATGAACTTATACCTGTCAAGTATCTATTGCACAGAGCCAGAACATAGCAAGATGGGTGTTAATTCTCTTACTTACCATATGAAAGACTTAGGCCAAGAGAGGTAGAGATAATCACTGCTGCTTTCTCACCCACCCCACCCTTCTCCCACCACCTTGGGGAACAAAAGGAGATTTGTTTGGTTTGACATGGGATAGTGCCTACCAGTGTAGGCATGTTCATTCATTCAACAATTGTTATTCAGTTAATAGTTAACTATGAATGGGACCATAGCCCCTTGTCTCAAAGAACTCACCGTCTACAGGGGAAATCAGTAAGGAGTTAAGATTTTTATCCTGAGGGTAATATAGAGAGTCATCGTAGATAAGGTCTACATTTTAGAAGTACTATTCTGGCTGCAGCATAGAGAATGTATTGGAAGCATAGAGATGAGTCAGACAGATGGAGTGGCAATGCAGGTGAGAGATGAAGGACTTACAGTGGAGAAGCAGGAGGAGTTGTAAGAGTTTATATATATGTGTACATATTTTAAAGCAATAGAACTGACAAAACTTGATAGATTGGATGTAAGAAGATGAGGAAAGAAAGGAAATTTAGTGTCACTTACTGAGAGAAGAAATAAAAGGGAAGGAGCCTGTTGTGGGAGCTTGGAAGAAACAGGGATGATTGGTTCAATTATAGACGCTGTATTTGAGATACCTGTGGGACCTCTAAGTGGATATGTCTAACAGGAATTAAATGTGCAGTACTTAAAGTAAAGAGGAGAAGGCTAGCAGCTGTGACTTGGGAGTCAGAATATAGACCAGTAACTGATCTGATGAACTTATCCAAAAAGAATATGTAGATTGACTAAGACTTTAATCAGGAAATCTATTCTTTAATTTATTTTTTGTTTTATTCTTTGTTTTTGTGTTTTGTTTTTGAATTATTACTAATTTATTATTTCTTTCATTTATTTTTTTTGCTTTGTTTTGGGGGAGAAGGGTCGCAACTGTGGCAGGGGAGAATCACTGGTGCGGGGTATTGGTGATGAGGAGATGTGTGGGGAGGGGTGAACCTAGGGGATGCCTTTATGGAATGTGAATGTGTTCAAGTGGTCATGAGGTGCTGTCTCAGTGGGTGGAGACCCACACAATAAACAAAATAATATTGAATTCCTATGCTGGGAAGTCCCACTACATTCCCTAATAAAGCAGCAAGAATCCCCTGAGTATATGGGCAGTGCCTAGCAAAGGAGGATAGACCATTGCACCAGGCCCTTGACATCGATGGTTGTACTCATGAATCCTTTCTTGTGAAATTGAAACTTAGCCTAGTATTATATACTGCCTTAGAGTTACCTCCTGAGAGCCTCCTTGTTGCTCAAAGGTGGCCTCTCTCTATGCCAAACTCAGCGTATAAACACACCACCTTCCCCCGCTAGCGGGGGACATGCCTCCTGGCACACAGGTATTATCACCAAGTACCAACAAACAATGCAAATGGAAAAAGACCTTGACCAAAAGGGGGAAATATTAAATATAAATGAGTTTTTATGGCTAAGAGATTTCAAACTGAGTTGGGAGGGCTTTCCAGAGGTTATGCCTGTATACATCTCATCAGGATCTCACTGACTGCCACAGTAAACAGTGCCTCAAGCAGGCGTGCTCCTGAAGGTTCTAGAGACATCTAGACACTATAAGCAGGGCAGAAGGCTCAGGAATTGGGCACCCTGTCAGTGGACCTTACTTTGCAATTTATGTTTCCCAATGTAACAGAGTTAGACTCATTTATAATTTCCCTATACACGGCTCTTCTGCCCCTTTTATTTGAACCTATAATTAGCACTATCCTCACCAAATATATGTCCCAGAGACTTAAATCTTTGGTCTGTTCATGTGCCAGTTGAGCCCTGAATCTCAGCAGTGTGGCAACACCTACTCTCCAGTTCATTAGACTCATCCAGGACAACTAACAAAAGGATAATAATGGACAACGCCCATCCCAAAAAACAGAGAGTATCTACAACTGCAAGCAAGACAGTTCCATCCATCTGCCCCATGGGATCTAAGCCCCCTCTCAATCAGAAACAGAGTGGGCATCACCATCCTAAAATTCTCAAGATTGAATAATGAACAAACAAAGGGGGGAATGCAACTATGGACTAAAGTAGACATTATTATTCTTGCAATGGAAGAACTTATAACATTGATATAAAGGCAGTGGTCACCACAGGTTCTGAGGGGAGGGAGAGGGAAGAATAGGTGTAACATGGGGCATTTTGGGGACATTAGAATTGTTCTGAATGACATTGCAATAACAGATACAGGCCATTACACATTTTGTCAAAACCTATAAAAATGTATGGTGCAAAGTATAAACTATAATGTAAACTATAGACCATGGTTAGCAGCAATGCTTCAATATTTGTTCATCAATTGTAACAAATGTGCCACACTACTGAAAGATGTTGTTAATAGGAAAAAGTGGGGGAGGTGGTAGGGGTGGCGTATATGGAAATCCTCTATTTTTGATGTATCATTTATGGAATCTAAAGCTTCTTTAAAAATAAAATAAAAAATAGTTCTTTATGGCTTTAAAAACTTTTTTTGGCTGTACTTTTTGTAATAGCTGAAGATTGGAAACAACACATGCAACACTTAGCAGAGATTAGTTAAATAAATTATGGCTCTTTATGACTTTTTAAGATATGATATTGAATATGTCTTTAAGGCCTAAGATTGAGTAGCTAAAATATAAGTGGAGAGTAGCCACAAATTCAGAAAAAGGGTCCTGCCACAGATTTAAGGATCCATAACTGGTTCTATATGGTTCAAAGATGGTGGCTGACCCCAGTTCTATAGGCACCCGTTATCCAAACATGTGTAGATTTGAAGAATATTCAGAGAATGGTCAGAGATGTGGCTGAGCTGATGCATGACTAATATAGCTGTCTCCATGACCTAGATTTTCAAGAAGAAATTTAAAGTGTAAATGAACATGGATGGGGGTCATGAGGACAGGAATTTATCCTAGCTTGAAGACAAACTGGCTCTTCTCCCAAACTTCCTGTTAAGGTGCAATCTTATATATCCTGATATCTTCCAATTAAATCTGGTTTTCAACATTTTCAATTCAATGTGTCCATAGCACATGCCTCAAGTACATGGCACTGGTTCTGCCTGGGCCACTTGGCCATGTAAATAGCATAGACAAGTTGCCTTGAGAGGAGCAGTGTTTCTCACCTTGAATTGTGTATAGTCTTGAGATATCCTCTGGGATCACATTACACAGCAAGCTATCCACCCATTTTCCCCTGCTCTCTTCTTTGCCAAAGGAATCTGTATGGACACCTTTATAAATGTCTACTGTTTTTGTTTCGTGCCTACCAAAGCAAACACCAGGCAATGGGTTTACTTAACAACAGAAATTTATTGGTTCACAGTCTCAGAGGCTAGAAAACTTGCTTCCTCCTGGGGTCAGTATCTTCTTGCTGGCTGACAATCTTTTGGGTTCCTTGGCTTTTCCATCACACAGTAATGCACATGGTGGTGTCTTCTCCTTTCTCTTCTGGGCTCCTTTGATGTCCCGCTTTTGGCTGTTCCCTGTGGCTTCTCTCTCTGAGTCCAATTTCCTTTGCTTATAGGGACTTCAGCCATCTTGGATTAAGGCCCACCCTCACTAACAACATTTTCAAGTTTGTATTAACAAATGGGTTCACGCCTACAAGGCCAGGGGTTGGGAACTGAACATGCCTGTTGTGGGGGGCATAATCTAATCCTCAACACCCACATATATCTTTTAATTACAAAATAGCACATATAAGTCACTGAGGTAGCTGTCTAAGAAAACTAATGCTGGCAGACACAGTTACCGAAATATCTTAAACCCAGAATAAGGTAGTACATGGACACAGAGTCACAACCTCATACAATGGCTACATGCTGGCTCTCTCAGAGCTGGATTGAATAGGTTCAATCTGTGGTTTCCCTACTTATTAACTGTTACCTTGAGCCTGTTTTCCAATCTCTAAAATGGAAATAATAACCCTACCTACCTCATCGGATTATTGTGAAAATTAAATATGTATAAAGTACTTAGAACAGTGCCTGGCAGTATTAAATGCTCAATAATTGTTAGGTATTATTATTTATTAGGTATTATTATTTGTATCACTCTATTTACATCCTTTCTAGAACAAGACAGTATGCTCAAACCTGTTTCAGTCTCACACAGTTATCCAAAGAAAACAGCTACACAAATACGGAATTAAGAAAAGGTGCATAGGAGTATGTCAAAGTGTCAGTTTAAAATAGCTGGGGTTGGAACATTAGTTGCACACAGTCTGGTCAGTGATGTCTTACAGAAGCTAAGATCATCACCACTCTATGAAAAGGCCCAGAGCACTTCTTAGAGTCCAGTTAGCACCAACCAACCACACTCTAATGATCTGGATGCAAATGAGTCAAAAACACATGGACTAGATTTCCTGTTGAATACACATGGGCTTAAAAATTAAGAGGAAGGGGTGTTTGCCAAGATGCATTTCATAATAATCATTGTAATAGTGAATGGTTCACTAAGCGGGAAACATCAGTGAATCATCTGTGCTACTCATTAAACCCACAAAGCAGCAGGCTGAAATATTCAGGAAATACCCAGAAACTGAGATCAAAAAGGCCCTTTCCCATCAGCACTTAAAAGTTGAAACCTGAATGGATTTTGGAAGGTAAAAAGAGGATCCATGTTCTTAATTCTGGTGAAGAGCATGGCACTAAGAAAAAGGACTGTACTTTGGGTGACTGGATCCTACTAGTTAGCTGCAGGACCCTGGGCAGCTAATTAGTTGCCAGTTCCTTCACTTCCCCTGGCCTGTATCCTCCACTGCAAAACCAAGGACTCTGGAAATGATGTCTTCTGAGACACGTTGCCATTCTGAACATTAATAGGTATTTTCAACAGAAAACAGGGACTTGAATTCTCTTGGGGTCTAGTAATCAAACACCATGTCTTAATTAGAAACAATAATTAGGTATTTGAAGATTTGGAAGACAAGAATGTTCAGGAAGAGAAAATTTTCCTGATACTAGAAAAGCCCTGCTTTTGCCAATTAAATCCCTCATCCAGGAGAGCTGAAGAACTCACATCCAGACAGGAATTCTTTAATAAGGCAGTTTTGGCCCAATCTCCTACTGCTGCAGTCAACAGTTTTTGCTAACGAGCTTCGACAGGATCAGAAGTATTAAAGTCAATTAGAGGTGTACCCAATTCACGTTTTGACTGAATTCCAAATGTCTGGTGGAAAAACTCAATATTCCCTCAAAGCAAAATATCCCAGTCAGAGAACATACTTCTGGGATAACAAAAATAAATCTAAATGTTTATTTATGAAAATATTTTAATTATTAATTTTATTTTATTATTAAAAATTTTGGTGGGTAAATTTTATAATGCAGCATTAGGATACTGGAGCCATGACTTCTGCACTTTGTCAACTGTTCATGGGCTCTTGCAGGCACTTGGTTGCACGTCTGCTAAATAGCTGCTTGAAACTGATGGAAGAGAAAGAGGGAGCGCCATTTTCTCTAGCATTGTTTTATCATAGTTTTATTTTTTTTATTATATCTGGATCAAAGATGATTTACCATAAATTCTGTTACATACAAATTTAGAGTCTTTCCTCCTTATGAAATTTTAAGATGGAAAAGCTGTCACCCTGCTTTTAATACACTCAGAGAAAATTCTGTAAAAGGTCTTTTTCCTGGAAGAATCATAGTCTAAATGAGATTGAATAACTCAAAATAAAATCTGTTCTTAAAGGTTGTTTTGTGTAATGCTATGATACCAAATGATTCCAAACGATTCCAGTATTAAAAACTGATCTCTCTTATTCTAACTTGTATCACTATTTTAATTTTTATAAGCATCTGTTGGCTAGAGAAGGACACAATGTTTTTCCTAAAGTGGTCTGGCTAATGCATTCTCTTAATGTTCATGTCAACAGTGAATCAATTTACGTTTTTAACTGTTGAAAGTTTTATTACTTTTGTACATGAAGTTAACAGCTTTAACAATAATCAGTAATTATTATAGTATTACACCCTTGTCATTAATAAATGCACACACATGTCTTGGTTTCCTGGATGCTAAAACAAATACCATGCAATGGGTTGCCTTAACAGCAGGAATTTATTGGCTCATGGTTTCAGAGGCTAGAAGGCTCGCTTCCTTCTGGGGTAGGTATCTTCTGGCTGGCCGGCAGTCTTTGGGATTCTTTGGCTTTTCTGTCACATGGCAGTGCATATGGCGATATCTTTTCCTTTCTCTCCCAGGCTCTATTGACTTCCAGATTCTGACTGCTCCCAATGGCTCCTCTCTCCGTGTCCAATTTCCTTTGCTTATAAGGACTTCAGCCAAGTGGATGAAGGCCCGCCCTCATACTTAACTAATAACTAATAACATCTTCAAAGGTCCTAGTTACAAATGGACCTACAGGACCAGAGGTTAGGACCTGAACATGACTCAATCCCCAACGACATACTTAAAATAAGTAATAGAATTTCAACATCTAAAACACATAAAGAAATATTAACTCCAAGTTATGTCAAGAATGCTTGCCTCCATTTAAAAGTGAGTATTCAGATGTCAACTACAAATTTGACTGACATACTTTGTGCATATAGTTGACTTGCTGCTATGATTTGAGATGATTGGAATCTACCCGATCACGCAATCATTGAGCCTACCTGAATTCAGGGAGACCAGAAACGACACTGAAGGCAGCAAGCAGTGGGATATTCACCTCCCAATATTTGGGGCCAATGCCAAAGCTGAAGGAAGGCTTTGGCCAGAACCAATCTGCAATGTATTCCTACGAAGTTCACAGAGCTTTTCCTTCCAAAGCCTTCTAAAGAGGATTCTTTGCTCAGTCAATTTCTGGACCTTCACTGGTAGAAATTAAAGTGAACAAGACTGAAGAGCCTAGGTCTGATTACATCTGAGGGTCATGGCCATGGGCCTGGAAATCAGGAACAAGTGAGGGGCACAGCCCAAAGCTGGGGAGGAAGACAGAGACCAGAGATCTGGTGGGGAAGCAGCTTCTATAAAGATGCAACTCTGGGGAGAGAGATGTGTAGAGATGGCTTTGCTGTGTGCTATGTGGCAGGGTTTTCCCTTTGCTGCCTCTTCAAAGAGATTTTCATAAATTTTCTTTCAAGACTTTATGTTAAATTTTTTCCCTTCTAGATGAATTACATGCTTCTTACTTTTGAGAACAAAAAGACTTAGTCTCGTTCAAATGGAAAGAAGAAGGTCAAAGTCACACTGTCCTTGAAGCAGGAGTCACATTTAAATATATTATAAATACCTCTTAACTAGAAATGGTAAATGGAAATATGTTTCAAACACATTAGAAATGTTTCTTTTGGCTCAGCAATCTCATCTCTAGTAATCTAGAATAATAATAAATGTGGGCACAGGTATCCATTACATTTTTCTTAAAAGAACTAAAATATTGGAAATGTCAAAAAGGGAAATGGTTCAGTAAATTACATATAATCATTTGATGGAATATTATGTTTCTAATAAATTGATGTCTACAAAGAGACTTTCACTGATTTCGGAAAATCTCATGTATATTGTAAGAGATGTTTTTTTTTTTTTTAACCAGGATAAAATATAATTTTATGGCATTGTGAGGGTATTTTTACCAGTTTAAAATAAATGTTTGGTTTCCATCTCACTGAAAGTTTTCCAGGCTAATGGAAAGGAACTTGGGCCTTCGATTACCTCTTTACCTGTGCTTTGTAAGCCCTTGAAAACAATTTCCCTAGGGAAAAGCCTAGTCTTAACTTAGGGATAAGCACTTCTTCAGCTCACTTCTACATGGAGATGGGATGGCTTTTAAAACGTGGGTGAAGTTAGACTACTAGTTTTTCAAAGACAATTTCTACCTTACCTTTGGCATTTCCTCCCACCTCCTACTCCCCCACTTCCTCAGGCCCCACTTCAGACCCACTCTCCTTTTCCTGAGACTCTAAAACCTATCTCTGCACAGTGATCAAGGATTTTCCTGGTCCCCCGTGTAACTGCCTTTCCTGAATTCCACTTGGCTGAAGCGTTGCTGGTCTCTATTAAGAGATGCTGTAAGACACGGTCCACACAACTCATTTGCCCCGGGTGGAATGTTACTGAGGTAGGCCCTCCCATCGCCACCCTGGCCTCTTCAATCTTCTCCCTCTACCTGAAGTATTTGCTAACTTGTTGACTGTCTGCCTCTCCTACTACAATGTAAGGACCCTACCACAAGATCTTATCTTACTCACTACTGTATTGCTAGCACCTAGAACAGTTCCTGGCTCATAGTAGGTGCTTAATAAATAGTGAAACTATGCCTGGGCATAATATCAGGAATAGCAGGATTTCTATGGACTCACTATCCTGTTTTCAATCTTGTGAATACCGAGCACTTTGCAGGATCCCTCTTGGGAGTTGATGACTCACAAGCTTAGAGCCAACTCTGTGACACACCAGTACCAAGGATAAAGGTCTTTGTGGGTTGGAATTTTTAGCCAATTCCTGATTCTACTTTATGATCCCACCCACGTGTTCCTCTGGCTACTCCTGTTTTAAGTGATATCATGTTACTGTGTTTTGTGAGCGCTTAAGTCACAATACTCTTGTTCAAATCCCAGCTCTACCATTTACTTGCCATGTGACCCTGGGCAAATTATATAATCTTTGTCTGCCTCTGCTTCCTCACTTGTAAAATACAGATGATAAGATGAAGTAAAATGTTTAGAATAGTGCCAAGCCCTTGAAGTGCTCAATAATTATTAGCTGTTGTGGCAGCTGTTATTTAAAATTAACACAATAAATAAACACAGGGACATAAAGAAAATATGCTCAAGTATTTAGAGTGGTTATCTCTAGGTAGGGGTTTTAGGGGGCATTGTTATTTTCTTCCTACACTTCCTATGTTTTCAAAAATCTTAAAGAACATGTAAAAAAAAAAAAAATGTGGCAGAGACCCAGACTTTTGTAGCTGTTTTAAAACATGACAGGAGAATTTATTCCAGTTAAATCCCTAAAGAGAAATATATGAATCTGTCAGGAAAAGCTCAGCCCTCTAGTTTATCCTAAGATATACGGATGGAGCAGACATTCATAAAAGAGAGATAAAAGGAAGATGATTCAATCATAAAGATGACAATGTTGGTTTATTTCCCTCAAGAATTCTGAAAAATATGAATATGGACATGAAGGAAGATGGTGATGATCTTATATTTCCCTTACATGCCTTCAACTGCAACTAATGGTGTCATTTTAGGGTTTTATTGCCATTTCTAAATTTTTATCCATTTATTTTTTTATTATCAGACTACTTTTAAATTGAAAATAATATGAAATAAGAAATGGCTAACAATAAAAAAGCGCAGTTGTAACAAAACCCACTCAAAGCCAATGTAAATGTCCTTGCCTGGTAAAGGAGGGTGTGCTGGAGAGCCTCCACTTGCTCTCCCAGATCCCCTCTATGCTTCACCCTGCTCCATGTCTCAGGAGACTGAATTCTATGGACACACCAATTGGGCTCCTTTGGCCTCTGGTTTCTGTCAGTGTTGGCCAATGGAGAGCCCTGGCAGGGGATTGACAGGAAGAGCGAGATGATGGGATGTTTATTCCAGGTCCTTCCATACAGAGCTTCAGGTTGGCAATGGCTGCAGGCCTCTACCAAGGACCACAGCTCCTGGCAGCTGTCTCCCACATCTGCAAGCTACCTGCATGTTCTAGTAACTCCTTCCTCTCCTCTCTCCTCGCCAGACTGGAAGAGCTTGTTTCCAACTGCAGCTAGCCCCCAAATGATCCACCCCACCTTGTTGTTTCCCTTAACCCTTCCTCAACCTTTATTAAAATCTCCCACAGTGATCCTATGTAAGTGTATCATATCTCTCCAGAGGACCCTGACTCATACAGAAAGTGACGTGCTGGAATGGATGCTCCTGAGGAGACCGACCAGACTTGTGCAAAAACTGAATTCTGAGCCTCCTAGCAGCCAAGTCAAAAGGAAGAGTGGGATGGATTACCTGTCTTTCCATCTCAAACAAAAGGAAGTATACACGTTAGAGGAATAAGGGTTTTTTTTTTCTTTACACTGAGCTCTAAGATAAAATTTTCACATTCATCTTTACAAAATGGAATCTGTCTTGGTGTTCTTGCACCCCACTGCTGTCGTGATTCTCTGAATCCTAATGTAAGAAGAAAGTGGTTAGCCTCAATGTACAAGTGGTACAAGAGTGATGAAGGTTCAGCACCATAAGAGGAGATCACCATATCTAATCAAGATGATCCTCATGGCAATGAAGTATCTTAACTTTTTTTGTAGTTCCACATTTTAGCCTCTTATCTATCATAGCTTCTGAAAGCCACTTTTCCCAAAAGTAGGAAACATGGTGTTGTAGAACATGGTGTTATCATGGGAACTTTGAAAAAGATACTGTAGCCTGGGTCCTGTGCCCAACAACTCTGCTCTGATTTAATTGGTCTCAGGTTCATGCAAGACAGGGATTTTTCAATTCTGCCCAGATGATTCTGATGTGCAGCCCAGATGGAGAACACTGTCGTGGAAACTACTCTGGAATTGGAATCAAGCAACCTGCATTCAAACCTCAATCCACCAATGACAGACTGATTAATCACAAACAGGACACTCGGCTCCTCTGAATCTTTGTTTTCCCACTTGTAAAACGAAGATAAAAATAAATACCTATCCTGAATACCTCATGGATTTGTTGTGTGAGTTAAATAAAATTGTCTGTAAAAAAATTTTTTTATAAGTGCTAAAATGCTCTACATACCGATATCATCATCATCATTAACCACATATAACATGGAATGTGTTAACAAATTGACATTAGTAAAATGTAAACCTGCTTATAGTGTTGAATATTCTTCCCAGGCCATACTTTAAAGTGCCTGCAAAAGTCTGTTTTTGATGTAGAAAATGGCTTGGGATACTACTGAAATAGGGTAATTCATTGTCCCCCAAGTTAAGCAAGATGTAGCACATTCAGCAACAAGATGGAAAGCACAAAGTACAGAAGAGAAATGCTTCTCCAAATCTGATGAGTCTGTAAAAAAGCCATGGCCAGAAGAGGAGTTTCCATGGTTATGTGGCTGCAGGGAAGTGGAAGTCAGAAAGTCCAAGTGTGGCCCAGTGTGGATGGGCTTGACCACAGCATTGTCCTAATCTCCAACTGGTGTGCACCCCAAAGTGCTGCGAATTATCTGGGGTTCTTAGCATTTCAGAATCCTGGGACCCACTGGCATCCTTTGGCTGTTTATTCATCCCCATAATATGTATAATCATAGGAGATAAATTCCTTTCCTTTCTGAAAACCCCAAAAGATATTTATAAGAACTTGGTCCAAAAAACAGTTGGTACTCTGTGTTCTAAAAGTATAATTCTCTCTAAATTTAGTGGAACATTTTGTTTGAATCTTTCTTTGGACAATAACATTTAGACAGTAGAATTTAAATGATACACTTCATAAAAGTATCAATTCATTTCTATTCAGCTTGAAAATCTGTTTTCCTTTTAAAATGTTTAATGTTTACTAGGTCCCGTTTAAGTCCTATAGAATTTGTCAGAATGTGGGGGTAAGGCAGTAGGGAGAGTAAAACCTATAGGTTTTTTCAACCTCAACTTTTCTTCGAGTTCCCTTAATCATGCTAGTCTCATGTTGGCTCATCATCACACAGCCACTTCTTAGAGGAAAAAAACCTCCCTTACAAGCCTAGAAGCTTTGTCAATTAAGTCTGAAATCCTTAGGAAAGTGACTTCCTGTTAATGCTATGACTGTAATTGGAACAAGTGCCTTTGGCATCTCTTCATCCTTTCTCTAGGCCTAAATGTAACTCATTGGTGCAGATATTGCTGGGGGATGTTGAATGGGGAAGTGTGCAGCTTTCTAAAGGGCCTGTAGGATTGTGAGGACATGGAAGAGAGGAGTGTAGAAAGGTCACTTTGCCTGAAAAAATCCACCTAAAAAGATCTAATAAATGTTATGTAGATAGAAAACAGAAGAACGTTCCCACAAACTTCAAAATTATAATCAAATGTGTTTTTAAAAATAGTGAATTAATTAATACTAAAGTCCAAGTTTTTTCAGATTTCTTTAGTTTTCACCTAATGTCTTTTTTTTTTTTTTTTCCTGTTCCAGAATTTCATCCAGGATACCACATTACATTTAGTTGTCATGTCTCCGTAGGCTCCTCTTGGCAGTGACATGTGGCCAAGCGTTCCTTGTCTTTGATGACCTTGACAGTTTTGAGAAGTACTAGTCAAGTATTTTGTAGGGGGATCCTCTATTGGTATTTGCCTGATGTTTCTCTCATGACTAGACTGGAGTTATTATTAGTTTTGGGGAGAAAGACCACAGAAGTGAAGTGCCATTTGCATCACATCATATCAAGGGTAAATACTATTTACATGACTTATCACTGTTGATATTGACCTTGATCACCTGGTTGATGCAGTGTTGATGCAGATTTCTCCACTATAAAGTTACTCCTCCCCCCTTTCCATACTTTTTTAGAAGAAAGTTACTATGTACAGCCCATACTTAAGAAATAGGAGTTAATGTTCCTCTTCCTTGAGGGGGCAATACCTAAATAAATGATTTAGAATTCTTCTGCAAGGGAGATTTGATTCTTCTCCCTTATTTATTTATTTATTCAATCTTATATTTATATCACTATGGACTCATGGATATTTATATCATGCTTTGAGTTGCAATCCAATATTACTTTATCTAATTTTTTGCTCCAGCTTTGGCCATTGGAAGCTCTTTCAGTTGGCTCCTGTGTTCCTTTGACATCACCAAATCCCACCAATGTAGGATTTTATTTTTTTAGTGCTTCTTTACAAGATGATCCTCTTGTATATTTCAAATCCCAAAACAGACATCTCATTCCCAGATTTTCCTTTTAAGTTTTTGGCCAGACTATTGTTTTACCCCCATTTGGTATTATCTCCTCAGGCAGCTGCAATGCTAAGCAATTGTTGCTGGTTGTTTTCAACAAACACCCTGGGGAAGGGGCTTTCCCCACTGAGTAAGTTCTGAGTCAGGTTAAATAAAGGCAAGCCATGTGAATGGGGCTTTTCAAGCAGCTGACAGACAGGTCAGATCATGATAATTCTCTGGGCATGGGGTTTTTGGGGGAGCTCCAAATCCACCCGCCCTCTCCAGTGGCAGGTAGGCTACTGGTTTTTACAGCTGCAATGGTTGTGAAGCTGCTGGTTTCAAGGCTACCACAGAGTTGGCAAGAGAGTTATAAGAATATGAGAATAGAGCAAGCTTAAAATGCCACAAAGCTCAGAGTTCTTGTGATTCAGTTATTATTCTTGAATAAACTCCTCAGATTGCTGAAAGCTTTTAATTTCCAGAGCTCAGATAAAAGTTGATTTAGAGGGAAGCGGCTGTGGCTCAATCAGTAGGGCTCCTGTTTGCCATATGGGAGGCCCCGGGTTCGGTTCCCGGGGCCTCCTGGTGAAGGCAAGCCCACCTGCACAGCGTGGTTAGCTGACCCAGCGAGCACAAGCAGCAAGGGGGGGATAAATGAATAAATAAATAAAATCTTAAAAAAAAAAAAAAAAAGTTGATTTAGATTATTTTGTTGCCATATTGAAGAATAGATTTTTGATGGGTCTTACTAACCACCGTTCTAGAAGAACTTATCTCTTCCATTTAATAATCTCTTAAATATCATTGACTGAGATAGTCCTGTTTTGGGGTCATGGCTTCAACACTAACCAGTCGTATGACCTTGTGCAAGATATTTGGCCTTCCTGAGCCTTGGTTTCTACCTCAGAAGATTTCTATGAGGATTCTCTGGGAAAACATGTGTGAGAGTCCATAGCAGATGCTCAATAAATGTTTATTTTTGTTTTCACTTTGCCTGAAATGAAATGATACTAGTCCTTCATTCAAGTAACAGTTTTGCTACACATTAGCATTCTGTTTCTCTGAAAACAGTGAACTTTCTTTTTCTGCTAAGCAAAACAACAATGAAAACTAGGCAGAATGTTTTAATTTACTCTAAATACTGTCTTTAAGCATTTTCAAGGTCACTACAGCAGGACCCACTTACATGCGCACAATATATCATTTATAAAACTTTTATCAGTTTATTAAATCAGGCATTCTTATAAACAGAGGATTATTAATTTTGTGGTAATAAATCCTAAAGTACTACCACAATGTGTCAACTATTAATTCTGATTTTCATGAATTTGAATTGACTGTGTTTATGTATTTTTTCCTAAATTAGTAAGAGTATTCTAAACTTAAAAAAATTTCAAATGTGCAAGAATAATCACGTTTTTAATTTAGAATAAAATATAGGTAGTTTTCTTAAGAGATGAAGAAAATCTAATATATAGTCAATTAAATATATAATAATATAAAAATGTATTATGGCTTTTTTTTTCACTTAAGAAACTAAAAGCATGTTTCGATGAATTTAAAATGAAGTGATACAAAAATACTAAGCACTCTTCAGTTCACTTGGAATGGCAGTCTTTTTCTGCAGAGGTTTTTGAGCAATTACATTTATAACTCACAGGCCCTTCCAGATTTATTTATAGTAAATATTACAAATACATGAAACTCCAATATGTCTTTCTTCAGTCTGAAGTTCTTGCTAAAAGAAACAACATGGTGTCAGACCGTGATGAATAACATGGCTTAATGCCTGTCTACCGCCGTGGCTGCAGATGCAATAACTCTTCATTCGTTTCTCATGTCTACTTGAAAAGTCCTGCCTTGTGGCAATACAGCCCCCTTTCTCAAGCAACTGAAAATGTTGGAGTCACTAGAGAAGAAAGGGTGCAAAGTCAATATCTGAAAGTATAAAAGTGGATTCTTCCAAATTTTGAGAGTAAGATCAAAATTTGATGTCACGTTTCATTACAGAAATAATATATTTTGTGGTTAAAAATATTATAATATTCAAAAAAAAAAACAAGAAAAAACCACTAATAATCTGGCCAGGAAGATAGAACCATCTTAATATGGTATTTTCTTTCTTTTCTGTGTGTGCGTGTATTTATATATTTTTGTGGTATGTATATATATTTACATAATTAAGTTTGAGTTTTATGTTGGAATGTTTTATAACTTGCATTTTGAATTGAAGGATTTTTATCTGTTTTATATGGAGACTTCCCTGAGGGACGTCTGAACCTAAAATTTAAGTTTGCATCAGGATTATCTGGAAAGGAACAACATAAAAGAAGAAGGGGGAGCCCAACTAGGCAAGTGATCTAGGGGAGGACAGTCCTCAGCTGTGCAGCCCACAGTGTAGCTGCTGCTCCTGATGGCCAAGCCCGTATCCCCTTGACCACCTCTAAGCCCACCTTCAGCTACAATGGACTGCTCCCAGTAGGCTAACAGCTGTCTATTTCAAGCACCGCCTCTCTCTGCTTCTCTGTCTAAGGGTTTTCTCCAGCACCACTGAGTAGCCATGG
Organism: Tolypeutes matacus; assembly: GCA_026826555.1. NCBI lineage: Eukaryota > Metazoa > Chordata > Mammalia > Cingulata > Chlamyphoridae > Tolypeutes > Tolypeutes matacus. The sequence continues at coordinate 20,782,389 of JAKSZT010038599.1, read as the reverse complement.
TGCCAGGGATTGAGGCTATGCATGTGCCCAATAGAATGGATTCCTTCTTGCCAAGGCTACTGCTACTGCTGACCTGACCTGTCAGTAACTAAGACTCATGCTGAGCCCTCATTCAATATGGAACCACGTCTTGAGGAAACCACCCAATCATTTGATGTCAAGTTGATTACATCTCTCCCATTCCACTCTAGAAGGGGCAATAATTCAACATTATCAGAAGTGATACTTACTCCCATCTACAGTGCCTCTATCCACAGGTTTACAGGGTGACTTAATTTCCAGCATGGGATCCAGGATAACATCTCTCAGACCAAGGAACCCATTTAATGGTAAAAGAGATTTGGCAATGTGAACATAACCATGGAATTCACTGCTACCATACAGCATATTATGCAGAATCTCTTGACTTCTGTGATAGAGCATTGGAATGGACTCTCAAAGGCTCAGTTATGGCCTGAGCTTGTGGACAGCACTGTGAAGTTGGGGTACTGTCCTCCAGAATGCAGGGCATATGATGCTGTGTCCCCAATGGCTAGAATACACAGGTCTGGGAACCAAGGGACTACAGGGGCACCAGTACTTCTACCACCTACTTTGGAAATTTTGGGCCAGTCCCTGAAATTTTGGGCTCTGCAGGATCACAGTCTCCAGGAGGAAGTAGGGGATGCTTTCCAAGAGCTATAGTAAGGGTTTAACAACCTAAATCTACAATTGTCAGCTGGTCATTTTGTGACTTTTATGCCAGTAAGACTATCAAGCAAAAAAAAAGGAGTTGCTTTGATGGGGGGATCCAATCTGTTAGAAGCTGAGATTGTTTCTATGTAGTAGATGCAGAGAAGTGTGTGGCACTGGGAGAATTCACTGCAGCAGAGATGGGGGTGCAGGTGGGGTTGGGGAATGTCATCGGCATTCCCCAACCTTGTCAGGCAGCTGGTTGTAGCAACCGCTGCCTGACAAGGGCAAGGTAACCAGGTCTCAGATCTTAGGCTTGAAATGCTGACCCAGAGTAAGAAGTATCTAGAATGGATTGAAAGAAGGTGGTGGTGGATTTCAATTATGGCCTCAGATCCAGCTGCAGCAACAGGAACTGCAGGTTGTTCCGTAAACCCTCCCAATTTTAGTCTTTTTCTTTTTTAGATATTGTGGCTGGCCATCACCTTGAAATGTAAAAGAATGGATTCATGGGGGCACGAGTGGATCAGAGTGATGCCAATGGTGGAGCCCAGCAGATAGCATTGCTTTCCCACCCCTCACCTATCTGCTGAGTTCCCCTGTGGCTGCTTTCCCACCCCTCACCTGTCTGCTGAGTTCCCCTGTGGCTGCGGTAGGTAGCTCACAGCAGGTTGTTAGCTGCCCTTCTCAATGACCTGCCTCTCTTTGCTTCTCTGCCAGATGGCTTTCTCCAGTACCATAGGGGAATTTGCTCAGCCTGCCCACAGAGCAGCAGGAATGCCAGGCATGTCATGTACTCAGGGGCAACCTCCAACCAATGAGGGGCTGCAGTCAGTGGATAAATACCACGGCTTCCTTGTCCCTGATGGGGTCAATTCTGAGGCACATTCCACAGGGTTTCTCAAAAGCCCCCAGGGAGTGCGAACCCCAGTTGCCCACAGTGGTAAGTCACTTGTGACTGCCCCCTCTATCAGCTTCTATCCCTTCCCTGCCCTACTTACCCTGCTGCCTTGCTTGGGCTTCTGGAGATTACCTTCCCAAATAAACTACCTGCACTCACATCCTTGCCTCTGGGTCTGCTTTAGGGAAGACCCAAACTTTTAAATTTTGTTTTCAAGATTTAAAAACAAAAGAGCTAACAGGGAAGAAACTGAGACAATACCCATGAAATATGAAAGGCCAGTGCAGAGACGAGAGGTACAGACTCACTCAAAGTCAAGAGCTGGAAAGAGGAATAGCAGAAAAACAAAGAAACACAGGATTCCCCATGGACACCCTCTATGAGTTGTCAGGCAGGGCACCCTCCCCTGCTCAAGTTAGAAGAGAATTGATGGGAAGAACCCCAGGGAATTTCCCTAAAGGGAGGTATGTGAATAGGGCCAGCCTCACAAGACATGGACCTGGAAAGTCATCCTTCGTTCACTCATTCGGCAAATTTTAGTGAGGGCCCCTTGTGCACCAGGCATTGTTCTAGGCACTAGGGATATGGCTGGAACCAAAACAGGAAAAACCCTACCCTCATGAAGCTTAAATTCTAACAGGGGAAGACAAATAATAAACACACAAATAAATGTCTAATGTGTCAGCTAAGTGATGGGTATTATGAAGAAAAATTAAACAGGGTAAAGAGAGTGATGGGGACATGTTTTTACTTTGTTTCCATTTGTTTTGTTTTAAGGTTAAGGACGGGATTCTCTGAACAGGAAACATATGGAAGAAATCTGAGCAGGTGAAGAAGCAGACCATGGAGCTTTCTAGGGAAAGCGTAGACCAGGCAAAGGAAGGGTGAGAAAGGGTATGCTTGACAGTATCTCTCTCTCTCTCTCTCTCTCTCTCTCTCTCTCTCTCTTTCCAGGGTCTTTTTCTTGCTTCCATTTTCCCCTGTGCATCTGCCCCCTTCTGCTCTGCACTGACTGGCTTCCTCTGCTTGCTCATGTCCAGCACGACTGCCTTGCTTCCCAATCTCCAGTAACTTAATACTTATCAGTGTCTGCCACTGTCTGACTTGGGCTCTTGGAACTCTGATCCCAAACTCCATAGAGAGAGCATCTGATTGGCTCAATTCAGCCTAAGGGTTAATTATTTCCTGCAGGATCAGGAGCCCCTGAGCCAAACACTTCTGGGTCAAAGTGAGGGGGCAGGATCCTGTGCCATGTGGGGCCAGAGACCTTCCGGAGAGGGTGTGAGAAGGGAGAAACGGCTAGCACAGTCCAATGGCAGTAACTGCAAAGTCAGCAGAACTTCAAGCAGAAGCAACAGGATTGATTCTGGGGCCCAATAGGAAAGTACTTTATCTTACAAGGACCAAATGGAGGTTAAAAATTCAACTTAGGAATAAAGAGTACAAAGAAAGGGTGAAGTTTTTCTTGGTTCATGGCTTCCTTCTTCCATCTTCAAAGCCAGCACTGCTGTATCTCTCTGACTCTTCTTCCATCCTTACATCTCTCTCTGACCACAGTGGGGAAAGGGTCTCCACTGTTAGGGACACAGATAAGTAGATTGGGCCCACCTGGATATTCCAGGATAGTTTCCCATCTCAAGGTCCTTAACCTTTATCACATTGGCAAATTCCTTTTAGATATGTAAGGTAACATTCACAGGTTCTGGAGATTACGACATTGACATCTATGGAGGCCATTATTCTGTCTACTACAGAGAGTTTGGAAGAAGGTTCAACTCACTGCTTTCCTCTTTTTTTTTTCTGGAAACCTTCCTACTGAGAGAGGAACTCATTCTCTGCCCCTTCATGTTATAAATTTTGTAAGAAAACCGCCCCTCCCTTGGGGACGCTTGTGGTCTTTCCACTCTGCCTGTGACTGGTTAGATACAAGATCATTGTAACCACAGATCTAAGGACATGTCATCTCATGTCCTACAACTTAGATTTCATCAGTAATTAAGTTGATGCTTTGGCTTTTATCTGACTCTTGTGTCTTTCTTTTGATTGGTTCTGCACTTGACTGGGAAATAGAAGGATCTTATTTATTCATCCTCTAGAACCCCACGATCAATCATAAGTGTCTGGGTATCTCAGCAACATCTTTCATTCAATGTGTCTAAAGCTAAAGGCATTATCTGTCTTTCAGACATAGTTCTCCTCCTGTGTTCTTCATTTTTCTCCCCAATAAATTCACCATCCTTTATGGTCAGGGTTGAAACCTTGCTCCCCATATTCGATCAGTCACTAAGACTTTTAGATTAGTTCTCCTACTCCTCTCTCCATTGCTCTGGTTCATATCTTTATTATCTCTCTTCTGTACTCTTACAATAGCCACCTAACTTGCCTCCCTATGCTCAGTCTTAGCACCTCCCCCAGTACATCCATCACTCTACCCAAGAATGGATGCTCTAATACGATCATGTAACTGCCCTGCTCAAAAGCCCCAAAGAGTCTTCAAAGCTTTGAGCAATCAGTGGCTCTCTATTGACTAAGGATAAAACTACCCTGCATGACACTGAAGGCCCTTCATGACATGGCCCTGGGTGTCTGCTCCTCCTTTCTCTCACCACCACCCTCTCTCCATTTATGCTCAGATTTTCTGAACTACTTGCCTTTCTCCTTAAAAGCTATGCTTCCTCATGCCTCTGGCCATTTTCAAACTGTTCTTTCTTTCTTTAATGCTCTAAACCACTCTGCCCCCACCCTCTAATGACTTCATATATCTCCCTTGGAAAACTGAATACAAGGACCTTAAAACTTTTCTGAAATAATACAAGGTATATTTAAAAAGAAAATAAACAAGCAAGCTGAGTGTTTATGTATATGATCTACATTGATCCCATAAAATTTGCATTGTTATTTCTTCACATAGTTTAAAATTAGTTGTTAATTATAGAACTGTGTTTTCTGTACCATGAAAGATAAGAAAGGAACAAGAACTCCCAAAATGGCACGGGGAGCAGGGGTACATCTCTATTGAAACAAGGACTAAACCTAAACCAGAGAGTAAGCTACAAACATCTGGGTAAGTCAAGAGAGCTGGGGTGTTCCTCTGTGAAATATCTCTTTTTTTAATTTTCAGAGTTTGTCAGAGAGGCATAAAGTTAAAATCTATTGGCTCATGTGTCCAGATACACAACCAGAGTATGGAGTTTCACATTTGTTTTCCAAATCTAACTGTGCCTAATGAGTGCTTAAAATGGCAAAATCCTTTGCTACACTCCAAACCTACTGAATCAAAATCTCCAGAGGCAAAATTAAAGACCACTATCTTAAAGGTTGCTCAAAGCAATTTTGATACACAGCTCCCAAGATTTACAAATTCAAAATTCCCAGACAATAGGGAATGGTGGGGACTGTGGCACACTGAACACCCATGCCAGCCACTGTTCAGTTTCAGGCAATACCCCTTTAAGAAGTTGTAGTGTATTGTACTGTGACTCCCCAAATGATCTGTCCATGCCCTTCTCCCAGAATGTGTGAATGTGACCTTATTTGGAAAAAGAGTCTTCACAGATATAATTAGGTTGAAGATCTTGAGATGAGATCATCCTGGATTACCTAGTGGGCCCTAAATCAAATGATGATTGTCCTTGTAAGAGGCAGAAGGACATTCAAAACACATGAAGAGAAGAAGGTAATGTGAAGGTGGCAGAGTTCAGAGTTATGCAGCCACAAGCTAAGGCAGGCCTGGAGCCACCAGAAGGTGGAAGAGGCAAGGAAGGTACTGAGGATTAAATCATGTCCCCCACAAAAGACATGTTGAAGTCTTCAGCTGCATTCCTATGGGCGTGAATCCATTTGTAAAAAGGACCTTCGGATGGGAACTGTTAAAATGTAGACTCATTGATGAGTAGGGTCTTCAAATGTGCTATTTAGTTGAGGCCAAATTGAAACAGAGTGAATCTTAATCCATATGACTGGGGACCTTATCAGCAGAGAAAATTCGGACACAGTCAGTAGAAGTCAGAAGCCAGAAGAAAGAAGAAGCCAGAGACAGTAGAAACCAAAGTGAGTGGAAACCAGGGGAGCAGACCCAAGGAAAGAGAGGTGGCCGTGTAACGGAGGATCGCCAGAATGCTACAGATGCCAGGAGAAAGCGAGCCTGCCGATGCCTTGATGCCAGACTTCCCAGCCTCTAGAACCATAAGGGAACTCATTTTTGTTGTTTAAGCCGACCCACGTGTGGCATTTGTGATAGCAGCCCTAGACTCTCCCCTAAAAGCCCTCAGAGGGAGGGTAGCCCTGCCAATACACGGATCTCTCCATAACTGTGAGGACACATTCCTGTTGTTTTAAGCCACCCGGTTTGTGGTAATTTGTTACCACAGCCCTAGGAGACCAAATAAAGGAGTATATCTAAAGTTACCGGATTTTCCAACTTTGTAAGAGAAGACGGAAATCCAGATTTTTTTATACGTAAAATCTCCTGATTTTTAAAATGTTGGCAATTAATTTTTAAAATGTTAAAACACTGAGCAGGTCGACCAAACCATGGCTGCAGGGCAAATCTGGATCACTGCTACCAGTTTGTCATCTTTCCACGTAAATATTCACGAAGATTTCTCTATGCTTAGCCACTCATCAGGCAACTTTGAGTTCAACCCACAGTCAAAAATCAGATTTTTATTCTTTATGGAACTTGTTCTGGAAATGGGCTCAATTCTTTCTGAAATCGTAAAAGCTTGTTTTTCTATGTACATTCATCTTCATTTAGCATTAAAAGTGGGAAACATTTCCAATCCCTTCTTTGATACACTTAGGGATATAAGCACATTGATTCGGTTTTTGAACTTAACATTTGTCTTTTTTTTTTTTTTTTTTAAGTTACCGGGACTGGGGATTGAACCTGGACCTGGTATGTGGGAAGCCAGAGCTCAAACACTGAGCCTCATTGGCACAGGACATTTGTCTTTTAATCCAATGCATATTCCAGATATGGTTGCCCAATTTGAGCTGTCCAGACACCCACCCGTGTTAGTGTTGGACCACCAAACACTTGCTTGAAGGCCGAAGGCCCTGTCAGAAAAAATCGGCCATGAGCCCATCTCCTCCTGGCATTCCCAGAGAGCAACTAGATTCGTATCTCTGAGTAGTTTTAATTTGCTATCTTCTCCTTAGCATCTTTCAATTGCCAAGTCTTTTTCTGCCTGGATTCTAAAGTATCAGTTAGAGGAAATAACAACTAAGCTTCCCCATATTTGGGCTAAGACTGGACAGCAGGAGATCTGGGCTTCGGTCCCAGTTTGCCACTAAACAGCTGCCTGACCTTGGCCAACTCTCCTCACCTCTCTAGGCTTCAATTTCCTGTGGTGGTCTCTGAATTCCCTTTCAGCTTTAAAAATTATTTTGACAGTGTAATTGACTTAGACAATAAAATCTCAAATCTAGTTCATCTTCCTTCAGACTCACTTAAGAGTGGGGATGGCACAACCCACGTTCTCATCCATTCAAGAAGCATTCACCAGGCTTCTACCACATGCCAGACAGTCTGCCAAGCACCGCAGACACAAAACCCATTCAACACAGACCCTGCTGCAAAGATCTTGAGTCTTTTGGGAGGGAGGGAGGTGGTGAAGTTACAAAAAAAAAATCAGCAATTATGATATGATATGGGACTATGTTAGAAGGATGCATGGAGCTCAAAGGAAGTGTGGGGAGGGCCATGCAAATTACATGTGACCAGGTCAGGGAGGATCCCTTGAGGAGGTGAGTTTGCAGAAAGAGCAGGGTTAGAAAGGCACAGCAGCCCAAGCAAAAGCATAAAGGAATGAAACAGCCCAGAAAGCACATGGGAGTCAGAGAGTGGCCACTGATGACTAGCTGAATTAATAAAATGGACAAGAACAACAGCAACAAAACTATATATGAATCCGTTCCTTCAAGGATCATTATTTCTCTAGATGCTGCTTAAAAAGATGGGAGCTAACAGTCTTAAATGAAATCTGGGTCATTTTCACCTTCACAGTGGCTAACAATGGAAAAATTTTCATTTTTCACATGACCATTTATAAAACTTTAAAGTTCTTGCATGCAGAATAGATTCCCTACCATAACCTATCTCTTAAACTTTTGTTGCTTCATGACCCTACCACCCAAATGCTGAAATTATTCACAGGGCAGGAAGTTAGGATAAGATAAAGCTCTTCAGCATACTACAAAAGGACAAAGGCCAAAGCACACTGCATTTCTATGTGAAGATGTTCCTTCTAATTTGATAAGAAAGCAACATTTAGAGATTTCCTGTTCCTGGACATTCAAACAGGTAAAATACAAAGTCCAAAGAAAAAGACCTCCCATCACGTAAAGTGTTTTTTTTTTTTTTTCAAGTTGCTCCTAAAGCTGATAGCTTTGAGGGTCAAAGGAATCAAGCAATGGGGGAAAATATGGAGAAAAAAAATTAGTTAGCAGTCAACATGTTTTTCTAAATCAGTTACACTGCTGCAGAATTAATCTGCGTTCTTTCTGGGGTTTTTTGTTTGTTTTGTTTTGTTTTGTTTTGTTTATCTTTCTGGGTTCCAAGTTCTTTGATGGATTAACTGATGTGGTGTAAAATGTGAGAACTGGATATCTGAGGTTCCTTTAGGTTCTGACATTCTAGTATTCAGTGTTGGGTTAAGGGAGGAAGGATAACTTCTTGGGTACAATCTCAAATATTTGGCTACTATTTGTGTTTTGCTATTTTTATTCGAACTGATTCATTTCTGGGAAAATGCTGATAAAATCATTTATTTCTTGCACAAAAACAGAGTAAGAGCTCACCCATAATTATCCATATTTTAACTTCTAAATTCAGCTCAGTAGTTATTTATTGATTACTTACTTTTTACCCAGCACTATGTCAAAATACAAAAAAAAATCACTCATTCATCCAAAGATTTGCACACTTATTGCCTTCCAGGCACTACTTCAGTTGTTAGTGAAACAAGAATGAAGGAAATATATCTCTAATCTCATGATATTTACATTCTAGTGGAGGACAGAGGAAAAAAAAAAAAAAAAGGAGGGGAAGCATAAGATGAGGTCAAAGGTGGCCAAAATCCCTGAAGGGTTTTTGTAAGCGTGACAAGAAGTTCATATTCTGTTCTTTTCTAAGTACATCAAACAACTGGAGAGTTTAAGCTCTTTCATTCAAGAGAATGGTAGAATTTGAATTACCTTATTTAAAAACTATTTTTGCTATGATATGGAGAATGGATTACACAAGGGAGCAAGAGAGGATACAGAGAGACTAGATATGAGGCGAGAGTCCTACTCCTAAAGAACTGAAAGCCTTTAGAAGGAGAAAGTGCAAGGCAGGACACACAAGGAACAGAGTCTGACTGGAAGTTCAGATCGGAAAGTCCTTCTAGAAGGCACTCCTCAGGTCACCCCTGTGGGAATTTGCTTCTGTTTCTGACCCTGGCCCTGCCATCTCAGCTGGAGAGTCAAACTGCAAGTCAAATCTTCCTTGGAACCAAATGAATGATGAGCAGCAAATATGCCTAGACCCAAGGGCTCAAACCATAGCAGAAGAATCAACCTTATGAAATCTTGAACTTGATGGCAGAGGTGAGGGATCTGAGAGCTCCTGACTCCTTTCTCATGTAAGAGGAAATGCACTGGCATCTCTTGTCAAGTGTGTAGCAATTTCAAATGGTGAGGGTGGTGAGGCAGTTTCTGCTCCTCCTCCTACCCTTCTCGAGGTGTTTGGGGACTGGGAGGTCCATGGTAGCATCCCCTTCCTGTCATCCACTAGTCAGACCCTGTTATGGGTTGGATTATGTCCCCCCAAGTAGATGTGTTGAAGTCCTAATCCCCAGTGCCTTATTTGGAAATAGGGTCATTACAGATGGAATTAGGCCAAGTTAAAATGAAGTCATACTGGAGGAGGTGGGCCTTTATGCCAATATGACTGGTGTCCTTATGAGAAAGGAAGAATTGGGTACAGACAGACAAAGAGAGAAGATGGTCATGGGAGGACAGAGGCAGAGGCATCTACACGTCAAGGAGCTCCTGGGGTCAAGAGAAGTGAGGAGAGAAGCCTGGAAAGGATTCTTCCCTGGAGAGTTCAGAGGGAAGTCTCTGAACTTCCTTTATTTCAGACTTGTAGCCCACAGAGCTGTGAAACAATAAATTTCTGTTGTTTTAAGCCACCTATTTTGTGGTATTTTGTTACGGCAGCTGTAGGAAGCTAAGACACATCTCATGAAGTATCAGTCTCGAACTGCCAACCGGCAGGGAAAAATTGGCTTGGACCAAAAACAGGAACAAATCCTAATACATGGTCTTCCATGCACCCCACTCCTTACATCCAACATGTTTTTTGCTTTAATAAAGCTGAAAATGGGACTCTATTATACTAGCAGTCATAATGCAAACCCATGTGTCTTAGCAGAAATTCAAATCCTTTTTTATTAAATTGTCTGATCTCATTCAGTTTCCTTAGAGGGCCCCCTGAAAAAACTAGGGACCATTAAAAAGAGACAACTAGAAGTTTGAACAGGTTTTGTTGCTGATATAATGAGTTCTTTAAGCTCATTTATATACAAACTATGAAATCTTAACAAAAGGACAAAAACTAAGCATTTTTCTTTTAAGCATCTCCTTATTTGTGCCAGACTTAGTTTGATATGCCTTGGCTCACATTGATTTTGCTTTTTATCTTTTTCTCCCGAATAGTCCTGATTTGATTTACATTCCAAATTAATTGGTAAAATATGGGAACTTGAAAAAAATAAACATGAATCATATACTCTCTTTCTTTGAGTCTTATCTTGAAGATCAGGCTGGAGTTAAATTTCTTTTTCTCCAATAAAAACATTCAAAGTATTTTCCCTTCATGCCATCATCTTGAGTTTGAGGGAGCTCTTCGTTCTTTTCCAGTGGAAATGCAGAGTGTTCTGGATCTAGAAGTTATTTAGCCCTTAGGAAAAAGTGATCAAGACCAAGAGCTGGTGAGATCTTAGCTCAACGGAACTGAGCTTTTCCTCAGTGGAGGTCCAATGCCTTTGCTCAGCCTAGAAGCCATTAACAGTGGGTTCGGTTTACTTAACTGTAAGCTGTTCCAGGCATAACAAAATCTCATTTCTCTCTGGATCTCCATCACCAGATGCACGCAGTAGCGGGTGTTCAATAACTATTTGTTGAATTAATTAATTTACTGACAAAGAGAACACAAAAGCTCCAAGTAAATTGAGAATAATTATAATAGTAATAGCTAACATGTACGAGATTTACTAAGAGCCAGGCAGTATTTTAAGTACTATACATGGATTCATTTGTTAATGTTACACGACAGCCAGAAGCGGTAGATTCTGCTCCTAGCCTCTACTTTTCAGGTGTGAGAATTGAAGCTGATAAATTAAGTAATTCATCCAAGGCCATTCCAGTGACTAGTGATGGATTTGGAAATCACACCTGCAGGCAGTCTGACTCTGGAGTCCATGTAATTAATCACTACAGCTAATAATTGCTATGTTTCCATGGATTCCATGAAGTCTTTCAACTTTGTAAACTGTTTGCCAACCTTGTGGCTCCTTCCTCATCACATTCCATCATGGATTTCATACCCCACATTTCAAGAGAGACGTTCTAGGGGACATGTGAGATCTTTGGACAGTTAGGTGACCTCAAACCCCCATTAAAGAAGCCAGAGATATGGGACCAGGATGATTAACTAGGAGAAGAGAGGGCTCAGGGGCAATGAGGGTTTCCATTCATTTGTGCCTTCTCCAGTCTCTGGCTACCTCCTTTTGTGCAAGACATCTTTCAATATTTAAAGGAGTGATATAAGAAAAGGAGATTAAATCGGTTGCGTTGGTCCAGAGAAGACAATAACGACAATTGGTAGAAATTACTGAGAGGCTAATTTTTTCCCCAACAATCTTTACTATGAAAATTTTCAAACAGAAAAGTTGAGAGAATAAAATAAACACTCATGTACTTACCCCCTAGGTTCAACAATTAACATTTTGTCATATTTTATATCTACATATATGAGTATATATGTATTTTTCTGAGTCATTTAAAGTTGTAGATATCATAAATATTTTATAATGCCTCTCCAGTAATAGGCACACTCTCCTACATAACCACACTACCATTATCCACACCTAAGAAAATGAACAATACTTGGGAGGATGATTTTGATCTAATATATAAATAAATTTACTCAGAATTAGAACTTTGCAAAATCAAATGTGAAGAAGTGAGTTCTCTATCATTTGTGGTCTGACTTCTTAAAGACCTCTCAAAGAAACTCTAGAAAAACTTTACACACCAGGATATGATTGGAATTCCTTCTTCAGCTTGAACTACATAACCAAAGTCTCTTTCTATTATCTTAGCCCAAGGAGAACAAAACCTAACTTACCTCTCTTGAAAAAAATGCCCTGTTTTTTCTCCTTCTCACCATCATTCCAGTGCTCTCATGATCCCAGATACCTGCCCACTCATGCCACTCAGGCCACCTTGACTCACTAAATAATTATGGACTCTTAGAGTTGATAGTTTCCATCAAAGCCACCTGTGTTAGAGCCTGGTTGGTGTCTTTAAAGCTTAATATACTTACCTTCTGAAAGGTCAATCTGCAGTAGCCCTTCAAATGCTCCAAATCCCAGCCTTATGACTGAACTCTCCTCCCAGGGAGGAAAGGTTTGGGTGCTGGGTCCCAGCTAGGTAATTTAGTAGGCTGAGCACAGTCCACTCCTAGGGTCTCTGCACTTCCCATCTTCCACCTCAAGACCTGAAGCCCCCTCCCCAACCAGCATCCCAACCAGAGAGGAGAAATGAATCACAAGTTTGGGCATGGGGCTATATGCCAGTGAAGGAAGAAACAACGAAGTAAAAAAAGTCAGGGAAGCTATAGTGAGGGGTGGGGGTGGAAAGGAAAGGAAAGAGAGAGATTTGAAAAGGGATGTATGAAGGTTAATTTCACTTGTCAACTTGGCTAGGTTATAGTGTTCTGTTGTTTGGTCAAGCACTGGCTTGCTTGTTACTATGAGAGTATTCCATAGACGCCATTTGCATCTATAATCAGCCAATTGCACCTGTGATCAACAAAGGATATTGTCTTCAGCAATGTGGGAGTCACCTCATCCAATCAACTGAAAACCTTAAAAGTCAGAACCGAGGATTTCAGAGGGTAGAAGAATTTCTGACTCAACTTCAGTACTGGCTCTTTCCAGAATGTCCAGCCATCCAGCTTCCCCTGTGGAATTTGGATAAGGACTGCAGCAATATCTTTACTGGAGTTTCCAGCTTAAAGTCTGCCCTAAAGAATTCAGACTTGCCAGGCCCCATGGTCACATGAGCCAATTTCTTATAACAAATCTCATATCTATAGCTATAGTAGGTTGAATCATATATCCCAGCAAAAAACATATTCTTCATCTTAATCTTATTCCTGTGAATGTGAACCCATTGCAAATAGGACCTTTTGAAGATGTAATTTTTAGTTAAAGTATGGCCAAGTGAATCAGGATGGGTCTTAATCTTATTACTGAAGGCTTTATAAAGAGAAGAACCTGAAAGCCAGGGCAAGAGAAAGCCATGGGAAGGAGTCAGAAGCCATACGTCAGTGGGAACCTGGATGAGAAATAAGAGGACATTGCCATTTATAGGAAAGCCAAGGAATCCAAGAATTACCAACCAGCCAGAATACTACCAATCCTGGTGGAGGCAGGCCTTCTAGCTTCTGAAACTCTGAGACGATATATTCCCATTGTTTAAGCCAGCCCATTGTGTGGTATTTGTCACAGCAACCTGGAAACTAAGAAAATATAGATACATTTCATATGAGCTCTGAATGACTAATACAGATTTTGGTACCAGGAGTGGGGTGGGTTCCACACAAGGGAGTGGTTGAGCAATCATTTGCTAAAGAGATAAACCATCCAAGAACAAGTCAGGAATGGAAATACAATAATCTACAAAGGATCTGTGGAATATCCTTTTGTATGATGGCTTGGACCCTCTTGAACTGCATGGGAAATTAACAAGGTTGTTGAAAATTTTGTATGAGCAGAAACATTGTCAGCTTGGCCTGAAAGAGACAGAGATAGGATGAAATGAAGGAATAATTGTTCAAGGGCAGAACCATGGAAGCAGAGATCTGGCAAGAAGAGATCTCCTTGGGCCAAAAGTGAGGGGTTGCCACCACAGCATTTGGAATTGGGGGTGGGGGATATAGCTGCTGCCCTGGCATTTCAGAAAGGTGGGGCTGATGCCTCATATTCAGGGAGAATGTGGCAACTGCCCTGAAACTTGGTAAATGTTGGGCCAACACTCCAGAAGGACCTGAGGACAAAACATCAAGCCACAGAAGACTCGCAGTCCTTGGAATATTGTGGAGTTTGGCCCACTGGGCTATGGACTTGCTTGGGACGCATGGCCCCTGTTTTCCCTCCAATTTCTGCCTTATGGAAGGGGGAAGTCTATCCTATGCCTGTCCAACCATTGTATTTTGGGTACAGATAACTTGCTTTTTAAGTTTCACAGGTCCACAGAGAAAGAGGAATTTTGTCTCATGCAAACCACACCAATAACTAATTTTGATGAGATTTTGGACTACATTTCCCATAATTCCTTTTCCTGTATGTTTCTGGTTAGGAGGGAATACAAGAGACATTTTTGAGTGAGATTTGGAGAGCAAATGTAAAATGGCACCTGAAGGTAAGGGCAGATGCTTTTGGAGCTCATACATATCGTCATTTATATACTGACCTAGCTCTTTGGCTTCAGGCAGTAGCTGGGCCTGCAGTTGCTTCCCCTGGGTCCTTTTCCAGCTTTTAAAATTCCTGGGTCAGGTATGTGTTTAGTGACTTGACGAAGGGTGAAAAGACATAGACATCATCAAGGTGGGAGGTAGTGAGAACTGATTTGGGTGCCAGTCTGTGGTGGCTTGGAGTGATGTACCCCAGAAAAACACACTATTAATCTTAATCCATTCACACCACATGGATGTAAACCCATAGTAAATAGGACCCTTTTTTTTTTTTTATTCTTTTATATATATATATATATGTTTTAAAAGATGCTTAGATTATGCAAATGTTACACAAAAATTGAAGGGATTTCCATGTTCCTCACCTCCCACACCTCCCACAACATCCCACATAAACATCTTTCATCAGTGTGGCACATCACCTGTAATGGATATACACATCCTGGGCCTCTGCCACCAAGCATGGACCATAGTTCACATTAAATAGGACCTTTTGATAAGTTTACTTTAGTTAAGATATGGCCAAACTACATCAGGATAGGTCTTAATCCATTTACTGGAGACCTGATAGAGAAGGCCACAGAAAGAGAAGCCACAAGGAGCAGTCATAAGCTAGAAGGCCATATCACCCAGAAAGGAAAGGAAAAGATCCTGCCACGTGCATTGCCATGTGGCAAAAAGCCAAGAAACAGCTACTCAGAAGATACTGACCCTGGGAGGAAGCAAACCTTCTAGCTTCTGAAACCCTGAGCCAATAAATTCTGGTGTTAAGCCAATCTATTGCCTGGCATTTGTTTTTGCAGCTAGGAAACTAAAACACAATCCACCCTCATGGGTTCCCATATATCTTTGCTCTCTCTCTCTTTACATCCATCTTCCTTTCTCAGTTATCTGCCCTGTGACCTTCAAGATCAACCATCAGACACAAAGACAACAGCCTCATAAAGACTGCTTAACTAGCTTCCACAATTGCATAGGGTAACAAATCATACCTACACATAGATACACATATATATACATATACACTTAGAGATACATATACACATGCCTACCCATAGAGACATAGACATAAAATACTGCTTCTCTGATTGAACCCTGACTGATTCAGTACTCTAGGAGAGAGTTCGAGAGCCTGCCCAGAACATGCATGTCCCAGTGTTTTTAGGCCACATTAACTTTCCACCTAGATTTTTATCAGCAAACTATTTTTTTGTGTGTTTGTCAACCAGAAGAAATAAGAACACTTTTAGCCTAGCCATTTCTAAGCAGTTTCTCAAACATCCCCAGGCTGACAACTTGTATTAAGCATTGTTTCATTCCAGGTGGGGGAAAGTTAATTATTCCTGTACTGGTAGTTTTTTTCCCTCTCCATATAGCAAAGAGCCACTTAGCCCTGTTATTTTGAGCAAGTAGCATCACCTCTTGACTCTTCCATTTTTTTAATCTATAAAATGCAGCTATAATAGGACTGTTGTGATTATTAAAAAAAAACAAAGCAGGCAAAGAGGTTTATGCAGTATTTGGCACAGAATAATTGTTCAGTGGAAAAAAGGAAAGAGGAAAAAAAAGAAGCTCTTGATTTTTGCCTAAACAGAAACTCATTCATCTAGAAGAGAATCTGGAACCAAAAGATCAAACATAGGCAGCCAATAAAGAGCTCAGTAATTTTTCCAGATTCAATCTAGGGTCTTGACTAAATAATACAATGTTTCCAAAACTTGTTGAGCTGCGTTTTTCTGTTATTTTATTTTTTGAATTTGAAATAAAGTTATTTTTTAAAAATAAATAAATAGGAAAAATTGCTGGTCATACAAAATTCAAGATATACAAAAGAACATATAACAAAAAATTCTTTTACTTCCAACACTCAGAGCTACTCTATGCATCTACAAATATAGATATGTATATACATATACATACACACACATTTATACATATATATCTTCATCAACAGAGTACAGATCAGAGAAATATATATTAATATATGTAATTATATAATACATATTGTATTATTTTTATTTTAATGGCAGTATATTCTGCATATTTTTCTCTATGTTGCTTTTCATATTTTACAATATATTTTGGAGTTTCTCCATATCAATGCAATTACCTACCTCATTCCTTTTAATGGCTGCATAAGTCAATTGTATAAATGCACACGAATTATAATAATTTATTTGACCTGCACATTCACATTGTTGCCAATACTTTGCTGTTAAATTAATGTTACAATTAACCTACTTGTACATAGTTCATTTCACATATGTGAGTATATCTGTAAGATGAATTCCTAGGAAAGGAAATTGCAAATCAAAGGGTTTGTATTCACTTCATAGGTATTTCTAATTTAGTTTTGTTATAGATTGTTTCAGTTTACACCTCCACTACCAAATTTCCTGTTTCCCTACACCCAAAACATAGTGAGTTATCAAAAATATATCTTTACCAATCTGATTAGTGAAAGATATATCTCATTTTAGTTATAATTGGCATTTCTCTTGTTATGAGCATAGTAAATGCTTTTTTATATTTTAAGAACCCTATAAACTTTCCTTTTCTGCTAGGTTACCTGTTAATATACTTTGCCCAAAATTCTATTCTTGGTCTTCCTATACTCGATTTTGCAGGAACACTCCTTATATTAAGGAAATGAGCCCTCTGTAATATGGGTTGCAAATATAATTTGTCCTTGGTCTTTGGACTTTGTTTACGGTAGGTTTTGCCATGCAGATTTTTTTCACACAAGATGTATCTTCATATTCTATTTTGCTCCTGAAATATATTAACTGATCAAAGCTTCCTCAGAACTCAAAAACATTTTCATTAAAATCTAGTTTAAACTCCCAAATAATATAAATCTAATAAAATATCACCTGAGTTTTACCTGAACTTGAAACCATCTGTGGAAAATTTTATCCAAAAAAAAATATGTGTATATCTTAGGAAAAGCTTGGGGAATTCCACAGATAAGTATTGGAGAAACATTAAGAAATGTCTAGTTTGACACCAAAAATGTATTAAGCCTTAGTCTAATTGAAACTTTCTGTTTCAAAATTCAATATTTTAAAGACATCTGTGCTAAATATTAAATCAGAAGGAAGTATTAATTTAGCCATAATAAAATTCTTATGAGTGTAAAAGTTTAACACTAGAAAAGCTATAAGCTACAAAGCCCACTAATATCTGCAAACACCAACCTACCATCTCATACATTTCATCATCTGAGAGACCCTGTTCTCACGTGCTCAACCGAGAAGCTTCCACTGAATGGCAAAAGGAAAATGTCTCCAGAAACCAGAGCATTTGTCTTTGTGCACCGGTTCTGACTTCACTAAAGAGTCTCAGAGAGTTTTGTCCCCTGAGGTGGGAAGAAAAAGGTGTAATTATATTCCATTGGTTGTAGAAGTCAAGTGCTGTTCCAGAGCCAAAACGGAGAGAAGAATACAGAAAGAAAGATACAGGCTATCCAGGGCAAAAACAGGAAGGGCAAGAGGAGGTGACCAACTTGAATGGACAACAGACAAACACAGCAGGTATTCAGAAGAAAAAGAAAAAGCATTCAAAAAAATGTCTGTCCTCCTCTGACAGAGTTGCATTGTTTTCCTGGGAAGGAAGCCATCATTTAGCAAGAGCTCTCTCTTCCTAGGCTTTCCCTCAATAAGGGTCAAATTTTCAGCTGCAGAGCCCCAGTTCTTCAACCTAAGAGACTTCTTTTCTTGCCTGGTGTTGTCACAGATGCTCTCACTGACTCTGGCCCATTACCATTCCTACACATTGACTTCCTTTTGGACTCACTTTATGGTTTCTCTCAGTTCTGGTGGCCTTTTGACTGGTGGCCTTTCATTTCAGTGGCTGAAGGAGACACATTCAGGAGGAGCACAGAAATAATACTGTAGAAAGGACCTTCTTTATTTTCCATCTCAGGCTAACACTAAGGCAGAAAAAGTAGTTTGTTCTTTTTATTGCTTCACTCTGGGTCAAAGTGTCTAAGATGCAGACCAGAAGGAAGGAAGTAAAGTTGGCCCTTGTGTGACCGAGGACAAAGGAAACTTTCTAAAATCAGCATACCACCAGTTCTCACTTTCAATATTTTAACCAGACTTTCTGCCCCTTTCTCTCTCTGCCCACCCATTCAGCTGGAAAGCACTTCAGATTTCACAGAACCCAAGCATATGAGAAACATCAGGACATGAGGAAGCGGTAAATTAGGCAGATGCTGTTGATAAACTGGGTCTCTAAAACCAGCTGGCTGTAGCCATGCCAAAGGCTTGATTAAAACAAATGGTCGTAGCTGTTAGAGCCGGGAAGGACCCTGGAGACAATCGAGTATGGACCCTGTTTACAGATGAGGCAAAGAGGCCAGGGGAAGTTAAGTGTTTGCCCAGGATCATTTAGCTGCTCGTGGCAGCACCATCATACTGAACCTGGCCTCCTGGAGGTCCAGTGCTATTTCCATGACCCACATATCAAAAATCTCTGCAATTCCAATAGCACTTGCAGCCATAAGTAACTGTCCATCCATAGGATGGGATTTCGTGGAAGGATTACAACACACTCCCTTGAGACAGATTCAGAAAGGGAAATATTCACACAGACACATAGACACACATGTCTTAATAGCAGTGCCTTTTCAATCCTCAAGTCAGAAAGCAAACCCTTAATCCCTGGGCTTCTAACAAATTGGAATGCTTTCTGTAACCTCAAACCATACCCCATTCATTTGTCTGAGACGGTGAAAACGTATAACCAGCCCAAAGTTACCTTCCCAAATGTCTCCATCATAATTGCTTAGAAGCATTTTTAGGTTTTAAAAATTACAGATGGTTTAATAAACACATCTTGCTGTTTGTCCTTTGACGTTGATAACTCCCAGTTAAACCTTGTCAAAAGGAAGATTTACGCAAGGAAAAATTATAGCCTTTTGCCTAAAAGGCTGGATTTGAATGTTTTATTTGGCTCACAAATTTGGCCTCAGGAAGCAAGAGTTTCCCCCTAGTTCAAGCCTAGAATTTATAGTATTACCATCTTTGTACGTTTCAGATATCTCACTTTTTCTTACAATTGTCACCAAAGTAATAAACATATGCGGATAAGACATAGAACTGGCTGGAGGAGATCAAAATGCACAGAGTATCCCATTTCTTGAGTCCCGATTCACTATTCATACATCAGTAACTGGCATTCAACACTGGCTGTTAACTGAGTCTTTTCCTGCCTACATGAATCTAAAAATCCATGAGTTCCTTAACTCTTTATGAAAAAAATGTGACTTTCCTGCCATTAAATAAGGGGTGCTCCTGTATCACCCACAGCCACTGTAGGCAAAATAACAAAAATCAGATCTTACCAGTTCATTATGGCCTTCCCTGATGGTGATCCTTTTTCAGATAGGAGAGGCCACTTGCCACAAAGGAAAAGAAATGTCATCCGCCCCAGGGGAAGCATTTTTTTTTCACTCTTTCCTTTTACTAAAATATGGTTTGAATGTACAGATTGGTGGGAGAAGTGGTTGGGGGGTGATGGGGAGGGGTGCAGTTTGGTGGTCCACATGATTGCCACAACTACCCTCACTCTCTGCCATGGAAGGTCTGTCCAGCCCCTGGGAGCTGGTCCTGGTGGTGCTCTGGGTTACACTTGACTCTCAATTGTAGCTCCATCCTTTATAAAACCAGCCCTTGGAGGTCAGAACCTCAAGGCTTCTCTAAGAAGGTCCTTGTCTCTCTGATGCTTCACGGCTTGTATGATGAAGAACTGGAGAGTCTTTCTTGCTTCCGGAAAGACAGGTAACCTACCTGCCCCAGCTCTACATTCTTATCTTTCCATCCTCACCAATTTTAGCTCCTCAGTAAATCTCTGGTAGAGAAACCAATCCCCCGCCCACCCATCCACCGGGGGGGGGGGGGGCAGATGGGTGCACCCTAATGGCCATAATCATTTACCGTTTTTTCCTAAGTCTTAACCCCTTTCCTTAAACTTTGAATGTGAGTTTATTGTTTAGTAATCAATAAAATCTTCTGACATTAGCCATACCCATAATGCGTTGTCTGCTATATTCCCAATTTCAATACTTTAAAGATAAACAGAAATTTAAAGACACTGCCCCATCAATTGGAGTATAGAATTCTTGAACTTTGTTTTTTCCGGCACTTTACACTTGCCTAGCACTGTAGTCATAGTCGATCTCTATCTTTAATTTGTTGCAATGAATATTTTGTGATATTTGTACCAGTAGCCATAGAACAAATAGAACCATCACCATTTGAGTTTATGTATGATCATATTTCATTTAATGGATGTAATTTTTTTTCCTCTAGCACCCTGAGGAAGGCACAGTATAAAATGGGGGGGGGGGGAGTGAATAGGTCCCAAGGACCTTCAACCTTGCACACACACACAGTCATTTCATACATGTGCATTCATGAGTAACTCAGTTGATGCAGGGCTCCTTAGCAGCCAGTTCTACCTTCCTAGAGGTTACTGCTCAATTACTCCTTTTTTTGTACCAGTAGCCAATTGATCTCTCCTAGCAACATTGTAACCATCTAGTGGCTTTCTCTTCTTCCCTATTTAAACTCACTTTCACTTTCCTCTTATCTAAACCTACACCTTGGCAGACTTAAAGATACTTCCAGAATCCAGCCTTGATGGCACATATGGAGATCTGCTCTGAGAAGACACCAAAAAGACCCAAGTCTCCTCTAAGCATGCACTCCATAGAAATAAATGGCGTGGAAACTAAATTTTCCCCTCCACTTGTGTTCACCGAGGAGCATCTTTTTCCTTTCAGGAGCACAGATAGGCCACATCTGGAGAACATGTTAAACACCCCAATTGCTTCTTTCAAAATGTAAACCTTGTAAGCTAAGCCCTGCTAGTTTTGCATGTTAGCCGCACCGTCTTCTTTAAAATTCTTCTCTCAGGATGAGACAGACTCAGCGACCTCTGATTAAGGTTTCCAAATATTCTGCAAAGAGGAGGAAGAGAAAGAACTCCGATGGGACAGCTAAGCTCTGAAGGGGAGATTCTCCCCTTCTTATGGCTGGAAGGCCTACACAAAACAGACGTGGACCTGGGAGCACATTGCAAGACCTGGTAAGCCTAGGAGAGGGGAACTGAAGCTAACAGAAAGCAAATGTCTACTTTGGCAACACCCGTGGCTGACGTCAGCTTATTTTCCTCTCCATTGTTAAAGAAAAAAAAGGTTATAACAGGACAGCTCTATGGAACATACTAAATACAAAAATGTTCAGTTTGACTTTGACCATTTGTGCTTCATAAGATAAGCAACACATGGCAGCAACCTTAGCCAGTGACTGTAGTAAATTATCAATTTAAATATCTTTTCCACAATGACTTATCTGCTAGAGAAGAAAATGTCAAAGGACTAGAACCAAAAAGAATTACCCCAGCAAAGCCACAAAAATATGTCAGAATTTATATATTATAATGAGCTATTTCTCTAGTAAGCCTGACGTCCTCAAGTCCTCTAGACTTCTGGAATCATCTTTTAATATTCTAATGAAATGGCTGGAACCCCCATTCCATGTGCTGCGGGAAGCCTCCCTCTTGCTGTCCCAGGGATTTGGGGTGGGGGAGAGGGCAGGGATTCTCATTCTCTTGATCAGTCCAGCCTCAGCCTTCTTTATAACCATTATGTTACCTTCCCTCACTGGCCCATTTTATGCCACGGTAAACATTTCCCAAAGAATCACCAACCCAGGGTTACTGTGCATCACTTTGGGGAAACAGGGGGAATTACAACACAACACAGTAAAAGGCAACAATTAAAACTACGGAATTTGACATTCCTTATCATTCTTTGTATAGGGATTTTTTTCCTCTGGTCATGTTCTCTCTCTTATCCCACAAATTTCTAGGCTTTTCCTACCCTCCTGAGACCCTTCTCCTCCCCACTCTAGCTCACAGGCTCAAACCTTCTAAACAGACTGGTGTTTAATTTTTTACATAAAGCCAATAATTCTCTACTTCTGTACACCTACACAAATATGTGTGCACACGCATGCACCTGCGTGTGTTAAACTATTCTTGGGATCTAACTTTGCATATCAAAATACCCACATTTATTGTGCTCTACTAAACAAAGGCTCACCTACTTCAAGGCTCCACACTTTGATCACATAAAACCCTCACAGAAGCTTCTAAGTTTCTGTTACCATGGTTGCATCCTTGTATAAGCTAGACTGCCGTGGGCTGCAAGTACAGAAGCCCTCAACTGCAGTTCCATAGGTAGGGCAGACCCAGATATGGGATAGTGGGCTTCCTTTGCTCTGTAATGCCTTTGGCTATGCCCTATGTCCATTTGTCCCTAGTCTCACTTCCCTCGCAGTCCCAAGCCAAATGCCAAGAACAATAATTTCTCCTCCGTATCAAAGTCAGAGAGAAGGTATCTTCTCCAACCTCAGAAGAAAATTCCTTCCTTTCAGTCTAATTGCACCAATTTAGATTAACTGCTCACCCAATAACTAATAATGATAAAGCCAGATATTGATTGCCTGGGTTCCTGAAACAATCACAGGCAAGATGATGGAATTACCATAACTGGTTTAAAACAATCAGGCTATACCATTGGAGGTAGAGGTGGGGTCAACTTCCTGAATGGCACTGGGAAAGGGAAGAGGAGAGATGCTGGTTAGGCAAGCAGTCATGTCCCCTGGATCTTTACCTCGGAGCTCTCTTAACGTGGGAGCTGGGGGAGGGGTTGTGATAATAAAGATTTATTCTCTTTGACTGGAACAAGTCCTGAAATGTTGGCGTGGGAGGCATACTGCTGTGGAGTTAAAGATTTTATTTAGCAACAGCAATGGATTACATAAAAATACTAAGGAATTTCTAAACAGAGCAAATGAGTTCTAAAACCCTGACTCCACAGCAATAAATAGAACAATGTTTATTCCTCAGACTTCAGAAATAATGTTTTGTTTAATTCAATATGAAGCCATACAACAATGGTAACAGTAGCATTAAACTTTTCAAAACTACAGTTGTAGTTAAGAATGCTACAACTAAGGGAATCATTCTGCCCATTTGATTCCCCACCCCCGAGATGGCCCCCTCATCTGTTTGCTCATTGTGTCTGCTTGTTGTGTCTGCTCATTGTGTCCACTTATTGTCTGCTTGTCTTCTTTTTAGGAGGCACCAGGACCTAAACATAGGCCCTCTCAGGTGGGAGGCAGGTGCCCAACTGCTAGAGTCACATCCACCCCGTTTGTTGTGTCTGCTCATTGTGTCTACTCGTTGTGTCTGCTTGTTGTGTCTGCTCATTGTGTCCATTTGTTGTCTGCTTGTCTTCTTTAGAAGGCACCGGGAACTGAACCCAGGACCTCCCATGTGGGAGGTGGGTGCCCAACTACTTGAGCCACATCCACTCCCCACATTGGATTTTTAAAACATTTAATTTTCAGTGGCTAAGCAACCATCACTTTATGGAGATTTTCAGCCTTCTCAAGCCCATTCTGGCTTAAACATACTGATTGAGATAGCCCTGAGAACAATGGAGGAAGGAGCTGTGGCTGCTCATTTCAATTTCAAAAACAAAGAAAGATCAACCATTTTCATAGTTCTTCCTAGAGAAACCCAATGAAACTAAATAATCTTATGTGAGATATTGACAACAATATTTCTTCTTCAGGAAATAGTCACTGCTTCTAAAATTTGGGGGGAAAGTCATAAAATATTTTTAATTAACTTTATTTTAATAATAGAGTGTAAGTAGTCTAAATTCCTATTTATATCAAGTCCAACTATAGCCAAGTCAGTACTTTACTGTTAGCAACAAAATTGGACTAAAATATATCAGAAGCATTCTACTGAACAGAAAATGGTTATGGATATGATACAGCTGAATATAGTAATCTCAGAGTTCTCCTATGGAAAGAATCATGGTTCAATACCTATGTTCAACTATCAATACATCATTCAGTTTGTCAGAATGAAATTCTCAGACTATACATTTATATAAACTATGAACTACAGTAAATTCCTTTAGAATGTTTATTATACCTATTGATATGCATTTACGTTAAAGCAGGTCAAAATTTTAAATTGGAAAGTCAGAAAATATCCAGGATATTATAATAGCCTAAGACAAAATACATAGAGTTTATAGGGTGCATTCTTTAAGATAACGCAAATCTACATACAAAGTGAACAAATGACTCTTTCCAAAAAAGCAAGTAATTTTGATACCTCCAACTCATGCATCCTCCTGAAGAGATTATTTCTCTAACAGATCCACAAAAGGAAACCACTGAGGAGAGGGCCATAATAATCTCAGGGAGGACATTTCACAGCTTGTGTTTCATTTCAATTATTTCTTTGCTTCCTATGGATGTTTGATTTATTACTTCTGTCAAGAAAACATCCCCGTTTCCAGTAAGAAGCTGAGGAAAGGCAGAATCACCTCTGTCCCAGTTGCCCAAGGTTCCAGCCACATGGCATCTGTGAAAATAAGAGTGATAAAGTTCTGGATTCCAATTTTAGTTTAAGAAAATCAAGCTTTCTCCTGCCCTCTTCATCTAGTGGTTATATCCCTTTTGAACCTCAAATTTTGAAGCAATAACTCCAGAAATATTATAACTAACAAGCTAAATACTTTATCTGAAAAAATAAGATCATTTAAAAATTTTATACATGCATAATAAAAATCCCCCAAAACCCTATGAAACTAAATAGTTTAGTAAAACTATCTCAAATAAACAAAAGCCTCAGACAGACAAAACAAAGCTCAAATAACCAAAAGTTTCAAGAAATCAACACCTTTTTTTCTTAATAAGGAAGGAAAAAATGCTTTAGCTCTGAAGCATTCTGGCTAAATAAAGCCTAGAAGATTATTCAAAAGGGTTTATAGCTATTAATTATAGCCATCAAGTTTCTAGAAAGTCTACAATTTTGAATTTTGTCACTTTTCAGGTTTAAATGTATGCCTAGATATGTGGAGGCTCGTTCTTGGTTTCAGTGTCATTTTGGGAGATCATAGTTGGAGACCAATAATTAATGAATCCCATGGAATCTCAGAGCTTTTTCAAATGCTTCCAGAATCCCTATGTGTCTGAACTGGACACTGTTAGTTTTCTACACAGAATCCTTGTCCCTTCTTCTTACCAACTTGAGTTCCTTCATAGCAGACCCAGAGGCAAGGATTTGGATGCAAATGTTTGTTTGAGAGATGATACCAGAAAACACTTGTAGAGGGGTGAGGAAGTTTCACAGGAAGGAAAGGAGGCCAATACAGGGTATGCTGATGAGCAGATTGTCACTTTGGACAACTTGAGCTCAATAATCCCCTGGGGACTTGTGGGACATGGTGTAGAACTTAACTCAGAGGTGTCCTGCCAAGGGACAAAGAAGCTAGTATACTAACCTTCAGGTTTCATCCATCCTTGTCCAAAAACTGCTCCTGAGTATAACTCCTCAACACTTTCAGCATGCCCCACATGCAGGCCAAGCAAGCTCCTGTGGTCAGAGAAATTCCCCAGACAGAGAGTAACAGATACTTGCAGTGCAACAGAAACAGTGTGTAACAAAGAGATAGACGGGACATCAACAGCCTTTGCCATATTGCCATACTAACCAAACTCCAATTTTATACAGGTATTCACTTCTCCCCTAAACAACCATGTCTCATAGAATGAGGCACTTTGAAGCTCCAAAGATGGGCCAGATTAATATAAAATATCCCCATTTACTTTTACAGTGAGTTCAGGAACAGACATGAAACTTAAGTCTGGCAAATAAGGTATGGAACAGAAGAGGAATTCTGGGTAAAAGCTTCTTGCTCCTAATCAGAGTCTTAAATATATTGTCTCTTTTTTTCCTGGGACTTTGCCATGTCTGGATGTGAATGCTAGAGCTGCTGCAGCTCTCTAGCTACCTGAAAAAGAATGCAGCATTGATGACACATGTAAAAACCTAGATCCTGATATCAGTGAGCACATGGATCAATCAAGCTTAAATCCTGCCCTACCTCTCTACATGCTATTAATGAGATGCTATATTTCTTTATGTTTAGGCTAATGTGTTTTAAGATTTCTGATACTTGCAGCCAAAAGCATCCTCAACAATATTATCTATAGAGTGAATTGGTAATATGAATTACTAAAATAGCTTCTAATATTCCTAGTGTTCTTGTGATTGAAAAAACATTCATAACTGTTAGTGAAATATTCCCAATATGTACTCCATTTATTTCCTTAAACAAGTAATAAAATACCACATAACAGGGAGCTCAAGGAAATTTTTATCTTAAAGAGAGGACTTCCTACTTGAAATAGTCAAGAACCATGGTTTAAGATAATTAGAAATAGGCTATTTTTATTACAAAAGACAAAACCCTTTTTAATATTTATACAGACTTTTACAATTAATAAGGCATTTTCATGCCCATTATCTCACTGCTTTTACAACAAAGTTGTAAAGAAGTTTGAGCCAGTATGTTTATCATTCCCAAGTTATACACAAGGAAACTTAAGCTCAAAAATGGTAAGTGACCTGTCCATAGTCTTGCACCTGTTAGAAACTTACTCCAAGTCGCAAACCTAGCCCCCCTAATTAAAAATAACAAGCTGTGTTCTTAACTGTGGAGCCTGATATCTATCAAAATCTCATACATCCCACCCCCTACCCCAACTGTCCCCCAAAGTCATACACACCACTCTTACATAACCTGAGGATAGACAGTGAAAAGTTGAGGATACACGCTATAAATCTTAAAGCAATCACTAAAATAACAAAATAAAACATTATTACTAGTAAGCCAACAAAGAAATTAAAATAAATAATGCAAAATATTCAACCTAAAATAGGAAACAGAGAATAGATGACAAATAGAAAATAAATAGCAAGATGATAGGCTTAAACCTAGCTATATCAATAACTACATTAAATATAAACAGTCTAAATATCCTTCCAATTTAAAGGCAGAGATTGAATTAAACAATCAAAAATATCAGATTGGAAGAAAAGCAGGATGCTACATGCTGCCTACAAGAAGTTTCACTTTAAACGCAAATGCAAATAGGTTAAAAGTAAAAGGATAGACATGATCCTCCCCCAAACACACATATGCACACACACATGCACACACAAACATTGTTTAGTGCTTTGAAATTTTTAATGTCTCTCTTATACTTGCTAATCACCCTTTTTAACAAAGATGAAGCAGCCCTCAGGTTCAAGTTTTCATAGGCAACTGGTATTTGGCTGAAATATAAGAACATTTTCCTTTTTTTAGTTTCATGCTTATCTGCCTTTTATGGCAGGTGCTATTGGTTTGTCATTTAGAGTAATGAAATAGTTCCCTTTACAAACAATTTTATTTAAATAAAAAGAGTCCATTTTAATTTTTTAAAAATTAAATTAAGAATAGTTACAGAGATGGATGCAGATGACTAAAGCAGTGAAGGAAGTAAGAAAAAGACAAAACTAGAACAGTCCTTTAGGCCAGTTAGGTTAAAGCTATTTTGCCTAATCTTCAACTCACTAAGTACAGTGATTAGCTTGGAACTTAGTATAAGAATGAATGTGGTCTGAGGAAATGAGTAGAGCCAGATCTGTTGATTCCTGCAACAGGTCTTTCCTCTTGTGAGACTGCTGCACTAGCTTCATAACATTGCCATTAAAGAGTTGAAAACACACATTTTTTAGATAACATTTTTTCATTTGCAATTTGTCAAAGTCATTTGGAAGAGCCAGTGGCAAGAATAACAAACACAGACCAGATACAGAGTGTATGTTTTTCCCCATTCTTTTATTGTAAGACCGCCACCAGTCTCCCTTCTCAATCCCCAGCCAAGAATAAGAAAGATCCACAGACACACCTTCCCAAGAGTGAATATACTCCAGTTCATGTAAGTTAGGGAAGGATAACTTGTTTTCTCCCCTGGTTAACCATAGGGTCCAAGAGCAACCTATAAACAATTTTATGAAATTTTTCCGTGGGCTTCAGCTTTTTATAGACCCCATCAATTTCAAGGTTGAGAGCAGAGCCCTTCATCAAAGCATTGGCTGCTTTGCCTTGATTTTTCACTCACTCATTTATTCAAAAATATTTATTGAGCCCTTACTGTGCTCAAGTAAGTGAGTCAAGAAGGCTACTGAGAATTCAGCATGAGCAAAATCAGATACGTTCCCTTCCCTCATGGAGCCTGGGGCCAAGTGCAAAGAAAACACATGAATAAAACTATTGCATAAGATAGTATAAAATAGCAGCAGTAGGGAAGCGGCTGTGGCTCAATCAGTGGGGCTCCCGTTTGCCATATGGGAGGCCCCGGGTTCGGTTTCCAGGGGGCCTCCTGGTGGGGGCGGGCCCGCCCGCACGGCGTGGTTGGCTGACCCGGCGAGCGCAAGCAGCAAGGGGGGGATAAATGAATAAATAAATAAAATCTTTAAAAAAAAAAAAAAAAAAAATAGCAGCAGTAATGGTACAATGGAAATGTGCATGGTGATTTGATAGGGCTTTCAGAAGTCAGAGTGGGGGTAGGACCAATACTGATGTTATGTGCTTATTACAAATATGAGTATTGTATAATATATGGTTATTACATTCATGTGGAAATAGTGGCACATGTAGTCTATCCAAAACCTTGTCATTTTTAGTTTTGTGTTAAATGAGAGATTTGTAGTCAGAAGACCTGAGTTTGTGTTCAGCTCTGCTACTTATTAAATATGTACTCACAAACTTTGATCTTCTTTTTCTCTATGTATAAAATATAAATAATAATATCTGTTCCTCCTATATGACATGCATTTTTATGAAACAAATAAGATGGCATATGTAAAAGCATCTATTAACTCTACATGTTTACACAAAGATTCATTTTTATATTGATAATGTTTATGTCCCTTAGCTTGGTTATCTAGGTACAGGAAGATCAACAATTTGAGGCCATAAATTAGAGCTTTTCTCTTCCTGTTTTAAGTATACCAGTACCAGCCCCCTATCCTTTAAAATGAATGTGTTTCCTCTATTTGGCCCGTAAAATGTGCATCCTTGGGGAAAGCTTGACTTTACCATGTGGAAAGAAACCAAAGGAGGGGGAGAACAGAGCTAAATGCAGCCAGAGGGCTTTGAGCTCGATGTCCCTTTGCAACCTCATTGTCTGCCAACAGAGCAGGTGTGGGGAGATCTCGGGCCCTGTACAACAGCCTAAGGCTCCAGGAGAAGAGGTACAAGAGCACAAGCAAGAGAAGAACATGAATCCCAGGTGGGTCCCAGCTGGGAAATAAAATGAGTCAACCAAAGAGAACTGCTCACTCACAAATCCAAGGAAAACCCTCAGTGGGGAAGTCATCAGAAGCAACTTGAAGACCAGCCAAAGGAGACAAAGAGAGGATTATAGATTTCCATCAAAACAAATCCAAAGAAGGAAGAAGATCCATTTTTCCAAATGAGATGTGGGTAGCAGTGCTGCCTTTGTTCATTCAGGATTATCTTACTTATCCTGGCGCATTTTACATTGCAGTGATGTCTCCTCAGATATGCCTCCCAGCACCAAGCTTAATACCTCATATTTATTGTACGCATTGAATTGAATCAAACAACTCAAAATCAGCCAAAAGATATGTTAGTGATTATTTTCTGAGCAGTTACCATGCCCAATGAATGCTGTTAAGTTTGTACCAGGTGCAACCGTAATGTAAAGAAGGAGATTTCCTGGCATAGTTGGTGGGAACGTATCAATTCTTTACTGTTTCATTTCCTACTTTATTTATATCAATCCTATTTTGTTGTAAGGGTTGAGGACCACATATGAGAAGACACAATGCCCAAGGGCATCAAAAGCCCTCCTTAACCACTCTGGGCTTCCTTTCCCTTTGCAGGATGAATATAGTTCCATTTTACAAATGAACATAAAAGGATGAGTCACTGAGTCAATATCCTTTGACCTGAGAACTCCATCCCAATAGAGTGAGCACACAGAAGCAGTAGCAGTCTAGCCCTCACCAGGACACCTTGACTCTGACATAATGCTGAGAACAAGCATAGGCAAGTCCTGGGCTTCTCTGGGAGGGCGGGGAATCTTCTAAGTTTCCCTTATGACTCACTATCTCCCTCCAAACGATTCCTCCTTCCTAGATTGCTCTCTTTTAAATATCTACAGGTTAGTAATGTCTATAACTGCACCAGAGATATTCCAACAGCCAGGGGCCAATCCCTGTGGCGGAGAGTAGGGAGAGGGGGGCAGGGGTGATGTTCTGACTGGTCAGGTTGATCAGTCACATGCCTGCTCCTGGAATCCCCTGTTGATCAACAACTGGAAGCTATTACCAGAAGAATAGAAGTTGTGGAAAAGAGGAAGGGAACTGGATGGTGGATGAGCAACAGCAAAATGTCCAGTACCCTAGCTGACAGGCTAAGATAGTTCTAGTTATCCATCTCTCAGTCCATGCGAAAGTGGTGCATGCCTAAAAATAGAAATAAAATGAACAGAAACAACAGACTCCCTCATTCACTTCCAGTGGAAGATACTTTCATGCTTCCTTTCTTCTTTGACTACCTTGGACACTGATAATCTTATTTATATTTTTACTCAAATAACTTGAGCAGGTTCTGGGTTAAGGGCTTGGAATAGAATGTGTTCAGAAATGGCACCTTCAATCTGGGGGTAGTGGGCTTTTGCCAATTTGGGGGCAGTTTCTTGTTTTTCACTGTCCCCCACCACTACCTTAACACGGGTTGAGGCTGTGTGTTAATACACTCCTTCTGGGGATGCCAGAGCACGGTGTGTTGTTGGTAGTGGATGGCCAGATTCACTTTTCAGGCAAGATAGAGCCGTATCCTAGGCCCCAGTTTGGCAGACACAGTTCTGGCCTCCTTTTGTTGTGCCCATGCCCGTGGAGCTGAGTCTACAAGGCCAAGGGTACATGCCTGCCCAGAGACTGCACTCCACCCCTGCTTCTAGGCCACATACTTCAAGCACTCAGGTCTGCAGAATTCCCTGCCTACACAAGCCCAAGCTCATTCCCAGAACCCGTGGGGTTCTCTTCCCTGTGTCCATGCCCCTGAGAGAAGACCACTCTCACTGCTAGACCCAAGAGGTGACTTTTGCAGGAGCTGTGGATGGAGCTTGAATGTGCAGGCAGAGGTAGGAAGAAAAGGGGGATGTGCTGGGCCTGGGGCTGGAATCCAAGGGCTGGCTTTTCCTCACAGAATGCTAAGGAGTCAGGAATTCCAAGTTTGAACTGGACTTTTCAGTGGGTTATGAAGGTATATTTGTCAAGGTAGGAGAATATCACATTTTATTTCACAAATTGTTCATTTGATTTATACCTTATTTATAACTTATAATATTTCGACATGTAGAATTGGGCCTCCATCTATACTCTTGCCACTGGTCCTGCAGTTGTTAGGGGAGGACCTCGCCTTCAGTGCAAGAAGCAGGACGGAAGCCAGTCCTAACCAAATCACCCCTGGGCACTGTTCTGCTGATGTTTTCTACCTGCCTAGCACTTCTGCTGCCTATTTCCTAAACCTCATTTTCTCACCATCACAGCAATTGCCTTCCAGCAATTTCCTTTACTGCTTAAATCAGTCAGTGGTGATTTCTGTTGCATGCAACTAAGTGCCTAGATACACCAAGTGAAACAAAACATCTCCAGTGGCCTGTGAATTTGTTAAATGACATGGAACCATCTAAAGTAAATCTTTTTATTAAACTAGCTGCCTCAATCCAAGATCCTTAGGAAAGTTATTCTCAATTTATTTTTTTTTTAAATCTAGCCTTTCTAGTGTCATGTGATACAGAGAGAGTAAACTGCTCCCTGTAATCTCAGCCATGGCTAGACGGCTTACAGGGCCTCTGGGGATTGTAACCTGCACAGCTGCAGGGCTGGGAAATATTGTTCTGACTGATTCCAGCCCAGGCCTTAAGCCTAAGTCACCTTTGGGACTTTCATGCAGAGGGTCACTCTAAAATCACATGTCCAGGCATCTCATCTCTGGGGATGTTGTGAAGGTCAAAAGTTAGGGAGACTTAGATAGAAAAGAAAAAACAATTTATAGGAGCACATCATGCCTTAGCAGCAGCACCTCCAACTCATATTTAACTTAAGGTACTAAACCTCTCTCCAACTTATGCCAGGCTCCTGTACATTAGGAATCTCTGTCTCATAGCATTGTAGACTATTTAGAATTATAAATTTTACACACTCCGCACATCACACATAAATATACACATAAACATAAACACACACACATACTTTATTTATATAGGGGGAAGGAAAAGACCATCGGCAGAGTCACCGATATGTTCATTGTGATTATTGATTAGTGATAAGATTGCAGATGATTTTTTTTCTTTATAATTATCTTATTTCCTACTTTTTCAACAATAAATATGATTTGTGTAATTAAAAATCAACAAGCATGAAAAAGAGGAAAGGGAGAATGGAAAAATAAAGTTTAAATCCTAACCTGAGAGCTTGAGATTTATACATAAATCCTAGACTAAGACTCATAGATCTCCACCACTGAGAGAAAGACAGCCAAAATCTTGCTAGTTTTATTTGTTGAGAACTTCAGAGTTATAGCACACTTGAAGTTGCCCTGGAATCACCTCTTAGTCATGTGTTATTATTCCTCTCAAAAAGCTATTGAATAGGCTGGTCTCCATTTGTGCATCAGTTGTGTTGGCTTGAGTGCCTGTCCATTCTGTGCAGTTTCATTGAGGATTCCTGGAAACACTATAAACATTCACAAGTAGATGTCCCAGCAGAGCAGCCTTCTTTCCAGTTCTTACTTAAGGTTGGAAACTGATCCGAAGACTGGGTCTCTTTTGTTTTCCTTCCCATGAAACTTTAGAGACAATCTAAAGTAGTCTCAAAGAGAGCTACTTTTTCTTCTTCACTTCTTATTTCAAAGAAGTTGTACTCATTTGACAGAAGCTATATGTTCATGATGGAAATGCATTATTTTATAAATTCTCAATCTAAAGTTGTCCCGTATGCAGGGAGGGAACAAAGTCAGAATCCCAAATAAACTGGTATCCTGTACAAAAAGAAAATCCAAAATCAGACTCTAATATTATGAATACTGTAGCTCTCTCCATCTAGCACTCAATGGAGGGATAATGAAAAGTCCAAAAGAATGGTACCTGCTCAGGGTGAGCTCTGTAATGGTCGTCATAAAGAAACAAAAGGCATTTTTCATAGTTTCCTCCCAGCAGCAAGAGCTAGATGTACCAGTTTTGGCAGTTGAACACGACTGGATGCAAATCC
This sequence comes from Tolypeutes matacus, assembly GCA_026826555.1. NCBI lineage: Eukaryota > Metazoa > Chordata > Mammalia > Cingulata > Chlamyphoridae > Tolypeutes > Tolypeutes matacus. The sequence goes on along the minus strand of JAKSZT010038599.1, from coordinate 20,748,838 downwards.
CCATTCCACCATACATTATAGACTTAAGACCTTGAAGAAACTACTTAATCCTTCTGTGTACTGATTTCTTCATCTACTAAATGGGAATTATAATATTGCCTCTTTCATAATTCTTTTGCTTGTTTGTTTGCTTGATTTTATATTTTTGTTTTGTTTTTTAAGGATTAACTGATTAGAATTATAGCATATAGAATGCCCAGCACCAATTCTGGGACATATTATTAATAAACATTGACCTTTAAAAATCTATATGGGATACATCTGTTTCTAGCCAAACCTCCTGCCTGGGCATCAGGCAATGAAGGATTCTGATCCTTAAAAGATGGGAAACAAAGTAAGTCCTATGTTTGTCCCAGTTTAGTGACTGGAGACGGTTTCCAGACCACGGACCAGGGAAGGGGGATCCAGGCATAGCCAGGGGATCTTGCTGAGTTGAGGAGACAGAGATAAGAGCCTGGGGAAGACAAGGAGGCTAGAGTGAGTTCTCAGGGCAGAGTACTGGTGAGGGAGCTGCACAGAGAGAGAATTCTGGAGATCGGCAGAGGGTCCACATGGAGACTTCAGCTGTGTACTAATCAGAACAACCATGGAAACTACCCAAGGCAGGAAAAGAACCACCCAGAATGATTAGAAAGAATAGTTCCCAAAAATCACACAGGGCCAAGAATAGTCCTTGTTCCCACCAACCAGAATGGAAAACCTCATAATTCATGGGGTATCAGAGAGAGTACTCAGAAGGGTTTTTTGCCTCAATAATGGGGCAAAATTAACCCTAAACTAAATGCTACTTTAGTCCCATCTAACAAAGCTTAAAAGCAGGACACATAAAGATCAAACTCTTCACAAAGAAACTTAATTGCCATATTAGCTTTCTATTTCTGCATCAAAATTAACCCAAAACTTAGTTAAATATAAAAATAAATATCTATTATTTCGTGTAGTTTCTGTGAGTGAGGAATCCAGGAGCAGCTTGAATGGGTGGTTCTCATCCAGGCTTACTCAAAAAGTTGCTATAAAGATGTTGGCTAGGGATGCAGTATCTGAAGGCTTGACCAGAGATGGAGGGTCTACTTCCAAGATGGATTCCCCACATGGATGTTTAATGGATGCCTCAATTTCTTGCTGGATTTCAGCAAGAGGATTCAGTTTCCTACTACATAAACCTTTCCATTAGGCTGCTTGAGTGTCCTAATGGACCTAATGTACTTAAAAGCAGATTGATCAAGAAAAAAAAGAAGACACAGACTACCCATATCAGGAATGAGAGAGGTAACATCACTAAGGATTATAGAGCTATTAAATGAATAATAAGGTAATATTATGAACAATTTTAATGCCAATAATTTCAATAACTTAGATGAAATGGGCAAATTTCTTGAAAGAAACTAACTACCAATGTTCACTCAAGAAGAAATAGATAAAAAGAAAAAAAGACTACAAAAGAACAACAAAAAAAGAAGAAATAGATAACCCGAATATTCCCATACCTATTAAAGAAAACCTTCTCACAAAGAAAATCCTAGGCCCAGATGGCTTCACTGGAGAACTCTACCAGACATTTAAGGAAGAAATAATACCAATTATACACAAACTCTTCCAGAAAGATGAAAAGGAGGGATAATTTTCTGACATTTCTCAATGAGACCAAAATTACTCTATTATCAAAACCAAAGATATTATTACCAAACATATATATATATATATCATGAATATAAATGTAAAAACTCTTTAAAATTTTTAGGAAGTCAAAGCTAACAATATGTAAAAATGATAATGCATAATAATCAAGTGGAATTCATCCCTGGAATGCAATATTGGTTTGGTATTCAAAAATCAATCAATGTAATTCACCATATTTACAAACTAAAAATGGAAAGGCATATGATCATCTCAATAGATGCAGAAAAAGCATTTGACAAAATCCAACACCTATTTCTGATAAAAATTCTCAGCAAACTAAGAATAGAAAAGAACTTCCTCAACCTGATAAAAAGCATCTATAAAAACCTACAGATAACCTCAGACTTAATGGTGAAAGATTATATGTTTTCCACCCAAAATCAGGAAAAAGACAAAGATGTCCACTTTCCTCACTTGTACTGGAGGTTCTGGCCAGGGCAATTAGGCAAGAGAAAGAAATAAAAGGCATCCAGGTTGAAAATGAAGAAGTAAAACTGTTTTTATTTACAAATGACATGACATGATCATCTACATACAAAAAAATCTATGAAATGTACAAAAAAAATTTTAGAACTAAAATTTAGTTTTGAATTAAGGGAATTTTGTAAGATTTCAAGATTCAAGATCAATATTTAAAAATCAATTGTATTTCCATATACTTGTAACAAACAATTGGAAAATGAAATTTTAAAAATAATATTTACAATATCATCAAACTATAAAATAGTTAAGGATAAATCTGAAAAAAAATATACAAGATCTATACATGGAAAACTACCTAACATTGCTGAAAGACATTGAAGATCTAAAAAACTGGAGAGATATTTCATCTTCATGAATCAGAAAACTCAACATTATTAAGTTGTCAAATCTGCCTAGATTCAACATAATTCCAATCAAAATCTCAGCTGTCTTTTGGTAGAAATTGACAAGCTGATTCTAAAATCCATATAGAAACAACTTTGAGAAAGATAATAAATATGGAGGACATGCACCACTTGATCTCAAAACCTACTGAAAAGCTACAATAATCAAGACAATATAATATTGTGTCCAGATAAACAAATGCACAATGGAACAGAATAGAGAGTTCGGAAATAGCCTCTCATATGGATACTCAACTGATTTTTGGCAAAGGTATAAGGGCAATTAGTGAAGAAATGATTGTATTTTCAACAAATACTTCTTGAACAACTGGATATCCATATGTAAAAAATAAAAGAACTTGAACCCATACCTCACACTATGTACAATAACTAATTGAAAATGGATTATAGTACCAAATGCAAAACTTAATACTGTAAAACTTTTGGAAGCGTATATAGGTGAGAAGTCTTTGTAACCCATGGGTTAAGCAAAGATTTCTTAGATAAGACACAAAAAGATGGTCTTAAAAAAAAAAAAACAAAATATTGTCAATTGGACTGCATGAAAATTAAGAACTTCCTCTCTTCAAAAGGCATTGTTAAGAGAATGAAAAGAAAAGTTATAGATTGGGAGAAAATAGTTCCAAATTACATATCTGATTTTTAAAAAATCTTTATTCAAAATTTATAAAGAACTCTCAAAATAATGAGAAAATAATCTAATAAAAAGTGAACAAAGGGCCCTACCCCAATCAAGATGGCTGAGGCAGACACTTTAGGGCTTCATTCCCCCACAGAAGCTTTGAACAACATCAAGAACTGGCAAAAAAAAAACATAGCTCCATAAAATAGCTAAAGGATTGCAGTAATAGGGTGAGTGGTGAAGTAAGAGCAAGTCTACTTAAAAGCACTAGACTCTTATGGCACCCTGACTGTTTCCTCCCATATCCCTTCACCAGCTCAATGCCAAGCCACCCCATTCACCCAGTGTGGTTCCCCAACCCTGGATGCAGAGGGAGAAAAATTACTCTCATGCACATACTAGCAACATCTATATTTGGCCCAATCTGTCTGGTGATGGTCTGAGGCCCACACCATCTCAGAATTTGTCCTACATGTAGAAGGCAGCACACAGAGCTCTCCTACAGAATACTGTGGGAGGGCAACCAAGTCACGCTGCCTGGGGAAAGGTATTGCTGGCTATAGGACATATAGTAGAGTGAAGGGAAGAGGGGACATTCATACCATGACAATGAGAAAATTCCTCGGGCCACATGGACTTGCCCAAGAAAAGAGTTATGTGTAGAAAAGATCAGAGGCCCCTTCGTTTTCACCTGGAGCTATTCTCTAAACTCATTGTATGGATAAGCCTTGAAGGAGAGCATACACACAGATGATCAATATGCAAAATCTGCAAAGTTTGGAGAAGGTGTTTTCTTTTTTTTTTTTGGTAGTTTCTGGTATTCAAGGAAAGCTCTGTCATAACACTAGCTGGATGCAAGCCTAAGGAACAGTTACCTCAGAGTCTAAATCCCAGTGATAACACCTGAAAATATTAAAATGTCCACGTTTGAAAAAATATTACAAAACTTACAAAAAAAAAAAAAAAAAAAAAAACAACAACAAAAAAAAACAGGAAGTGATGGTCCAAGCAAAAGAGAAGATTAAAGCATTAGAAACCATCAATAAGGAGGATCAGACCTGAGACATTCCAGACAAAGTCTTTTTAAAAAGTAGTCCTAAATATGCTTGAAAAGTTATAAAGGAAAATATTGACAAAGAACTAAAGGAAATCAGAAAAATGATAGATGAACACAAACACAGTGTCAGTAGATGAAAATTATGAAAGGAAACCAGAAGGAGCTGAAGACCACAATAACTGAAATGAAAATTTCCCAGGTGGGTTTCAACAGTAGATTGGAGCTGGAAGAAGAAAGAATCAGTGAATTTGAAGATAAGAATATTGAAATCATTCAGACTGACGAGCAGAAAAGGTAAAGAATGAAGAAAAGTGAACACAGCCTGAGGAACCTGTGAGACACCATCAAGCATACCAATATATACATTGTGGGAGTCCCAGAAGGAGAAGAAAGAGAGAATAAAACAGAGAGAATATTCAAAGACATTATGGCTGAAAGCTTCCCAAATTTAATGATAGACATGAATATGCACATCCAGGATGCTCAACGAGCTCCAGGCAGGATGAATCCAAATAGACCCACATCATTGCATATTATAGTCAACTGTCAAGTGCCAAAGATAAAAAGAGGGTTCTGAGGGCCGCAGGACAGAGGCAGCATGTCACATGCAAGGGAGCCTCAATGAGATTAAAGTGCCAATTTCTCATCAGAAACTGTAGAGGCAGGAAGGCAATAGGAAGTTAAAGTGCTGAAAGCAGGAATTGCCAGCCATGAATTCTGTTTCTGGCAAAACTGTCTTTCAAGGATGATAGAGGAATTAGGACATTCACAGATAGACAAAGCTGAGGGACTTCACTGCCACCAGACCGGCCTTACTGGAAGTACTAGAGGGGGTTCTGCATGTTGAATGGAAGGGACACTAAATGATTGACTAGAACCACAATAAAAATAAAGATCTCTTATAAAGTTGGTGACATGGGCAACATAAATACCAGTGCTATTGTATTTGTATTTTTGATTAGTGAGTCCACTTTTTACTTCTTTTTACAGGATCTGGGAGGCAAAAGTATGAAATGTGATGATAAATCAATGGTTTGGGATTCATATGTAGAAATATATAACTTGTGATGGCAACTGCATGGAGGTAAGATGATAGATGGAGTAAAGGGACATAGCCTATGTATGCTATTTAATTTGTTGGGTTGGTATCTGTATAAATCAGCTAAAGGTATGCTGATGCAAAATACCAGAAATCGGTTGGCTTTTAAAAAGGGTATTTATTTGGGGTAGAAACTTACAGTTACCAGGCCATAAAGCATGTTACTTCCCTCACCAAAGTCTGTTGCCACATGTTGGAGCAAGATGGCTGCCAACATCTGCTAAGAGTTCAGGCTTCCTAGGTTCCTCCCTTCCCGGGGCTTGTTTCTTTCTCTCCAGGCTCAGCTGCCCTGCTCTCTCCATTAGGCCAGCTGTAGATTGTCAGGTGACAATCTCTCTCCCCAGGGTCAATTCTTTCCAGGCTCAGCTGCTCTGCCCCTCTGTATGCTCACTTCCCGGGCTCCAGCTCAAAACTTCAAACTCCCTTCTCTGCAGTACGGTTTCTCTGTGAGTCCTCACCCAACAAGGGGATGGTGATTCAACATCCTACTGATGTAGCCCAATCAAGTAAAAGTGAAACTTCTGAATCCAATATAATCTAATATGCCCAGAGGAAGAGACCAATTCACAAACATAATCCAATATCTATTTTTGGAATTCATAAATAATATCTAACTGTTACAGTATCAAAGCAAATGAGGTTGTTATAGATTTAGGATGTTGAATTTAAACACCATGGTAACCTTAGAAAAAAAATCAGAGAATATGCAAACTCACAGAGACAAAAAGTAGAGTAAAGGTTGCCAGGGTGTGGGGCAGGAGCAATGGAGAGTTAATGCAGGATGAGTGGGGGTTTCTGTCTGGAGTGAAGGGAGGGTTGTAGCATTGGATGGTGAAGAGGGTACTGCAGCATTGTAAGTGTGACAGATCCCACTGGGTAGTGAGCTTGGGAGGGTTTGGGATGGAAGGATTTATGTTCTGTGTATGTTTCCACAATTGAGAAAAAGAAAGGAGAAAGAGGGAGAAATTGTAGAGATGGTGACAGCTGAATGCAGTACACAGTGCTGAATAGGATCTGTGAGTGAAAGAAGGGAAGATCAGGGGACATTGTTAGGACAAGGGAAGAGGTTGGAGTGTAGAATGTAAGTTTTGTGTTGGTGTGGAGTTTCTTGAGCTTGATGGCTGCACTTGATCTGATTGCATGGATGGGTGTCCTTATTCAGAGGTGTTATGCATGGAGGTATTGTGTATTTTGGAGACTGCTCTTGGGTGTTCAGAGTATGGATGGATGGATGGCCGGATGGATGTATAGATGGATTCTGGATGGGTGGATGTCTATGGATTGGAGGATTAAATAGTGTTAAGATGTCATTACCCAAAGCAATTTACAGATTCAAGGCAATCCCAATTAATATTCCAATAACCTTCTTTGCAGAAATGGAAAAGTCAGTCATCAAATTTATATGGAGGGGGAAGGGACCTTAATAGGCACAGCCATCTTGAAAAGGAAGAATGAAGTTGGAGGACTCACACTTCCCAATCTTAAAACTTATTACATGAGCTAACAGCCCATGCGGCATGGTGAGCTGACACAAGATGATACAACAAAGGGAGACAAGCAGACACAGAAAAAATACACAGCAAATGGACACAGCAAGCACAAGGAGCAAGGGGGGGATAAATAAATAAATAAATAAATAATTTTTTAAGTTTAAAAAAAACTTACTACAAAGTCATAATAATCAAAACTGCTTGGTATGGCACAAGGACAGACATATAGAACAATAGGATCAAATTGAGAGTCCAGAAATGAACCTTCACAACTGAATTTTGGCAAGGGTACCAAGTTCATTCAACAAATAGTGCTGGGAAAACTGGATATTAATAGGCAAAAATATGAAGAAGTACCTCTACCTCACACCATATACAGAAATCAACTTAAAATGAATCAAACACCTAAATATAAGAACCAGAACTATCAAACTTCCAGAAGAAAACACAGGGAAGCATCTTCAGGACCTTGTGTTAGGCAATGATTTCTTAGACTTACACCCATAGCACAAGCAACAAAAGAAAAAATAGAATGGGGTCTCATCAAAATTAAAAAGTTTTGTGCATCAAAGGACTTTATCATGAATATAAAATGACAACTTACACAATGGGAGAAAACGTTTGGAAACCACATATTTGATAAGGGTTTGATATCCATAATATATAAAGAAATCCTACAACTCAAAAACAAAATGACAAACAAACAACTCAACAGATATACCCAGAAGAATTGATAACAGGGTCTTGAAGAGATATTTTCACACTAATGTTCCTAGAGGCATCATGCACATTTACCAACAGATGGAAGCAACCTAAATGTTCATCAACTGATGAATGGATAAATAAAATGTGGTGTATACACAATGGAATATTATTCAGCCATACAAAGGAATGAAGTTCTGATACATGTGACATGTATGTCTTCAAGGTTCATCCATGTTGTATGTATCAGAATTTACAAAGCTAAACACAGGCTGATTGTACAATAGAGTAATTGCACTCCTAGATACTTACTCAAAGGAGTTGAAAACTTATGTCCACAAAAAAAAACCTGTACGTGAATGTTCATAGCAGCTTTATTGTAGTTGCCAAAAATTGAAGCAATGGAGATGCTCTTGCATAGGTGAATGGATAAACAATCTGTGGTGTTCCCATACAATGAAATATTATTCAGCAATAATAAGCCATGAGCTCTCAACCCATGAAAAAATATGAAGGAAACTTAAGTGTGTATTGCTAAGTAAAAGAAGCCTGTCTGTTGCTAAGTGAAAGAAGCCTGTCTTAAAAGGCTATATACTGCATGATTCCCATTATAGTCCAATTATATGATTTATTAGTATGGGAAGGTTGTGAACCTACATTTTCGAATTCCCAAAAAAACAAAACTGTAGACAGTAAAAAGATCAGTGGTTGCCATGAGATAAAGCGGGTTGGGAGAAAGGGTGAATAGGTGGAGAACAGGGCATTTGTAGGGCAGTGAAACTATTCTACATAACACTGTATTGGTGGATACATGATTTTATGTGTTTGTCAAAACCCTAAGAATTCTACATACAAAAAGTGAACCCAAATGTAAACTATGGACTTTAGTTACTAAAAATTGTAGCAATATTGGTTCATCAGTTGTAACAAATGTGTCACACTAATGCAAGATGTTAATAATAGAGGCAACTGTATGTGGGTGAAGGAGGCTTTGGGGACTCTGTACTTTCTGTGCAATTTTTCTGTAAGCCTAAAACTGGTCTAAAATTTAAGTTTATTTTTAAAACATAAGTAAAAGAGCTAAACCTCAATGATAAAATTTGAGACTTTTCCCTATAGTTTCTTAGCTCTCTTGCTGAATTTCACAAAGTTTATCTCAGTTCCAGTTTTCCAATATTCCCTGTTGAATTTAGAATCTTGTAGTAACTTCATAACATGGATTCAAGCTATTAATAATTTCATAATATTGATTAAAATTCTTTTTGTTGGTATATTCTTAACAGATAATAATAATCTAACCAAGACATTTGTAAGACAGTCATCTGTTCTTCTCTTTCTCCTTCTTAGCCCCTAGTTTCTTTTATTCTTGGTCAAATATTAAACAGTGAATGTCAAAAGTCACTGGCAGGAAAATAAAGAATTAAAATAATGTTATTATTTAAAACAACAATCATTTAATGCCAGAACCCATGTGACCATGAGTGGTTAACTGTGCTTGATCCTATTAAATGAAAAAAAGAAGGATATGGAAAGCATCACACACAAAAATAAAGGAATTATTAAATATCATTTACAGCAAAATGAAATCTATACAATCCAACTGAAAAACATTTGTTCATGGATGGCTGCTTCATTGGGAGCAGATGTTGCCCTCAAAGAATTTTAGATAACCATGGGTGAAGAACTTTCTAAAAATAATTTAAATATATATATTTATATATCGCTTACAAAATAGACATGTGACAATAATCCATATTTTTATCTGGGATCCAATTCTTAATTTCCCTGATCAGCCTAATAAGTTTCAAGTAATTGAGCTCTTTATCATATCCTAAATCTGAGTGGACTTTGGCGAGAAATAAATAGAACTTTGGTTTTCCTTTCATCAGGGTTGTTATTTATTATTTGTTTGGTTCTTTATTCCTCTGGCCCCAAATTCCATTTTATTAAAAAGACATTCAAAGAAAAAAAAAAGACATTTACAATGTAGGGAAATTTAAGCCTCCTGGCAATCAGGAAGCAGAAGTGAAAACTAAATTTGTTAGTTACTGTCGCCTTAAAGAGCATTTTGGGAAAAGATAATTTCTTTGTCTTACTTCATGCACAATGGAAAGTAAAATAGTGGACCCTGGAAGAATCATCTTATCGACACTTAGGTTTTTTAAATTTTCTCTGTGAATCTAGTAGAGATTGCGACATTTAAGCTGAGATGCCCAATAACCTGAGCTTTGTAATGGGGCTATTCTGGGTTTATTTTTATTTCATAAATGGTTCCCGGGTTTTATTATGCAAACTAATTTCATTGGCTTTTCCAGATTTACGAATTTGTATCTATTTATTTTGTATGTGCATTCCTTCTAAAACCTTTTAGTTTATCTAACTACAGTTTTCATGGGTGTGAAATCTAAATGCAATCAACGAGGCCCCACACTCCAAAGGGCCTAATGCTTGGTTTAATGCTCTGCTATCACTCTCTTGAAAGCCTTAGTAATTTTTGAACAAGGAGTCCAACATTTTCATTTTGCACTGAGCCCCGCAAATTATGTAGCCAGCCCTGCTCAGTTCAGATAACTGATCACCAAAGTTCAAGTGAAAGAATGTAATGGGCCTCATAAAATATAATAATAATTAAGAACAATTTTGAGTATTATGTTCTAGTCTACAAACTTCATGGGTGTTAACTCATTTGAGCCTTGAAAAAACACTAGGAGAGAGTGTGTTATCATTAGCCCCATTTTGCAGATGGGGCAATGGAAGTACAAAGAGATTAAAAAGAACTTGCCCAGGGTCACCTAGTTAATTGTAGAGTCAGAATTATAACCTAGACAGCCTGAGTCCAGAGCCTGCTAGGCTAAAAATAGTTGAGTGGTTAAAAAAAAACTTCAAAACCACCAGGGCCCCATAACACAGTCCCACCCCCAGAAACTTTTAAAGCCCATGTTGTTTTGTGCCCCTAGTTCCCCTCTTTTCAGACTTCATCTGAGTAACTGGTACACCCTGGATGTTTTATTTAGTAGAATTTACGATGCCTCCATTTCTTTGATCCATGAAGTATCCCACCTGCAGTATATCCATGAACCAAAAGATCAACTTTTAGTTCTTCTGGGAGAGACCACATTACCTTCAATGCACGTGATGAGTTCTAGGGTTTATTTCTTAATTAATGTATTTGCTAACCAGGAGACTTTCTTACTTTTTACTTCTTATTCAAGGTCAACCCAGCTGAACTAAAAACGCAATTTGCCCCATAAAACTTGCTCTAGCAGACTGCTAATTAGTTTGCCTTCTGTCAGAAACCGGGAAACCAGTTTCTAGACACTTATATTTTTCAGGCAAGGAAGGTAATAAAATCTGTCAGTCAGTATCTACAACTGAAAACAAAGAAGACAGAAAAGAATTCCCATTTTGTGAGACATGGTAATGACTCAAGACCAAAATGTCTGTGGTTTATTTAAAAATATTTTTAAACAAAGAAAAGAAAGTGTAGCATAAATACCACAGCAGGAGAACATGACTGAAGGTCCTGGAAGAGATTGCCAACATACGCCAGTAAAGACCGAGGGAAGAGTCTAGCCTGGTGGCCTTGAGCTCCAGAGCATGAAGACCTGGGTTTAAATCCTGACTCTACCACTTATGAGGAGGTGAAATCTTAGGCAAAATTTTCTTATAAGTAAAATAAACACTTAGTATGCGACAAATCTTGTGCTAGATTCTGGGTACATAGAAGTACATGAAAAAGGCATGGTGCTTGCCTTCAAGGTGCTTATGATCTAGTGGGTTACTACTAGTCCATTTAGATGTAGTAAGTGTAAAATACATACAGTGGGTTCCAACATCACTCTAACTTTCCTTCTCTAGGAATCAGTGAAAAGGCTTAACCATGGGCTAAAGGGATGGTATGGTTCAATCTGGACCCTCTTTGTTGGATCCCACCATTCTGCACTGGAATATGTCTTTGGCCTCCAACTTTTTTCTTCCAGTGGCAGATAGGTCTCATTCTTTGCACTCCATGGAAAGGAAGTCTCCACTTCTTTCCAATATGCACTGGAGAATGTGGACTCTGGCTGCATGATGCTGCTGCTCTTTGTTCCTCTAGAGTGAGCATTTTGTGTCTGGGTTCCCCTGACTGCAGGGACAGCCATTTCTGTGTCCTGTAGATATAGGAAGGCACATTTCAATGACTTCGTGAAGAAAGTTTACTTTCTACTGGAAGTCCAAGCTAAAAATGATGCTGAGTTGAGAAAACATGAATCTCTTCTAGTCAACACCAAGAAACACCCTCCATGTATGCACACTCGCCCCTAGAAACTGGATATTTGGTATATTATCGAATCACTTTATGCCCAATATCAAGTAGACATATACTCCCCAGGAATTTAAGGTGTAGTAGGGGCACATGAAACCTCAGGGGAACATCTTCTGGAGCATCAACTTAAAGATTTAGGAGAGAAAAATACTTTGGGCATTTTTATATTTTATGATTTTTGTCACATTTACATATCAATTGCTCTTTCATTTACTTAATGTTTTTCTTTAAATCAGCTCACATTTTAATTTTAGCCATACCCCAAGCAAAAATACCTATAAATCTGGCATTTTTACTAATACATCTTAAATAAATCCAAACCATTAAACAAAACTTTTGCATCTGTTCCATCCATAATCATCCTGTATAACATTTTTGGGGAAACATGGATCTAGTTCAGCCATTCAGCAAATAGTCACTGAATCCCTACTATTTGCCAGCACCATGCTAGGTGTCAGATATGCACAAATAAGTAAGATGCCCATTGTGGCTTTAATTGTGTCCCCTAAAAAATATGTATTAAAGTCCTAACCCCTGTGAACTTATTTGGAAATAGTATCTTTGAAGATGTAATTAAATAAGTTAAAATGAGGTTATACTGGATTAGGGTGGGCCCTAATCCAATGACTGGTTTCCTTATAAGAGAAAATTCGGATGCAGACTCTCAGGCATACAGGGTGCAGGGCATGACAATGGAGGCAGAGACTGCTGTGATGCATCTACAAGCCCTACAATACCAAAGATTGCCAGGCGTTGGAAGAGAAAAGCATAGATCCTCCCCCGGAAGCTTCAGGGAGAACATGGTACTGCTGCCCAATTGATTTCAGAGTAGCCTCATTGCCATGAAAGAATATATTTCTGCTGTTTCATGCCACCCAGTTTGTAGTACTTTGCTACAGCAGTCCTAGGATACTAACATGAGGCCCAAGGTGAGTTTATTGTTTCTGGCAAAGGTGATGTAAATGGTGCTGAAGTTCCAGGTGCCTGAAAGAGTTCCTTTGTCCCCACTTTATCACCAGATGAGCAAGTGTCTGTTAGAGAATCAATTTCAGTGTTTTTGTTTGTTTTTCAAGACACGTCACCTGTGTTCCTAGTACAGGAGCATTGGCACTGGACACTCCTGCCTGAAGTGAGAAGCTCCCCTATTACATTCTCTGGAAGCACGTTTGTGAGGAAAGGGGCCCCTAAACTTCCTTGACACAAGAATGTAACTGGCTAAAACTCCCCCACTTGATGTACAACAGCATTTCCCAATCTGTAGATTATTAGGTAAAAGTAATAATAATAATGATAATTCTTAAAATGATTCCCTGAGCAAACAAATAGGAAACATTGGATTTTTTTAACATCAATGTATTTATTTATTAGGGAACTTTTCAGAGCTTTTATTTGCTAATATGCATTGTGGCTTTCCGAGAAAGGAATATCGTTTCCATTGTTCCTCAGAGTTATCCGACAGTAGAACCCTTTCTTGAGAATCATTTCATGGGACTTGTATTCCATGAAACTCACTTTGGAAAACATTTTCCTAGAAGTATCCTTGCAACTGAGATTGAAAGACTCAGGAGGAGAGGGGCAGCAGTTCTGGCACTTTTCCCTTTGCTCTGGCCTCTGGCTAGTAGAAAACCTTCCTACAGTTGACTCCTGAGTGTTGGAGAAATAGAATTCCATTGCAAGTCAGCACCTCCCTGGCAGAATTCAAGAAGTGGGTGTTATAGGTTGAACTGTGTCCCCGCTAAAGGTATGTTCAGGTCCTAACCCCTGGTTCTGTGAATGTGGTCCTATTTGGAAATAGGATCTTGGAAGATGTAATTAGTTAAGATGAGCCAAACTGTGGAGGAGGTGGGCTCTAATCCAAGGTGACTGGCATCCTTATGAGAAGGGGGAAATTGAACATATTTACACAGACACGGGGGAGAAGGTCTTGTGAACACGAAGGCAAGGATTACGGTTAGGCTGCCACCAGCCAAGGAATGGCCAGGATTGCTGGTAATCGCCAGAAGCCAGGATTGAGACATGGAAGTGATTTTTCCCTGATCCTTCCCTAGAGTCAGCATAAGGAGCCTGTCCTGCCAACACCTCGATTCTAGACTTCCAGCTTCCACAACTGTGAGGCAAGACACTGCTGTTGTTTTCAGCCATGGAATTTGTGATACTTTGTCATGGCAGCCCCAGGAAACTGAGACAGTAGGATACAAGAAGGAGAGAAATGCTAGAGTTTACAGCACACCCAGAGCCCACGAGTAGAGCTTCAGTTCACTCCGAGGGGGTCAAGAGAGGACAGACAGGACGTGGTGTTTCAGCTACACATTGGGGCAGAAGTAGACTCAACACTTGCCTTCAGCAGTTGGTGTCCTACACTGAGCCAATGATAAGGATTCTAAATATTTTCTTAGGGCGAAGAATATAAATTCAAGTACAAAACCAGAAACTTTTCAACCATATTTCTCCATAATGTGGGTGTTCGGGGTTTTTAAATATACTTTTCCAGTAAAATTGCTTACTAGTAGTCCACAGAAGTAAACAGCAGCCCAAAGGCAGATGGTGAAACCCATGGTTATCAGGGCATGAGCTGTAAGAACATTTCTCCCTCAAACGTCACTGAATTTCTGGAGCCAAGTTAAGCACGATATGAATGCCATATTTATTCCCAGGGCTGCTCTTACTCTTATTCTCACCAGCAAAGTTTATGAGTCATGTTTGGATATCTTGTGGCCTCGTAAATTATGGCAAATGGAGTCAAATTTTCTTTTTCCAATGTAATTGAACGACAAAAACCATTGCTCTTGATAACATAAAATTAGAGTTGTTGACATGTGTTTTCAGGGCATGTGACAGGTTTATAGGCCCCTTTTACAAGACCCCCCATATTTTAAGGGCCATATTTTTCCAGTGCAGACTTGGGTATCAACTTAAACAATTTTTTTAAAATTCCTTTGTTCTGCCTGGATTAAAATCCTAGGCTCACCCCATGCCACAGAGGCCATAGCCCTTGCCCAAGGCTGCGGAGGGAAAGTACTGGTCTCGTTCCCAACTCTTTCTCTTCCCACCACCCAACCACACACACATCACAAAAATCTTCCCTACACCCTTCCCTGACTTTATTTTTGATTTGTGCAACTTGCTAACTAAGTGTTTATGGAATAAAGGAGAATGGAAAAAAAAAAAAAATCCTAGGCTCTGGTCAAGTTCAACTCTCTAATACAAAATCCCAAATAGATAAAACAAAACGTGCTAGAAAAGGGCATAAGAGGCAGAGGTGAGGGGAGACCTCAAAGGAATGGGTAAAAAGAGAACCTCCATTATCATGACTTTTGTAGGTTATCTGGAAAAAAATGGCTGCAATTATTCCTCTTCCTGAATCCATGCCCTTTGTAATGCAATCCTGCAGCCCTTCCCATCAGTTGGTGCAGTCTGTTTCCCCATCCTTGAATCTCGACTGGCCTTATAAATTGCTCTGGCTAATAGAATATGGAAGAAGAGACAGTGTGCCAATTCTGAATCTAGACCTCAAAAGGCTTTGCAAGCTGCCCCTCTCTTCATATCTTGCATCCATATGTGTACAAGCCCTAGCTAGCCTACTGGAGAATGAGAAAAAATGGACCATAACCAGTCAGCTTGGTTGTACTAGCTGATGCCCCAGATCTGGAAGAAAGTTTTGCCAAGATCAGCTTGTTGACCTGCAGCTGACTACAGAGGCATGAACAAGCCCAGCTGAGATCAGCCAAGTCTAGTTTATATCATCAGAGCCATCCAGCTATTCCCACAGACTTGTGAGCAGTAATATATAGTTATTGTTTTAAGCCCTTCAGTTTTGGGGTGGCTTGTTATCCAGCAAATGTAATCATCATCTTTTTTTTTTTTTTGAGGTACTGGCAATTGAACCTGGGAACCTCTATGTGGGAGGCAGGTGCTCAACCACTGAGTTACATCTGCTCCCCAACCAACATTCATTTTAACCTTTTTTATGTATCTAACAGTACGCTACTTTTCCTAATTTATCTCATTTAACCTTGTAGGTTCTATTATTACAGATGAGAGAACTGATATCAGAAGGGATAATTGGCCCAAGGACACACAGCTAAGTGCTGCAACTGGTAAAATTCAATCTTAACAGATTTTAGAGCCCAAACCCTTAACTATCACAGGAAAAGTTACAAATGGGGTGACTGAGAGGCCATATTCAGCCTACAGATTTGTTTGGTTTGGTTCACCTAGTATTTTTTTTTTTTTTGGAGTTACCAGGGATCGAACCTGAGACTTCATGCATGCAAAGCAGGCACTCAACCACTGAAGTACACCTTCTCCACTACTTTTTTTTACCTAGTATTTTTAAATACCAAAAAATTTCTGCTTTTCTTGAAAAATTATAGGGTATGGCAGTTCTAAGCCTACATTCTTACATGGCAATAATTAGTTAAAGCTCAGCCACAGCTTGCCTATTAGGGCATGAAGTCTTACTTCTCTAAAAGCCTCACCACTCCCTGTTGTGTTAGCCACTTATTTACATTATCTCTCTGGCTTCAGTAGATATTTAAGTTTTCACTGGACTCTCTCCCAGAGATGACCCCAGCCCTTGCTGGGAGTCTTATATGGCAAGCATAAAGATCAGCAGGAGATGTGAAACAGCTCACCTGGGTTTTGGAATAAAAGGGTAAGTAAAATGCCTTGCTGCCTCAGGACTATGCTGCACACGTGGGAAGGTGGAGAACCTTAAACTAGGCAGGTTATGGGGTTGGTGCTTTGGGGCATGAACACTCCTCCCAAGTATGTTTGAGTTCACAAGGGCAGCTCTACTCTGACCATCAGCAGGGCCACCGGGAACCTTGACTCTGACCTATTGATGGGGCCAAGGAACCAGCACAGCCCAATCCCGGTCTCGTAGAAGGTCACCCCCTAATGACCTATCTATCTGCCCCTAAGCCATTCCCTACAGGAAAAAGTCCTTCCTACTTAAAAACCTCCTGGGAAGTAATTTTCTTAGCTTTCTTAGTGTGTTTTCAGAATTTCAACATTCAAGAGTTCTGATATGTTAATCCCTTCTATTGCCATTTGTAGTATTCACTTGTATCTTTGCTGGCTTCCTGGGATTTGAAGCTATTAATTCAGGGGTCTTAACAAGGGGTCTGTGAGCTTGAATTGAAATTCAAAAAATTCAAAAAAGCGTTATTCTTGTGGGGATATGTTTTTGCAAGTGTGATATATTTATTAAATAATACACAGTACAGTGTGGACTTAGTAAGGGGTCCGTGGTTTTCACCTGACTGGCAAAGGGGTCCATGGAACAAAAAAACAGTTAAGAGCCCCTGTTCTAATTGCTGTTGGCTTTTAACATGGAAACACAAATTAGTTTCATTCCTGTTTCCCTTAGGGATGTATTTCATCTGTGACCTCTTACAGGTACACCTGAAGGAAGAAATGCTTTCTAAAAACCTCAACTGTCTGTAAAAAGGATAGTCCAGATACAGAAATGACACTTTCATTCAGCCAAACATCTTGATGGATTTGGAGCTGATTTGGGAATAAGGGCTGGAGAGAACTGAGTTAGAGGAATATGGAGTCCCTGGGAGTAACCCAGGAGATAACTGGGTGAAGAGGAAAGAAAAGAAATTGAGAAAAGAGAACTAGCAAAGTAGCATTATAGACTATTACAAAGCTAGTGAGAAATTCTGATGATGTCGTAAAACAGCATTTAAGAATAAGACCATTTAACATGTAAGTTTACACTGATAAGTACACAGTGAGTACAGTAACGTGAAGCTCCCCCGTAATAGCCCACGGACATAAATAAAAATTCTACTGTCAGCAGCCCTGTATTTACAATTGTTTGGGGGAGAGTGATCAAGAAGACTCTACATTTGGAGTAACTTCAGGACAGAAATAAATGGAATGGCTTCAAGATACAGAGTAGAAAACAAGACTCCAAAGGCACAGAAAAGCAGGGTTGGGTTAACAGTGAACATTCTGGAGCTCTTTATTTGGGGTTGGGGGGTAGAGTTACGCTTATCTAGATCCTAAGGTCCCAGATAAAACCTGTACGCAACCGTTATGTTTTCTCGCAGCAAAATCTACTCGCTGGTTCTACTCACGCTGCTCTGGGCAAATGCACACCATAGGTATTTGACCCTACTGGCTGGAGAGGTTGTCCAGAGAGAACGAATCTGTGGGCCGTGATGTGTGTATCTTCCCCACAGCCTCTGCAGTTAGAGCATTTGTCATTCAAAATTTGCATAGTGGTTGTATGGGAGGACTACTATACACAGAGCTTTTCAACTTTTAAAAGCTTGTTTTTAGAGTATAGGACATTTTGCCACTTTGATCCATCATCTTGACCTCGTGGAAATTTTGATTCCAAGCTCTTGACCTTAAGGACTATTTCACTACACGTTTTAATCAGAATGACAGCAATATTGATGAAATTTCATAAACTAACTTTTCAGAACAAACATAATTAAGCCAGTATATCAGTTAGGAATTATATTCAGCTATGAGTAAACTGAATCCTGAAAAAAAAGCAAATTCAACCCTCATTATTCACAGATTCCATATTTATGAATTCGCCTACTCACTAAAATTTATTTGTAAGCCCAAAACCAATACTCGTGGCACTTTTACAGTCATTGGCAGAAATTTGAAAAGCAACCAAAAATTTGAGTTGCCTGACAGCACACATTCTCAGCTGAAGTCAAACAAGGTTACACTTTGCCTTCTTTCAGCTTTCATATTGCAAAAGAGTATCCTTTTCGTGGTATATTTAGTGCTTTTTTTGGTGTGTGTGTGTGTGTGTGCTTTTTGCTGGTGATTTCACTGTTTAAAAATGTCCTTGTTGGAGATTGAATTATGTACCCCAGAAAAACATGTTCTTAATCTTAATCCATTCCTTGAGTGTAACACATTGTAAATAGGCCCTATGAAGATGTTATTAGTTAACATGTGCCCAGACTGAAAGAGGGAGGGCCTTCATCCAATATGACTGAAGTATTTATTAGGTAAAGGAATTGAACATGGAAGGAGAAGTCGTGGGGAGCAGCAGGAAGATAGAAGTAAATGGAACTCAGAGGAGAAAGGAGAAGACACCGTCACGAGCATTGCCATGAGACAGAGAAGTCAAGGACCAAAGAGCACAGGCAGCCAGCCCCAGAATGCCACATTCTTCAGGGAGAAAGCATCGCCTTACTGATACCTCATTGTTAGACTTCTCCCACCCTCAAAATCACAAGCCGATATATATTTCTGTTGCTTAAGCCAACCCATTGTATGATATTTATGTTAGCAGCCAAGAAACTAAAACAGCCCCCCCCCCACAGTGCTGAGTGCTGTCTAGTGTTCCTAAGAACAAGGTTTACAGGAAAAATACATGTGTTAATAAGCTTCCTTCAGGCGTGAGTTACAGTGCCATGGGCCAGGAGCTCAGTTACTGAATCAAAAATGCCTATTACATAACGTGTCTTTAAACAAAAACACACTTAAAACAAGGTTACGTATTGATCAGTTGACAAATATGTGACCAGAGGCTTGCAGGAACCTAAGCCTGTATATCCTTCCTACGAGTAATGGTTCAATATTCTCTAACTTCCTTTTTGCAGTGACTTTCAATTGCCGCAAATAACGGGAATTGACTGTATATTGATCACCCTTAAGTTTACCTTACCATGTAAAGGAAGTCTGGAGATAGAACCTCCAGGGATAATACTGTGATTCCATGAAGTCAGCAAGACCCCTGCCGCTTCCATTGTCCTGCTGCTCCATCCTCAGCCCGAGGATTCTTCCTTTCCAAAGGCTATTGGAAATCCATCCACAACAGGAGGAAGGAGGAAGGAAGGGCTTGTTTCCTCCTCTTAATGAGCCTCCTCAGAAATCCCAACCAACAGTTCTGCTTCCACAAGGTTGGCCAGAGCACAGACACGTGGCTCTACCTGCCAGAAAGAAAAGCTAAGAAGGTTGTTTCTCAGCAGGGCACCTGGCCCGGGGTTCTGCTGAGAAAAAGCAGAAATAGATATGGAGGGAAACCTTCAATGTCATCATACCACCTTCATTTGATTAATTTTCTATCCGGTACAATTTAAAACTTACATTTTTCCCATTTTCTCTCTTACTGAAATTAGTATTAATTCCTTTTCATTTAAAATTTACAATGAAGATTTAATTCATTCCTGTGTACTTGGGTCCATATCAATTTTTTACAAACATACTGTTTATGTCACTGTGAGATATTTTTTGTTATTTTATTTCTGTTAAAGCTAAATTTTCTACTATTGAATATTGCACTTTTAAATTATCTCAAGAAAATTTTGTTCGACTCCTATTGATATTGCAGTAAAAAGTAAAAATATTTCACATGATGTGAAAATTCAGTCAGCACAGAGGGTATAAAATTAAAACTCCTCATCCGGAAATGATCACTATTAAACATTTCTTGAGTATCCTACCAGAACTAGTTTAGTGTGTATTATATTAATTTATTAATTATCTCATGAGAAATTAGAGAATAATTTGGTAAGAGAGTCTATTAGAGAGACGAGAAAGGAAAGACTTAGAGAAGGAATTTTACAAAGGGGAATCTCTAAGTAGACAAGAAGGGCAAGTAAAAGACAAGCTTGCCTCAGCCAGCCTGGAAAGACTATGGGGTGAGGTAGTTGAGACAGTGTTTGGGGGGACAGAAAGTCATGTAGCGCCCCATCTCTCTGCTCCTGAGTGGGGAGAAGGAGCAGTGGTTGAGAGGAACTCTTGCCTCACAGGCTGTTTGGAACTAGTTTGAGACCACTGTGCAAAGGAGTCATGTCCCTCTGAGGTGGCTCAAAGGCGAAGGAATGGAATGGTCAGGCAGAAAGAAGGTTTTCCTTGCCCTCCTGGGGCCCCTAGTGTTCCCGTGTCTCATGAACACTGGGTTGAATCCAGATGGCCTGCCATGGGGCCCACCTTCTTGGAGAGTTGATAGCCTTGGCCAAAAGGTGAATGCAGTCATGGCAGGGACTTCCAGAACAGTATGGGTGGGAGGAAAAGCTCAGGTAGCAGAGAATGGCCCCTCGACCCTGCCCTTTCTGAGAAAGACAAGCCACACATATGTAAACTACAGACATCAGCAGAGATGTCAACAGAAACACCAGGACAGGACAAGGACAGCCATACCTCAGGGGACAGCAGTTTGTGCATACCAAGAGACCAGCCCAGGGTCACAGGCCCCTTTCCCACAAGGCCATGCCCCACACACGTGGACACCATCTTAGAGAAATGCCAGGGAAAGAAGGAAGAAATCTGAAACGCTAAGAAATTATTCCCTGAGACACTGGATTAAGCTCGAAAGACTTTAAATCAGGGAAGCAGACCAAGTTTTAAACTGGTTTGGGCAAAATTGGTTCCTACTCTCTGTTCCCACTACCCAAAGGGAAGAGAGGAGTTCGTGAGGCAGAGCTTATCAGTTATGTATAAATACAGGAGTTACACTATCTTTTGCACTTCTGACTGGGGAGAGGCAGTTTGTGACTTCATCTGAACTTCTAAACTCTTTAATAATCTAAAGGGTCAAAATGTTCTTCTTTCCATAACTGTTATCTCATTTGAGTCTCATTTGAGGTGGGTCTGGAAGACATTACTTCCACCGTACCAAGAACAAAAGGTAAAAGAGGTGCCTGGGTCCTAAACTAGTAAGTGGCAAGATTAGAGCAAACTTATCCAGTTTCTCCAGAGAGTGATCTTTCTACTGAGCAAATAAGCAAGTGCATGTAGAAGGCACCAGATTTGCTACCAAAGGCTGGGAAAAACAGAATTTCCTGGACAGTAGACCACATCATTGGCACTGCTCTGTAGCCATACTATTTCTCACTCCAACCAGAGTAGTCTTTGGACAGAGAAGGCCCTGGCACTAATGCCTGAGAGAAACCAACCCAGCTACCCTCTGTCCATTCTCCCCAAGCAGCCACAAAACTCTGTTATATTCCAGACCCCATTTTCTCACTTCATTTTGCATCAAGGTCACTTTATTTGCAGCTTTCCCAACTCCCATAAACCTCACTGTTGCACTGTTGATCTGATTTAATTAAGATTAAGTCTTTTAAAAACCCACATTGCAGGACCTGATATATAACAATGTTCACTGTTCTTTGTAATTTATCAGAGAGTGTACATAAATCCCATTGAACTTGATTGACTGCAGACCCAACCATATGATCATCCAAAAATTCATTTCTCACTTCCAAACTAATTATACAGCCAGGTTCAGGTTCACCGTAAGCCCTGAGGTCTGACATAACTTTTCCAGGGTCCAAGGATTTTCAGCTGGGTTCCCTTTAAGGTGGACTGGAAGTCTAGGATTGAAGTGATATTTCAAAATCAGATTCTCTCAGAGCCTGTGGGCTCCAGCTGCTTGAGTTTCATTTTAGGATGACATCACAGGGCCTTCAGATCTTATTTCACATCAGGCTAAGTCTGGTCTTGATTAAAGTTGCAGTAAGAAAAGCATATGGCAGTTCAGAGATGCTTAGGCTGGTTAACAAGCCCCTGCAGGTTTACATTGAAACCTGCAGGTTTACATTGAAAAAATTAAGAACCCATAAACTGTCTGCTGTCCATTCAAGTTGGGCTCCAAATGAAACACAAGCTTGCAACTGGCTGTGTTTATGTATTTGAGCTATTTGAGTTTTTAATTAAGAAAAGTGAGTCCAGCCAGGCAAGGGATTTAGTGAGCTAAGTATTAAAATAACACATCATGGAGGCAAATTTTCTCCAAAGTCCCCCTAACACAATTAGCGTTATACATTTTAATAGGAAGGAAGGGGTGGAGCTGTGACCTTAAGCTTTTGCATCTGCAGAGGGGAAGGGATAATGCCTTCAGCTTTTAAATTCCGTTAGGACTAGAGGAAATATTTCTAGGAAACACTTCCATTTGCTGTAAGAACTAGCAATACAAAGAGGAAATGGAGCCTCTCTTCCTGTCATCAGCACTCCAGGCCAACCAGACCAAAAACTGCACAGGTTACTACTACAGCTAGAGTATGGAGACAGCCTTTGCAGGGAGATCTCATTACAGAAGGAATTGATATATGGGCTTTCTCCTAATTGCTCGTGAGTTGTTCTATTTTTTTTTTTTTCATGAGTTATTTATGCTGTAGGAAAAAAGCTTTAGAGGTAAAATTCCCCTGCTTCACAAATTTTTGCTTTTTTACTATAAATAATGCAAAATATTTCAAAGTAGAACGATAATATTACAGCAGGGTGCTCCTGTTTTTTAAGATGCCTACTTCCTTTACTGTTAAAACAATGTACTATTTAGTCCTTTCCCTTATGAACAATTCTTAACCATTACTTTTCAAAGGTATCAATTCCTTTAAAGCAACAGCTGCTCATAGGAGAACCAGGTCCGACCTGGTACCTGTACCCTCTAGAGTTAGTTTTCCTTGGCTAGCTTAGCATCCTGCCTTTACTTGCAGCTTTCTCCCAAGTAAGGTCTGAGAATTCCTAGAAGCCCCCTCAACAGCCCATGCCTGGGAGCTGAAGGCCAGAAAACACAGGACTCCAGAGCCAGGGAAATCAGGGAATGAGCCGGGGCACTGTGCAAGAGAAGGATAAAACAGAGAAGAGGGCCAGAGGGAAGGAAAGAGAGGGAATACACGTGGGCTCCACCATGCTCTGTAAGATGGAGAAACAGGGCAGGAGGATCTAGAAAATCTGTAAAAGAAAACCAACATCAGCACCAGCGATGGGAGGATACCAAGTCATATTCCAAAAGGGAAAGAGATTTCTTCGCTCTCAGCATCCCACCTCACAACCACTGTGCCTTATTCTTTTATCCAGTGCCTCTCTTTCCCTTCAGAGATAACCCCTCATTGGCAAACACACAGGTGATGACTAACACACTTTTTGGCAGATTGCTCCATTCATCTGATGCTCAGCATCATCTTCAGCAAGAAACTAGCAACTTATATGGCTGCTTCTTTGATGGTCTATGGAGATTTGGGTTCTCAACACACCTACTTAGCACCTGTTCTGTATTTTTTCATATTCAGCTCTCATAAAGACCGCATTTTATTGACCAAGAAAGTGAGTCTCTGGGAGGTGAAGCGACTTGTCTGTGGTCACAAATGTACAGGCAGAGCAGGGATTCCTCCCACTTGATGTCCTGGACCCAAAGCCTGGGCTCTTCCACAGACCACACAGCCTGAAAATGCTGCCCAGAAGGTCGGGACTGGTTCTCATTGAGTTACGGATCTTTGCAGGTCTCAGCAGTTCTGGCTGGTTGGGGCAGGGACAGGAGGAAGTAGACAGAATGTGGCTGCCACCGCAGAGGTGGAAGCAAATATTGTGACCCCCAGGCCTACCCAGATAGCTGCCAGTCCTCTTAGCCACCTATTCTCACTCCTACCAATTTTCTCTCTCTCCCCAACCCCCTCTCAGACACACACACACCCCTTCAAATACACCCACCACACTGATTCTTCTGCAATCCTCTTTCACCCACCCAAATCACTCTCCTTCCTCCCAGTGCCCAAAAGGAGCTCACCTGTTGGTAAGGAAGTCTTGATGCAGTAAGGGACCCCAGAGGAGAGGAAGGGAGAAGGAAACAGAGAAAAGGTAAGGAACCCAGATTGACACCGTGTATCTTCAATATGGTGCCTTAAGAGGGGTCAACCTCTGCAGGTAATTTCTCATCTTCCTTCTGTGCCCTCTTGTTCCTGACACGAGGCCCTACAAGGCCTCACATCCCTCCAGGGACATCAGACCCTGCAGAGCCCTTGCTGGTGGTGCTCCTCAAGCTCCAACACAAATGAAATAATCCCATGGTGGAACTAGTCCTCCAACTTGGAGGATACTCCCTGTGGGGTGAGGTGGAAGTTCTCACTTTCCTCAGTGTCTCTGGGGTGGAGGTTCAGGAACTGGGGGTAAAATCTCCCTCCCATCTGATATGTGGCGCAAGCGCTGTATAGGGCTTCCTGAGTACAAAATGGCCCCTGACCCAACTTGTCCAGGCAGATATGTGAAGCCCAGTCTCACTGCTCTCCTTCTGTGAGGAAGCAAACCATCAAGTCACCCCACAGAATGCTAGAATACCATCCATTACATCATCTAACCTCAAGGGGGCATGCCCTTGGAAAGATTTTTCCTGTCACAGAAAGTGTTGCATTTCTAAAGTTTCTGGCCTGAGGGTTATTTTAGAACTGGCATCAACTCAATTCTAACGCTACTGTGAGACGAGGCAAATATTTTACTTCATGAGGTATGAGTAATTTTTTTTTTCCTCAAAGATTCATGGCCTGGGCAGAATCTCTCCAGACCCTCCCTCTCTGAGGCAGTCTTTTCTAGCTGACATAATTTACATTTTCCAAATAAAATTGCCTATAGTCATGTCTCCAGCCTTTATCAGCACATCAGTATATGTGGTACAGTGTGTATGTTTGTGTATTATGGACAGAATCCCTCATTGATTATGCTGTTTCTGGGAGGTCTTTTGGTCAGAAGCCCAGTGAAAACATGTTCTAGTCTCAGCTGTATCTCCCAATCTATCTCTAACTCCAGCTCTTAGTTTTGCATGAAGCAGCTTCAGTCTGCTGCTCTGAGGAAAAGTGATGAAGTAGATAACGCAGCTCCCTTCTCTCAATAAAGCCGGGAACAGTATTCTATTCATGGAGACAGCACCATAGTGCTCCCTGTTTTGTTTCCACGTTCTTTGATATGGCTCCCTCAGGCTGAGACATGGTGGGCAAAGCTGGCTCTGTGGCTAGGATTCCTCTGAACCGGCAAATGCAGTGAAGTTGGGGCTGGCAATGAAGTCTGAACCTTCTGCCTGGGATACTTTGAGGGACTCTGCAGAGGGTTTCTGATCTCATCAAGGACACTCACTCACATGGGCAATAAAGAGCAGCAACAAAGAGAATTCTCAAGATACCAAGGACCTCTTTCCCTGGCCGGTGGGAAATCCTGAAGGCAGGCAGGCACAGGAAGCCACGGGGACAAGGCTCTTTTCTCTAAAGGCTGCAGCTGACAGCCTGGGTTCATGTTTTGTTCCTATATGTGTCCTTTTTCCTTTAGAGACCTTGAACCTTGATGATGTCCCATCCCCACACCACTTATAACTGAAATTTTTTTTAAATGTCTAAACTAAAAGCTTTAAGATGTCCAAGAAAATTCTGATTTTTCCTAGAGCTATAGTACATTTTTAAAATGTCAGCACAACACAAAGAGTGAACCCTAAGTTAATCATGGACTAGAGCTAATAATGAAATTATATAAATGTGCTTTCATCAATTGTAACAAATGTTCCACACCATTGCAAGGTGTTAATAAGTTAGTATATGGGAATCCTGTATTTGATGCATGATTGCTCTGTAAACTCACAGCTTCTCTAATAACAAAACATTAATAAAATAAAATTTATCAGACACTAAATTGTTTTCTTTTAGGGATGACCTTGCTTTGTTGAGACCCTAGTTCATGTTAAGTCTGTCTAGTGGGCAACCTAGGATTGGTTCTGGTCCTGTTTCCCCAACTCTAAAAATCAAAACAGAACAATGAATCTGATCCTCTGGATTATAAGCACTCATGGATCTGTAGGTTCGTGGGAAGAAGAAGAAATCTTTCCTTGGTTTCAATAACTTTATTACCACACATCATAATATTTGCAAATAATTAACACTTCATTTAAATGTATTTACTGCTCTTGAAAAGAGTGTGTTCAAGGCTTAGTGGGATGTCAGGATTGTCTCCAAATGGAATATCTTTCCAAGATTTCTTTGCAAAATACTGTTCTTCAACGCAGAGCTCACTTACATGCTAGAGTACTCTGCACCATCCAGCAATTACTAGAAGCTTAATGCTTTCTAAGGCAACTCTCCAGTTTATAGAGACTAAAACCAAATGACACACATTTCAGAAAGCTCCTTCAAAGAAAGGACAGTTGAATTGTATCCAGTAATTAACAAAACCTCATTATCTTAGGCTTTCTCAAGGAAAGGTCTGTCTTACTGATGCAAGATGTTCTCTTTTGATATGAATGTCAGAGACATGGTCCCTATACTATTGAATTCCTATACATTTTAATTCACTGTACGAATGCTTTTTAGGGCAGCCGGTACTAATATCCATACAACAGACTGGTAATTCCGTTCCACAGTCTGTATTATGGCCTGAAACACTCCTGGCTGTATTAGAGAAGCATATGGGTCAGATCCATGTAATACAAGCTCATGTAAACTGAAGCTGATACTGGACAATCCTCACTACTTCTTAGATCTAGCATCTTTCATTTTTATGGCCACAGAGAAAAGTTGCTGATAAATGCAATTCTCATTTGGTACAAGAAACTTGTTACCTCAGGTTCTGTTTTGTTTCCAAGTCTGATTTAACTGAAAGGATATAGACCACAACAGGACTCTCCCATCAAAGTCCAGTGACATTAGCTAAATTGAGCAAATTTGCAAACAATTGAGAATGCAAACAATTTTGATTTTTTAAAATATTGCATTATGATATTTTACTTCTGAGTTTTTTGGTACCCCCTTAAAATTTGCACCCAATGCAATTACCTCACTCATCTCACCCTAGTCCCAATCCTTGTCTCCCACAGGAATCCCAGAAGAAAGTCAGAAATCTTGTTTGAACAATATGGTTTATATTCCAGAAGGTGAACAGCAGGGTAACAGCAAAAATGGTTCTGATACTCTCTTCTAATATAGGGCTTTCCAAGAACTTTGAAGATGATTTCTGCATTCCTAACACTGCACGATGTCTTTTTTTAAAATTAAATACAAATAAAGTAGATGCTTTCAGCACTAGATATTAGACCTAGCCTTACTTAGAAACATCAATTAACATCTTCCTTCTTATTGATCATAAACCAACACCAAGAAAGAATTGTCTTTCCTTCAGCCATCAGTGACAATATCCTAAAACCTTTACATCTCTGAGGATGTTATAAAAGTCAGAGATTGAGCCCTCATCCCCAAAAGTCTGGCCCAGATGTTGAAGGGTCTAAAAGAGCTAGAAATGAAGACTAGGAAAGGGAAGACAAAATAGAAAGTCCCTGGTAAAATTTTGCTCAAAGATTAGTATTTTTAACTTAGGTGGGTGGGCATCGACTAAAGTCTTACTGAACGGATCAATTCTTTGACTGTAAAGATATAAATTTAAGATCACTCTTTTCTGAAGTATTATCTCATTACAAAATAAAATATATATGCCAAAGCAGGCTTAGAGAAGCCAAAATGGAAATCTATATTTTTGACATGAAACGTTTTTTGCTTCTACAGAAATTTTAAAAAGAAAGAAAATAGTTATTATTAATGCTATGAATCTTTCTTCCTTTCATACAGAATTATGGTTTTTTTCAAACACTCTAGAAACATCACTCTGCTGCATCTCTGTAATTTCTTAGAGAGTTATCATTCCACTTCCAGGTGAAAACTAACCTGAGCTCCACACCCAGAACTTGAGGAGTTTGGCCATGTGAAATGTTAATCATCTTTTAAAATCTTGGAAATCTTAAGAGGATCATGAAAGAAACCATTGGTTTCTCCTTTTCGATGTTTAAGAGCAAAGAGCTATGGCCAAAACAACATTCATTAACAAATTTCTTTTTGTCTCAGTAAGAACTCTAAGTTGACAATATGATGGTGTTAGGGTGCATAAGAGGATTTCAAAATTAAACAAAAAGCCTCTAGCATAGAAATTGCTTGTTGAGCCTTAAAGTGATCAAATGCATAAATCCTTTATTAGGTAGTTATTTAACACTTCCCATTTTCTATCACACTTTGTATTTTTTATGCCCGGCCATCCTCCAGCAATTTATTCAATCCAAATGTATGGAGAGCAGTAAAACTAGCAATTACACTATAGATTTTATCTGAAGAGTTGCTATTTATCTCCCAATTTGAATTTTCTGATGGTCAGTATCCTCTCATTTCTTAAGCAACATTGCCATCTTGTGGTTAAATTCATACATTTCCCAAGAAAACCGCAGGCCTAAGTAAACGAAAGAGCCTCCAATCCATCAAAGATTAGAATTGACGTACATTCCTAGAATTTCCTCTAATTCTCAATCAAGTCGGTTAGAGAAGGAGAGATCATCCCAAGAAATCATATTACAATTTTGCTTTCCAGTAATCAATGTCGGTTCATTGTACATTGCTACCTTTGGCTATTTAATGCAGAAAAGCTGAATTCAGGCAAGGAAAACATTAAGAAAAAAATCTATCTTCTCCAAAGCACTTCTGTTAGAACTATTAGCCCCTACATCACTCAAATTGGGATTATATTTGACTCCTGTATATGAATATTTCTTTCCTAGAGCTTTTCAAATGGAACCAACTTTCATCATTGTAGTGATGAGATTATATTTGACTCTTTCTCTTAAAAAGAGGGGAGGAAGAAGCTTTGGTTTTTCCTGAATGGAAACGGAAACAGATTAACTTTCAATCTTCTCTTTGGGACATTTGATACTTTGCCAGGTAAACTGAAAAGCCAAAGTTCTCTCCTCTTATTCAATGTTTGGGAAAAGTCCAGTTGAGGTAGGCCAACTGTAAGGTCTAATAATTGGATGTCAGTTTCACTCTATTTTATATTTTTCTCCAGAGACTCTTACAAGAATAATCATAAAGATGTTCCCAAGTCTGGATTATCCAGGTGACTCTAACTCCATTTGGCAGACAAATATGACTATGCAAAATATGTCCGAGGAGAACTCATTATTCCTGAGTTCAACTCTGACTCCAACTCTCATTTATACAACAATGAACATGAAATATACAGGGTGAAAGAGAATGACTTATGAATTTATTAAGAAATACATATTCTGACAGCTCAACAATGAAGCTGTCCAAATCTGAAACACAAGAGAAGAAAATTTTAACCTCTAGAGAAGAGAAATAAAATTGCTATTCTTTTTCTTCTCTTTTTTTTTTACTGACAGTTTAATTGCATAACCCATAACCATCCATATATTTATATGTATCTATGCAGATAAAGAATACGTATTCTAAATTTGCAATAATTTAGCAATTTCTGGATTATAGCAAATAGTTTAATATCCCCATAGGCTTTTAAATTAATTCATTGTTTGCTATTTAGAAAGTTAAGGTAGGATAATAGAGGCAATAAATTATTTCTGCAATATTCTGCTTATGGATCACTAAAGCCAGGTTTAGACCAGAGTTTTCCAAACTTGTCTGCGGGCATTAAAAATACAGATGGCCCTGAAGATTCTGATTCATTATGCTTGGGGTAGGATCTAAGAATCTCTCTCTGATAAGAATGCCAAGTGATTTTCATCATCAATTTTGGAACATACTAGTCTAGACATTTTTACTGAAGTGCCATAAGATGTAGGTATAATCATAGCTCAGAGCTATTTGAAATTTAAGTATAATTTATTTTTTAAAGTGATTGGTCATTTTTAATAACCCAAATATTCAAAATTTTGGAAAATTATTTGAAATTTTCATAAAATTAATGCATTATATGAATCATGATATAAGTGTATTTTTTAGGAAATATTATTCAGTGTGTTCTAATTTTTTAATAATATGTATTTGTCTTTTTCATTGGTTCACATTACATTAAATATTAGGTACTTCTATTTAAGTAGTATAAATGGATTTATTTAATGTCTTTCATTGTCAGCTTCTTCATCTATAAATGGGGCTAATAATGTAAAGTGCTCAGTACGTCTGATACATAGCAAATGTATGATTAAGTACTAGTTACTAGTATCCTACAAAGGATATTCTGGGAAACTTAAGGTCATCTTCAGCTTTCTGTGAAATTATATATACATATAAATTTATGCCATCACTCTTATTCAGAAAAAAATTTATTTCCAAACAAAGAAAACTAGAAAACCTTTTTTCTTCTTTTTCCCCCCAGTTCGGCAATTTCAAATTAAACCAAGAAACATCAGAAATCAGTTATATCACATAAAGGCGAATGATATGCAGCAAAGAGCAGGTTTCATAAGCAACAGGATGTAATATGGATACAGATGGGTCTTGGATCCAGGAAAAGGTAAGTAGAGCTCAGGAAGACAGGAAAGAGAGAGCTCTCACTGGCCAGTAAGACTGTACTCCTGCCAACTATAACAACAAAATGGATGAAATGGTTTTCATGCCCTCACCATCTCATTCAAAGGGAAAAACCTTTCTACTACATATCCTGCCCACCCTAATCCCATACCAAGAACCCTAATAGTCTTTCATATCTTCCACTATCATATGACTTTCAGAAAAATCCAAAATCTCATTCATACTATGGGGATGCTGCTCCAGGGTATTTGCATTTGCATTCTAATATAGATTTCAGCCTTAACTCTGAATAAAGTTCTAAAAGTAAAATGTCAAAAATTTTCTAATAAAGTAGGGGAGAGGGAAAAGGGAGGAGGCCTTCCTGGGGAGGGCTCCTAAAATTACTGTTGTAGAAAGTAGATTCTCCAAACTTGACTATGTGTCGTCTCTTGTTCTAATTAATGCTTACTTTCTAAAGGTGGAGTGTAAAGTCCCTTGGGCCCTGCCTTCAATTTTCAGCCCACTATTTGAATTATACCTGAGATTTCTCCCGTCCATTCTCAGTGTATGTTATGTTGAGCTGGGAAACCTTCTGCATGAAGCCTTGAATGAGTTATGGCATGTTGCAAAGTTGGGGCTTCCACAAGACAGTACCATGGAAGACACTGGTTCAACCCACTATCAATCAGATGGATTTAAGATTATCTCCCAAACAAGTGGTCATTAACCAGGCACTGCCACATATTTCAGAGAGATCGCAGACCCACTAGATAGGTACAGAGAGCCAAGGAGTGCTAAGAGCATTCTCTCCACAACTCAAAGTCTTGCTCACCATTGCATCCCCAGGACCTACACAGAGCATGGCATATCATTTCATCAACGTGTTAAGGAATAATGAATGAACACATGAATGTTCACATTAACATATTCATTCACATTAAGAAGTATGAATGAATAATGAATGATGTATGAACAAATAATCTCTTTCCATTCTCACATCAACTTGTGAGCCACAGAGCTGGGGCAACCCAGGTCTGTTATTCTAAGGACATGGCTTTGAAACTAATTGCATGGTCTATGAAGGTGAGAAGTAAGTAGGAAGGAAATTTTGTGCCTCATCCTCAGCATTCCAACCCCAGAAATCAAACAGCAAGGGATCCTACTCATCAAATGACACCCGAGATCCTCTGAAAACTGCCCATTTACCACATAGCTCTTTTAAAATATATTTCACATAACATGATAATGCATTATTTCAGTTGTACCACTAATATTATGGCTAAAACTGTATTGATATAAACCTGTAGCATACCCATTAACCGTATTCATTTGTTGATCACCAACAGAAAATAAAAATAGCTGCCCAGCTTTGCTATGTAATTGCCTATGATAGTCTGGAAAGTATGTTCATGCTGGCCCCTAGGGAACATTTTTTCAGAGCAAAAATTGTCCTATCATGTTTCATTTTGAAATTGGAAAATTAGTACCTGCTTCATTTTCAAGGTTCCTGCCCACTTTGTACATGAAGGCCAGTACACATCACTGCTTTGGTATTTAGATGGCATATACTGAATGTCAGTTACTTATGTTTCCCATGCTCACATTTCAATGATATAATGCAATATGTAAAACTACTTTATTAAAAGCTCCATAAAAATTTACTCCTAATTATATGCATGAATTTATTCGAAGTAATACTACTAAGAAATCTTCACTTTAATCCAAACTTTATAGAATGGTATTTGGAGCAGTCTGCCCTATAAAGAATTTGTAGGATGCCTAAGAGAATTAGAATGGTCTGAAAATCGCCATAATACTTAGGAACACAGCTGTAGTAATGGGAAGTGCTGGAATCGATCTTATGAGCTTTCCCCCTGCACTCCTTTCATTATTTAATGACTCTTGGATTATAGGCTCGGTAGATATTTGTTAAAACACAGAGTAATTCACCAGTGGATGACCTAACTGGGTTACATTATCTTGTGTTGGTCATTACACTTCCACTATTGCCTTTCATTGCTTTCTTATGTAGGGGTATTTGCCCCATAAGGAATGGGTTTAAAACCTTGAATTGATATGTGATATTCTGTCTTTTAAATTTGCTGTACTCTGATGCCATTTTTTTTTTTCCTTTCTTCCATCTTATGTGCTTTCTATTACAGGAAAATTACAAAGGAATGCAACTTTGAACTGGCACCCTGTTCACTTTTTCCCTAGGGAACATATACTGTATCTAGCACACAGGAAGTACTTAATATTTATTCAATAAGTTTATGAATGAATGAATGAACCAATAAATGAAAATTTTAATGCCATGGAGAAACAAGAGAAAACATATGCCATGGAAAAACAAAAGAAAACATGGTAGAATATTATGGGAATAAAAGGTCATGGAAGAAAACTACATGATGTATTGGATGACCAGTTTCCTTACCTATAACTTAGGAGACTCTCCAAGATTTGTTGTGAGGGGCAACTGAAATAATGCAAGAGAAAGCTCCATGAAAATGGCAAAGCTCTACTCAGAGAGCCACCTTGAATATGATAACAGTGAACTGCAAATAGACTAAAGCTGTCCCACCAAGCTACAGAATGGAATCATAGGGTCACAGTAATCATAGGGTCAGCCCCAGGGCAGGAGCACAGGTGACATTTACTGAATGAATTTGTGACCCTGGTTCAGGCATCACAGAATCGAGATGGATAAAGGCCATCGTTGAATTTGGGTATCTGGAAGAAAAACATTTCACTGCCAAGCACCCAGAGTTACAGAAACACTCTTTTTTATTTTATTAGTAGATGTTAAGCCAATAATATAGAAATTAACACGCAGGTTACAAAGTCAGAGCTTTTGATTTTTCAGAATCCCTAAAGTAAAGGCACATGCCCAGATGAAATGAGCATAGTTCAGCATCCTTTGGTTCTATAGATTCTTGCCAAAACTTATTCTAGTAATAAGTTTTGCTCTCTGTGTGTTAACAGTTGAAATCAGAAACTCAAGGAAGAGCAAGTAAACCGAGTCACCTCTTTCCAAACCAGGACATGCGTTCAGCTCCAGAGAGAAATTCTGATATGTAGGTAGAGATTTAGAAAAGACCTATTTGAATTATGGATTCTCAGAATTTTAGAGCTAAAAAGACCTTTAAAAATCTAGTTCTCTTTCCTCAGCTGCCGCTAAGGTGCTCGGTTCTTCTGAGGACGCTAAGGCTGCGCTGGGGTGAGGCCCTCACTTCATCCGGCGACTAGCCGGCACAATGGCCTCCGTCTCCGAGCTCACCTACGTCTACACTCGGCCCTCAGATTCCACAACGATGAAGTCACCTTCACGGAGGACACGATCATTAAAGCAGCTGGTGTGAACGTCGAACGTGGCGCGGCCTGTTTGCAAAGACCCTGGCCACCGTCAACACTGGGAGCCTCGTCTGCAATGTAGGGGCTTGTGGCCCTGCCCCAGCAGCACGTGCTGCCCCAGCGGGAGCCCCTGCTCCCGCCACCACTGCTGCCCACTGAGGAGAAGAAAGTGGAAGCAAAGAAAGAACAGTCTGAGGAATTGGATGATGACATCAGCTTTGGTCTTTTTTACTAGACCCCTCTTTTGTAAAATATTCAATAAAAAGCTGAACTGCTTTTTTTTTTTTTTTTTTAATTTTACCGTGAGGTCCTAGGGATCGAACCCAGGTCCCTCCATATGGCAGACGGACAGCCAACCATCTGAGCCACATCCGCCCCCTGAACTGCTTTTTAAAAAAAAAAAAAAATCTAGTTCTGTGAATCTCTGTGGGAGTGGTACTGATCTGGAGCATTTTGGAATCTGTGAGGGTGTCTTTTAGTAATTCTGGCATTTAGAGGATAAGGGCCACGGTTACTAGATACTCTGCAAGGCAAAGAGCAGACTTCAACCACGATGAAATTTTCCTTATCTCCTGGGACTAGCAAATGTCCTGCTGGGCATTGGTATAAATTAAAAAAAAAAAAAAGACTGTTGATAATTGTCTGAGCTTAGAACCTAACACCATTTAGCATATAACACAAAGTAGTTGTTGCATGGTTTTAATGTATATTGTTTTTTTAGGAATACAAATACTGTGTAAATCAAAGCAAGAGTTAATTTTTTGTTTGAAACTTTACCAAGATTTGTCCACCATTTCAGAAAATCATATCCAATGATAACACCATTTGTGATTTTATGTTGCCAATACATCACACATTGATCTGCATTGATTGCTAGTGAGTCTACAAATAGGTACAAGCATCTAACTATTTAATTTTATCTTCTAGGATGCTTTTGCCCAAGCTTTTTAATTGAAATATATTTTATTAAAAATTTCTATTATGTCTGCTTTATATTACAGTTAAGGCACTATATTCATTGCTTAAAATTGCATGTGCATACATGCAGCCTCTCAGGTGCATCTCTCAGCACCCCAGGAAGTCTGCTGTGGCTGCTGGAAAGTTCCAGCTTGAGTTCAGTCTTCTTTCACGAGCTATCATTCTTGGGACTACATTTCAGGATGAATGTAATGGAATACACGCTCACACACACACACAAATCACAGCTTTTTATTTTACTGTGGTTCCCTAAGTCTTCTCTTCTGTAGCCTCAAAAGACCCAGTTTCTTCCAAATATGATATGATTTTGTGTTTCAAAGCATCCCATTTGCCATTTCTGAAGATGCTTGGGCATATCTTTAATAAAAAATGGGTTTGCATAAAAATAAAAAAAAATTGCATGTGCATATAAATTATTTTAACTATGAATTTTACTTTAGAATGTCCAAAATAAAATATTTGTTATTAAAAGAAGGGCACTGAGTCTGGTAGGGCTGGGAGAACCACTGATCTTACCCAATTTCCTCACCTCTACCATGAGGAAACTGAGGCTCAGAGAGGTGAAGTAACTCACTCAAGGGCCACCTGATGACGGAGCTGGAACTAGGTGGTACCTGGGCCCTTGGTGCCCCTTCCAGCACACTGTCTCATCACAAAGGGATGACTACAAAAATGCACAAAGGGGAAAAATTACCCTCATGCTTCAGAATGAGTGGGTGATCTTTAGAACCAAGTGGCCAGGACTGAGGAAGTCTCTCCCTTTTGTCTAGCTGCCAGCACAAGGGGCAAGGTGCTTTAGAGAAGTTTTTGTTTTCTTTTGTTTTGTTTTGTTTTGTTTTGTTTTGTTTTGTTTTGTTTTCACCTGAAAAGCAGCCGGTGCTGGTTTTGGCACTGAGCTTATGCAAACTAAGCTGTGGCCAATTCAAAGTTTCTCTCTAAAAGGCAAATGGATTAAACAGTCATTTGCGAGGCTTGTGTTTAAGACTGGCTTTAAAGTGAAAAGGAGCAGAGAGAACATGAATTGTCTCAAGAAAGCAATTTTAATGCTCAACAGTACTTCACACCCTAAAGCCAGAAAATAAAATAAAATAAAATAAAACAGTACTGGGAAGCGGCTGTGGTTCAATCAGTAGGGCTCCCATTTACCATATGGGAGGCCCCGGGTTCGGTTCCCAGGGCCTCCTGGTGAAGGCAAGCCCGCCCACACGGCGTGGTTAGCTGACTCAGGGAGCACAAGCAGCAAGGGGGGGATGAATGAATAAATAAAAATAAAAAATAAAAAAAAAATAAAATAAAATAAAACAGTACTTCACAGTGAATCAATCTAGGGATATACTTTCAATTTAAAACCAGTAAAGGGTGCCCCTGGTTTTAGGCCTTGGGTTTAGGTAATTTTAGTCTGATGGAGTTCCAGGGAGCCTGAATTTGCAAACAGCAAGGTGGAGACATAAAGGGCAAGCAGGTCCCAGGTGGGTTTTATATTTAGCACATGCATCAAAACAATATGAAACATTCCCAGAAGATAAACACTTTGCAATTAACATTTATCTCAAAGCTAGCTTTTACATATCATTGCTCTGCATTTATGAAGCAAAAAATTTTTCTCAACTATATGACTTCAATATGCAGTAAGTACTTAACTAAACCAAACTAGGGACTCTGAAAGTAGAAACAGAGAAGCAAGCCAACTATATTCTCTTAAATTGTCATCTTACTACATTTAGCATTAAAACACTGCAACTGATACAAGTTCCCCAACCTGACATGCGGGCCATCTTCTGAAACTTGAAAGAAAATTAAAGCACCCATTATTGTTTTCAAGGTAAAGCTAATACCAACAACTATAACATTTATGATCAATCTGTGAACTAAGTGGTTCATCTTCTATTTTGGACTCAGATTTTCCACTTTTGTTTGTAGAGTTTGCTATAAAACAGCCTAATATTTCAGGATGGAAATCCTGAACCTGTGTAATGGACTTAGCTTCAAATGAATATGATCCTAAACGCCTATGCAATAGTTTTTATCAAGTTAATGGAATTTGTACCTATAAAATAAAATAAAATGCAATCTGGCTAAAGTTACAAACGTGCTAAGCCAAAACATTTAACTCTCTGTGTGGAGAGATACACAGAATTGCCTTTTCACATTATCTTAAGTGAGGTCTGAGGCACAGACAGAGCAGGCAGGCGGAGGCACTAGGAAAGTTGGCTGTTGCAGATGTTCTGTGGCAAAGGAGCATGTCTGGTTGCTTTAAAACCCTAGGGAGAAAAATAAACAGTTCATTATTATTGTCACCTATTTTTTTGGAATTTATTTTGGAAGGGCCTAAATGAAAGAAGGGGGTTAATCTAGGTTTGCAGCAATAAAACCTCTCCATTGGAGGCTCCTCCTGAATTACTAGTGGCACTCAGCAGATTCCTGCCTGCTCAGGGGCCACCAGGGAGAGGAACCAGAAATGAAAGGCTTGTAGGAGGGGAAAGAGGTCCCTAGGAAGCAAAACATTCATTTTGCTGCATAATGCCACATACTAAAAAAAGTATTAAAAAGCAGAAAACGAGCTCCATCTAAACTATCCCACTTACTTGGCAATCCACATCTTACTGGAGAAGGGCTGCGACTTCTAGACGTCTGGAAAATATAAAAGTATAACATGAGTTACACAGTAGATGGAGCTCAAAGGATGAATCCTTCTGACATGTTTTTTTTCCCCCTAATCCCAGCTAGATAGTTGCTCTGAGGCACTTTAGAACTACAGTTTTTTTCCCAGTAAGGTTGGTCATTTTGATTCCTTTTATACTTGAAGTAAATGGGTACTCAGTTTGGTTTAAATTACCTTATTAATTAAAATCTGGATTAAGGGACCTAAGAACAGTGATCTTGAATTCAATGCTTTCAAGAAAATAAGAAGTATAATGATTATTATAGTAAGAAGAGCTAAAATTAGAAAACATTCTCTGGCACATCCTTTATATGCATTGTCTTGTGTGTCTGAAACTCTGCCCTATCAAGGAGGGTCACTGTGTTGCCAGAGAGGATTCATTTTTCAATTCCCACCTTTTTTCACTAAGCAAAAGGCACCACCCTGTAACTACAAGCATGCTATGACTCTGAAATAATTGACTACAGCATCATACTTGCTCTGAGCTTTCAAACACTTTAGATAACAGGTGCATACAAAGATGGAAGCTGTTCTGGATGAATCAATAAGCCAAAAAGCTGACATTGGATGCATACCCAGTCTTGTTTTAGGAGAGGATGGTGGAAAGAGACAGAAAGTTGACAATCGTTTCAACTTTGAGAATATACTTTATTCTACTCTAAATTACTTTGTTCTCCCTGAGAACAGAAAGAAAGAGGAGGTGATTCAAACATGTATAGGAACTTATGACAGAGGGACACTGCCATGGATACGCCTTCCAATGAGAGTTAAGAGTAAAACTGTTCCATGGATGTAAGCACAATAGGTGTCTGTTATCAGTCCTTCTGATAGTCCATCGCTTCTTATAATGGGAAGAATTGTGATTCTCTCAGTATAAAATTCTCAAGGTTTCCTTTTTATTTGCCATTCCACTAAACGCACTATCTTTTTGCTTTTTTTTTTAACCTATTGTAAAAACATATTCTTGAATAAGGATAACTAACTTATATTTAAATCTCCAAGAGTTTGCAAAGAGTTCCTATTTGGGATGATGAAAAAGTTTTGGTAATGGATAGTGGTGATGGTGGCACAATATTGAGAGTATAATAGTTATCACTGAATTGTACACCTATAATTGGTTAAAATGAGAAATTTTGTGTTTTATATATATGTTGCCACTATTAAAATTAAAAAGTTTTATGCTCTCTAAGAGCAAGGGGATTGTGTCAGATACTTGCCTTTCTGGAACATTTTATTTTCCACTATCCCTATATTTCTCAGTCCATTTCCTTACCTGGAATATTCCTCCCCAATTTCCCATCCCATTGAAATGCCACCCATCCTAAAAGAGCAGATCAAATATCAATTCTCCCATGCAGCTCTTTCTCACTTAACCAAATCCAGAAGTTATCTTTATCTCTGATAGCTCCAACTCTTTGTGCTTCTATTATGGACTATATCATATATACCACATAGAGCTAATTTGGTTAAATCATATTGCTATTGCTATATTGAAACCTATTCAGGGAAGGGATCAGGTTTTAGTCATTATTGAATCCTTCCAAAATCTAGCTTCTATCAGAGCTAGAAAGAATGCTTGATTAGGGGCAAGCTGAAGTAACAATGCTTCATCTAATGGAGTTTAGTTTAGATGCTCACTAAATGCTTCAGTGTTGGAGTCTGGTCTAGGTGCTCACTAAACTCAGTAAAAGGGTGGGTTTTATTAACTTCAGAGTTTTTGTTTTGTTTTTGTTTTGCTGAGAGGAGGTGCACATTTAAGAGTAGTGCTGAATTGCTAGAACGAGTTTTGGAGAAGTGGAGCATTGTCAGTTGTGGTTCTTGTTCCTCACCACTCTCCCACTCTTCTAAAATGAAGTTGAAAAAAATATTTAAAGAATATTGATTTGAAGAAACAGCAAATTGTTTGCCTCTCTGGTGTCCACACATTTTGGTTCAGGCCTGCATTCAAAAGGCCTTGACAAAATAGTTGTTGAAAAAAATGAATCATGGTGAGTCATAATAATGTTTTTAGAGACGTTATCTCCAGTTTTCAGAGATGTTTTCCGTTTGTTTCCATAAATGTATTTTTTCCAATGTATAATTTTTGGAGCTAATAAGCAATAGGTTATTTTTTAACTTTCCTGTTTTGAAGTTGGGGAAAAATTGACAGCTGAAATGCCCTTTCTAAAGTACTAAAATCTAGACCATCTGAGCAATTTCTCCCAAACTCATTCAATAAGTCCTAGAGTAATGACGAACCTGTGCCCAGTTCAGTTGACTAAAGTATCCCCTTCTCTATTCAGAATCTGTTCTCTAATGGGATATTTTCATTCAATGATTTTTTTAAAAACTCTGAAATAAGTAATGTATATTATTCTTTGAACTAATTAAGAAGGAAAAATCAAACTCTACTTCTTTCTTTCTAAAATGATGAATTCCTTAGCCCACAATAGTATAATATTCAATTTGAGGTTAGTGTTATTGTAACAATTTCACTTTCTACTTACAGACTTATAATCACCAATTTTATAGGCAATTGTTGAAGAAAGAGTGTCTACCATAGGATGATATTGTGTAATAAATGATCAGACAAACATGTACCGTGCTTAAACCAATGCGACTACGGGGGCAAACGGGACTTAAACTCCTGCTTCGACATCGACTTACAGATCGCACCGAATTCCACTAAACAAAAGAGAAAGAGATAAATAGTCAATAGTGAAAGCTGACATGGCTTAAAATAAGGTGCATATCCCATATAATGAGAGGTTTTATGGATATGATTGTATTGACCATTACCGATCATTAGCATAAGGTACCCTTCTTTGACATCCTATAGCTGCACAAGATTTGACAATAACTTTAGGATATTTCTCAGATGAACTCCTATTACTATGAACTTAGGGACATAGAAATTCTTAGTGCTAGTAGAACACTGTTTTGATGAGTAAGCTGTTAGAAAAATTATATTCTGAGCTGGTAAGACTTAGAGAAAGTAACCTCCAGAAGGGCAGAGATTTGTGTTTGTTTTGTTCGTTGCTGA
Organism: Tolypeutes matacus; assembly: GCA_026826555.1. Lineage (NCBI taxonomy): Eukaryota > Metazoa > Chordata > Mammalia > Cingulata > Chlamyphoridae > Tolypeutes > Tolypeutes matacus. The sequence goes on along the minus strand of JAKSZT010038599.1, from coordinate 20,707,999 downwards.
ATCCCTAGCACCTAAACACAGTGCCTTGGTCATAAATAACTATTGAATAAATCAATATAATTGGATGAATGAATGAATCATCACTGCTTCCCATCTACTTTCTGACTGAATTAATCAATGAGAATATAACTACATATATTCATGATAATGAGATTTTACTAGTAAAATCCTTTTTTAAGTTCCCTTCACTCACACTTTTTGTTTTTCCAAGTTCCTCCTTTTAGGCTAATATTGTCATTGTTTTAGGAGTTTAGGCTTGGGCAAATATTGGTTGTATGCTTGATGGGAAAGAAGGAAGTTAAAAGGCAATTGTTATTTGATGCTGGAACATAAGAATATTAGCTATTCAATCTCCCTCCTTTCCAAACTCAACTGCAATCTACTGTAGTAGATAGTCTACAATAAGAATTTTCTTAGCAGAGAGTGATTATTGTAGGGGCAAGAAGCATGTTTTATGAGATCATTCATTGTAGACCATGTGTGGTTGTCAGATCAACCGCTTAATTGTGATAATATTCACTGTAATGGGATTTTTAACATGCAGAAACCTTTTTAATTCTTTTAAAAATAAATTACTCCCCTTATCTACAATATGTACAAAAAGCATTTCCCCTATTCTCCATTTCAAAGAAAATAGAAACTGAGACTAACCAAATGGCAGCTTTGCCTCATCTAAGAGGATTCACTTCAAAAGTTACTCAACTCTTTCTGGGAATTATAGCGGTGAAAACTCCATGTGAACTAAACAGAATATCCAAGCACTAGTGCCACCAGTTCCAACACCCAATGCTTAACCCCCCAACACACACAAACACACCCTTACATACCTAAAACTCCATTTTGAAGGCTGCCAACTACTCAATCTAAGCACAGGTTCAAAACCTTCCACAGTCAATGTACATAGGAAGCAACCTTCCAAAACGGATTGCCTCCTCTCTCTCCACCCCCTCTGCCCTCTTTTGCTCTATCCTTCCCCTCTGCACACATACAAAGAAGAGAAAAACAGGGCACATTCATAATTTCCCAAAATGGGAAACTGTTAGTAAAAATTTGGCAAACTTTCCTGAAAATTATTTTTAAATGCTTAGAATTTAAAGGTGAGTTCAAAGGGCTTTGCTCTTATAATAAAGCAAGTTTTCTAAAAATGGAGAAGATAAATATTACTGTTTCATCTCATAAATGAAGAAACAAAGGCAAAGAAATTACTGCCAGGAAATTATGAAGAATCATGGAAGAACCCAAGCAAAGAATCTGTTCTTTCCCAGCCAGGCTCCTATAGCCCGCACTTTCTCCCCTTTGTATGAGATAGTATCAACCGACTATGAAATTCTTTTACAGAATCTCTGGGTTTATAAATGTTCTCGAACTTGTGAAGCAAACACTTGGGATGAATTTTCACTATGCAAGGCCACCGTACAAAAGCCCCTCTCTTGGTGACAGCTTCGCCTTTCATGATGACGCAGTCGTTCTCCATGAGGGCAGGCCACACGTGATAGAAGACCAAGGGAGCAGTGAAGTCTGAGTCATAGCTGCGGCGGTACCTATTTCCAACACGCAAAACAACGAGAAAGAGGCATTAAGCAATTAGGCGGCTTCACAGGGGGTAGGGGAGAGATCAGTCATACATTTTCATTTTTGATCTAGATAAATATGGGTCCTGATTGTCTTATTCAGGAGATGGCTGTGAACACTTAGAGGAAGAACTCATGATAACTAAAACCCAATATGAACCTCCTAAGAACAAGTCCTGCCAGGCTGATCTTGTTCCTTCTCTTTTCAGGTTTACAAGAGTTACAACAGAAGGAAATGCTAGAGACACAAACTCTCATAAGTGCCATAAGACTTCTTATGAGATTTCTCATGATATCTTTATGGACAAAATAAGAGAAATACAGGTAGATGATAACTTAATTAGCTAGACTGGAAATTGGTTAGGTGACCATATTCAAAGGGGGAGAGGTAGTTCACCCATCATTGAGAACCTGAAGGAAGGAGCTAAGTCAAAAATTTTATCAATGACTTGTATGAAATAAAGAAAATATGCTCAAAATATGTCTGGGCAGTAAAAAAAAAAAAAAAAAACACAGATGATAGTATTAAAAATAGGCTGGGACAGAGCAGATGTGTCTCCAGCAAATGGGTACCCGCCTCCCATGGGAAGTCTCGGGTTCGGTTCCTGGAGCCTCCTAAAGAAGACAAGCAGACAACAAGCAGACAGACAAGGGAGCCATCTCAGAGTGGGGGGGGGGATAAAAATAAACAACAACAACAAAAAAAAATAGGCTGGGACAATAAGCTGAATCTAATAAGATAAAATATAATGTGGATAAGTATGATGTCATGCAGTTGACTCTAAAACTCAATTTAACTGCACAAATAGAGGTGATATATGGCTTGGGTGCATATGTGAAAATATAATGGCAAGTTTTAAACTCAGAATGAGTTAACAGTGTTATAGGTCTGGAAAATAAATAAATAAAAATCTACTACAAATTGGCTGAATTAGTAGATAGAGAATAAGAATAAAAAGGGGTCTGTCTACGTAAGTAGGTCAGTTCAAACCAAGGGCCTAGATTTATTTCTGGACACTTCCTGAAAAAGGGATATTCAGCAAAGCACAACATAAAGGCCAAGGAAATGGATTCATTAGTCAAGAAGTCTCAAACCCCCTTCCCATGGAAAAAAAAAAATACAAAAAACAGAGGCCATGACCCCAGAATGAGGATTTAACTAACTTCCTTCAAACGTGTGAAAGATTGCCAGGGTAAAGGAGGGATTAAACTTGTTCTGTGAAGTCCTAGAAGTAGTACAAAATCAGTCATTAGGGATTTTAATTTCAGCCCACATCCACCCAGGATTACTGGCTATAGAATGCCCAAGAGGAAGCAAGTTCCCTCTGTAAAGGCATATATGCAAGAGCCACTGGTCACCTGGCAGAGGTCTCCCTCCCTAGGTCCCTTCCTGCTGTGAACGATGCAGATTCCAGAACACTAAAATGGTTGAATATTTCTGAGTGGGTACTTTGAAAACTCTAAAAGAGAAAGTAATAAAGGAAGAGATCTGAAGACAATACATTCCGGAAGAGAATCAAAAATACCCAACCAGAGTGTAATGTGTTCTAATACTCAGCTCTTCCATGAATGGACAAATGTTGGGAACAGGAATCTGAAAGAAACTAGAAATAGGGAAATGACAAAAAAAAATACAATATGTGATAATAAGGCAACTGGAAACACCATCCTTGCTATGATTTGCATATGCAAAAGAAAGGTGTATGGTCTTCAACATCAACAAGCTTGTGGGGATACTGGGTTGGCAGCAACCCATAACTTTACGGTCTGAAGAAAGACCCAGAGCTAACATTTCCTGAGTGCTCACTATATGCCAGATGGCATTCTAAAAGTGCTTCATCTGAATTATCTCATCTAACCCTCTACAGGCCTAGGAAATAGGTACTCTCATTTTCCCCATTTGACAGAGAAGAAACTTAGACAAAAGAAAAATTAAATAATATGTTCAAGATTATACAGCTAGTCGGTGGTGTAGCCAGGAGTTGAACTTGGGCATCTTGATGCCACAGTGTTTCTTAACCACTAACTTGGCATCTTCCAAGATAATCCAGTTATAACACAGGATCACATGAAATTCTCCAAAAAAAAAAGTTTAAAATTAATTTAATTTCTTCTAATTTATAAGGGAGATATTCACCATGTAAAACTTGGTAGAAACCAATGGTCCTAGACAGGATAATCTAGAGCAGTGGTTCTCATAATCAATGTGCATAAGGAACACCTGGGTGCTTGTTACATTGCAGTTTCCTGAGCCCCACTCCAGATAAAATATTCTGGAGTGTGCTCCAGGAATCTGTGTTTTTAAGGAACGCCCTGAGTAGTCCTGACGCAGGTGATCACCCACTATTTATATGGAGAAACCCAACCTAGATAATGCAACAAAAACCCATAAAAGATAATACGCATTTGTATTTTTATGGCACCATTCTTTTAAAATGTTCGAGACAGGCTCCAGGTACTCATTAGTCCTCCCCAAAGGCCAATATGGCCAATGGAAATTATAACATCACCTCTGAATCACATTTGACCAAGAAGGAAAGTGACCATGGGAGAGGGCCCTGCCCTGTAGTACGGAGAAGTTTTAGGCAGGGTCTGGAAACCCAGTAATGTCTGTTGATTTCCCCACCCAGAGTTCTTTAGCCATCTGTTCCCAAGGAACAGAGACAAGACGATTTATTTGTAAGGAATCCCTAGCTTCCACTCCTGTGTCTCTTACTTGGAATCATTAAAAATTTCTCCATCGGCCCCAAATGCAATATCTAGGGGTGGTTCTAAAGTCTGCATTGCAAAAGCGATGCAACATATCTCCTGAATGAAGTCAGTGAGGAGGCAAAAGTCAACTTCAGGAGGGAACGAAATCTTGGGGTTGACATTCATGGCTCGGATCACGTCCTGAAAAACAAAAAGATGGCATCACCTTGTTATCAACTTGTGACATGAAACTCTGACTTACTAAGGGCTGAGTCATTGCTAGGAGGTGGGAAAGAGCATGGGAGTGAACCCCAGTTAAACCAGAAAAGGAGTACATGTGCTAAAAGGAGAAAGAATTTATCACTCATTAATAGGGAAGGCAGAAAAATGACTGAAATGACATGCTAATGGCCAAAAGAGCCTCCCAAAAACTAAGTAAAAAACTTTCAGGTTTCTTCTTTATTATTTCCTTTTTTTTTTCTTTTCCCAGCAAGTATACAATGTGCTAATATAGAACTCTGATGTGTTCATAATCTATAATAACAATTACATAGCTTGCTTTTACTGAGTGTTTACTATTTATCAAGTCTTGTGCTAAGCAAACTACATCTCAGTTAATCCTCTTAATAACTCTATAGATAATGATGAGAAGACATTATAGATAATGATGAGAAGAACAGAGAGGTTAAGTAAATGTGCAAGGTCACACAGGTAGTAAGTGGCAAACCCATGTTTCCTCCCAGAGTCCTTGCTCTTAAGCACTATGATATGCTATTTCCCTGTTTTAAAGGCCCATCTAAGGAATAATAGAACTATAAAGCTCAGAACATTTTTTTCCCATAAAATATCTAAGAAAGAACCAGCCAATAATGACTGTTGCTGCAAAGTTAATTGGATGCCATTCATATCTGCCCTTCATTATGCAAAAGCAATACTAAACACTGGGTGGATTTCTTAGTTATTAGTATCCATTGTAAATTTCATCATCAGTGAACCAGTGTCCATATGAGGACTGCAGCACTTACTTTAACACTGCTTTGGGCATCATATAGATCAAGATGACAAATGATGTAGTCCGCCACGGTATTCTCAAAGTTATCAGACCCCGCGAAAGATGGTGTCAATGATTTCCTCACCCGGATCTTGAAGTGTCTGAATGCCATTTTAGCTACATGGAATGCCTCCTGTACAGAAAAATGCAGCAAGTTTATTTGGCAGGAAGAGGAGGGTAAAGAGGTCCAAAGCAAGGAGTTAGAAAGAAGGTCCACCAGAAATTCAACATCTTATTGGTCTTCTGATAACTAAATGCAGTTGGCCCAAAGTATTTTTAATCTGGGAGAAAACACATCGTTAAATTTTGAAAAGGACATAAATAATGTATGACTATCCATATTCCCTAATTTCTGGTAATTCTGAGGTTCAAAGGAATAAATTACCTGTGGTTACAGAAATACTTGAGAAGTGCTATGTTTATGTTATGAATCCATACCAATTATCATATTATTGGTAAAGAAATGAAAAAACTATCAATTTAGTGTTTCTATTTTACATCAATACATATCAAGAGTCCAGCATGTTGTCTGGCATATGTTAATTCAACAAATGTTTACTGAATGCCTGTTATATAGTAGGCACTGGGAAAACAATGTTGTACAAGAAAGACATGGCCCCTAGAGCTTTAACCAACTCAATAAGTGATTTTTTATTTTTTAGGAGGTACTGGGGATTGAACCTGGGACCTTGCACATACAAAACAGGCAGTCAACCACTAAGCAACACCCACTCCACTCAGTAAGTGATTCTTAATTATATAAATCAGGGGTCAGCAAATGTTTTCTGTAAAGAGCCAGATAGTAAATTGTTTGGGCTTTGCAAGCCACATACAGACTCGGTTACATATACTTTTTTTTTTTTTTTTCTTAACAATCCTTTAAAAACGTAAAACCATTCTTACATTCTTAGCACTCAAGTGGTAGAAAAATAGACCAGGGCCCAGGCAATAGTTTGCAGACCTCTGATATAAGATAAAGTTCATAAATAACAGCAAATCAGTAGATTCTGATAATTCTGTGCTCATACCATTTTTAAAAAATACTTAAGTATTCTCATAATGGAGTCTTTGTACCTCAATATGGTACCCATAGAACAAACATATTTGCTTTGAAATTTAATAATTACACATATGCATTTTTTTCAAATTTGCCATTCTTAAGTAGCTGCTATCTTAGCAGTGTTAGTAACTGCCATTAGTTAAATAGAAGAGTTAACACAATGACAATCTTCCTATTGTTCTGAGAACTGATAGAAACCAGTCAAGTGATGGCCCTGTACAATAATATAACCACTGGGTGTGCATATGCCCACACTGGACAGAAGCTACAGTGCAAATCCATTTAGTAAAAGCCATTTGAGATAGTCCTGAATTTATGGATACTTCTTCAACAAATTTCTAGCCAATCTAAGTATTAAGATAGATAAATAGTTACTCATTGTGAAAATTATTCATCTCAAATATTGAGGTAAGGTGAGGTGAGGATGGAGGGGAGGAGGAAGGGAGGGAGGGAGGGAGGGAGAGAACGAAGGATGAGGAATCTCCCCGTGTAGTTATCAGGATCTACCAGTCCTTTTAGGCTGTATCATTTCTTTGAGCCACTGTCTACCTGCAGCCCCCACAGACCTCAGAGGTCCAGCCCGCCCCTGCCACCTCGTACCACTGTGGCGATGTAGATGATTCGCTGTACCATCTCAGCCTTGTCGATGCAGCGCCGCAGCAGACACTGCGCATCCAGGCGGGCCTGGGAATAGGCGTCGCTGAACCGGGACAGGAGGGCAGCCTTGCGAGCCACACTGGACAGTTTGGAGCGATTGGGGGATGGAGTCCTGACCTTGGCAATTGCAGTGCAGGGGCTGGTAGATCGGCTGTGAGATGGAGGGCTAGGAGACCGGCTCCTGGTGGACCTGAAGGTAAGCAAGAATCGGCTAGGGAAATGTTTTGGTGAGCTTGTTTCTTGGTTCTCCCTTTGTGGATTTCCAAAGCTAAGCAGGAAACAGAAGCCCCTATAAACAGTGGAAGCAGCTGCCTCCAGGACCTGCCTGAGGCCTGTAAGAAGGCACTGTGTCTTCTGAGGCCTCAAACAACCATCAGAAGAAGCAATACCCTATGTTTGCAGAATGAGTTAGAGTTTATAAAGCATGGCTACTCCTTCAACATCTCAATGCATGCATCCTTTAAGCAACCCTGTGAGGCCAAGATTGATTGTTGGCCATTTTAAAGATGAGGAACTTGGAGCTCAGAAAAGTTAACAGGCCTGTCCTCAGAGTAGCACAACTAGCAAGAGCCAGAATTACAGAAGTCAGAATTTCTGGTTTCTTATACTGACCTTGGCCTCATAAGGGGAATATGTCAAACAAGCCTCATGGTATAAAATGGGATGAACACTGATTGACCAATGAAAAAGATCTGTGTTCCCATCGCAGCTCCACCAGGTCATATCAGTGGGACCTTTGCAATCACTTCCCCTCTCCAGAGAACTCAGATTTCACCTACACAATTTTTGTCCTATCTTGGGGGATCTAGGGGTTTGGGGTGGGGGGAAATTGGGCAGACCAGGTGAGCTAATCCATGTGGAAGCACTTGGTTAGCTGTAAAACACTATCATGAAAAGTATATTGCTACCAAATACAAAGTAAGTGATTGAAAAATGGGCCAAAAATGGGCCCCCAAACAGATATGTTTTGTAGAAGAAATTATGGGACAAAAATAGATTGCAGTGCATGCAGTGGGCTGACAAACAGAATCTTTAGAGGAAAAAAAGCCCTAATTTGTAGCATTTGTCAATTTCCATGGTATTTGCAAATACTCCCAATATGGGCGATTTCAAACTACTATATGACATCACTGAACATCGAGTTAGGAAGAGATGCATTGATTAGCTCTTGGGAGCCAGTGCCAGCTGGCAGCAGCACAACACTGAGTGATTCCCAAAGATGTAAGATTAAGGAGACATTTAGAGGAATGGGGACTGGGGTGGGGGTAGGGAGTGGCTTTGATAGCCTGAATCAGGGCATGTTGGCAGTGGAGGTAGCTGGTGCATGTGCGTGTGTATGGGGGGTGGGGGTGGCTATTAAAACACTGTCTTAATAGCCTCTTAATGGACTGGCTATCAGGAGAAAGGGATTTCACAAGAACACTTACCTACACGCTCCATCAAACAAATTTAGGTATAAGAAAGAAATATCCTGGACCAATATGGACAGTTGGTCACCCCTGGAGAGAGAGCCCCTAGGCCTCAGAGAAATGGACTCTGATATTATAGCACTTCCTTTCAACATGTTACCACCACTTGCATTATAGGTCCACTCAATTCTGGTCTCAAGCCAAAGAGTTTTCCTTCAGCATTTCTCTCAGATTTATTCCTATAGCTTCAGTGTTACCCTGGAATTAATTAGTGCCTAAGTATCTGGCACTACAAGAGATGTCATCTTTCTCTGAAATGGCATAGTTAGAGAAAACATCCTTTCATAAACTCAGAGTCCCATGTTGTTGAGATTTTAGTTCAAGGTGTCATTTTACTCCCAACACCCACCACCACCCCAAGGCAAGCTTTTACCACTAACGCAACCAACTAAGGCAGCAAAAGGAGCTTAAATAGAAAGATTTGTGAGAGTCTGTCGAACCTTCCTTGGAGTGCAGATTTTTCAGCAGACAGAACAGCTATTTCGCCCTTCAGCATGCGGAGCTGTTTCTCATAGTCACACATCACTTCTGTTCTGTCACTCTGCTTGTCAGAGCCCCGCTGATCTGATCTGGAGTGGTCTATGCTCCTGTGGCGGGCTTCCTCCTGGGCTTGAAGAGATTTAAGCCTGAACAGAGAGAGAGAGAGGGAGGGGAGGGAGGGAGGAAAAGAAAAAGGTAATAAGCAACAATTAGCATGCTTAACCACAGAAGCTACTCTACTTAGCATGCCATTATTGAATTTTAAAACTCTGATGGAAATACATATGACAAACACAATAAGCAAAGAGCAGACTTGCCAGGGGTCAGGGTACTCTGTCTGTGGCTTGCATGTAAAAAGGTTCCTGTGGAAAGGACATTCATGCAGATACTCTAGCACAAGCAGAGTGGGCGTGGAGTCATACTATTCTGTAATGGACTGAGCTCAACTGCTCAAAACTCTGAAAGCACTGACCTCCAAAATCTAGTCCAAAAACTGGTCTAAGGTATAATCTTCTACCCTCACTATCTCTTTGATCTAAACAGAATATGGGAAAAACTACAATGGAAGTTGAATAATATCCACAAGACTAGGTAGAAGTGTGGACCTAAGGAAAATAATGTAGTACAGAAATAAACAAAATCTTTAGAAATAAAATTGACCTCCTCATTAAGACACAAAAAGGCATCACCCCCCGTAAAATAGGAGCAAAAACTTGAGGAAAATATGCTGTGATAAAAACAACAGTCTAACATGAAAAGATAAAGGGGGAAATTAAGAAGGATGTAGAGAAGATAAAAATGCAATAGCAGAATGAAAAGCTACACTAAATAGTAAAGAACAGAACTATTGCTATAAGAAATAACTGAATAATGTGGACGGTGAATTTGTGAAGAGATACCAAGTAGGATAAGAGATTAAAATGATGGCAGGAGGTCCCGCGAGCAGGTGAGCCCCCCAGGTCCCATGCGCAGGTACGCTGCCAGGCCCTGCAAGCCACGCAGCAAGATGATGATGTAAGAGGAGAGTGACACAAGGGAAAGCCAAGACGAGACGTGCCAAAAGACCAGGAACTAAGGTGGCGCAGGCAGTAGGACCCCTCTCTCCCACATGGGAGCTTCTGAGAATATAATCCCAGTGAAGACAGGAAGAGAAGGAAGAGAAGAGAGGGCAGGAAACATACACAGTGAGTTGCCCAGGAAATGGACACAAAAACAACAAAAACAGCAAAAAAGGGGGTGTCGGTAAAAATAGATAAAAGTAAATAAATAAATCCTCAAAAAAAAAAAAAAAATCCAAAGGAAACAAAAGGTTAAAAAAAAAAAAACTAAAAAAACAAAACTCCAAACTAAGATGTATGGGTGTTCCTGAAGAAATCAGAACAATTGGAACACATGTGAAAGCAATAGAAAAAAATTAGCAGATTTCACCTACTACCTGCTTTTGTTTTTGTGTATGTGTGTGCGGAAACAATGAAAATTAATAACAAGGAAGTTATAATCTAAAAGCATGAGATTTCTAACCTTTTTAGAAATTTATCTTTAGGAAATAATCTGAAATTTGAATTAAGATTTTTCACAAAATAATGATTACAATGTTATTTATAATGTTGAAAGTTAGTTTCAAACTCAATATTCAACATTATGGAAATACCTAAATGGATGGAATAGTATGCACCTATTTAAAACTAAGTTCTACAATATTTTTTTCTTGGCAATAGAGGAAAATCATATTAAGTGAAAACAAAGGGTCCAAAACTGCATAGTTATATACTTTATTCTGTAGCCTTAACTCTATTTCTAATGTATCAATAGGAAGGAACACCAAAATGATAACAGAAACTGACTCTAGAATTAGGAAGGGGTTTTTAGATTCCTTTATACTCTGCTGTACGTTGAAATTTTTCTATAATGGAAAGGTAATGTTTTTATAGCAAGAAAAACAAATAGAAAAACATTAATAAAAATATCACTGCCTTTTCTCTCTACCTATGAACAGATTCTTTCATATTGTAATAGAGCACCAAAAAGAAAAAAAAAAAAAAACTAAATTCAAAGATTAATCAGCAGGCTGCAATAATCCTGTCTTTTTCTCTTACTGCTTTTTTAGCTGATTTATTTCCTCCTCTGCAGCCAAAAGGGATATGGCCGATCTGTTCTTGGTTTCTTCAAGAATCTTTTCAGTTTCAGCCAGACTGTAAGAGAAATCGGTAACCAAAGACAGATTTTTCAAAATTGGCAGACTTTCTAAATCAAGGCATAGTTCTCTCGGGAACTTTTGGCATACAAATTCAACATAAACAAGATCAAATTATAAGATGCCTGCATTTAATCAGATGATATTACAAATATTATGGTGGACCTGTATGCAAAAACATGCTAGCATCCTTTGCTCAATGTCAAACACTTACAAAGAAATTACAGAACTACTATGCCTAAAAGGCCATGTGGTAAGTCCTCCTTCTTACCCTGCTAATTCATCACCTGCTCTAAATACACCAAATCCCCAGGTTGTTTCTCTCTATAAAATATCCATTTTTCTGCAGTACACCAATACCTACTCTCATTATTGCACTGTAGAGATGCATTCAACTTAATTGCCCCATGCTTCTTAATTATAAAAAAAATATTCACCTGCCTATTTTTAAAAAAAGTCCTCCACAATTACACTTTACTACCAGGTGTTTTGTGTCTTTCTGCCTCTGACTTCCACCCATTGAATTGGGGGGAGGGGATTTTCCATTATTGAGCATGATTTTCCTGAGTTTTCAACATAGCTTGGCCATTGTTAGCTTCAAGGACTTTTCATTATAGGCAAATCATAATAAGTCACACTTTCTTTAGGTCTATCTAAATTTAAAGAGAAATGGGAGTGGGATGGGTGAAACTGGATGAAGATCAATGGTTCTTAATTACATTGCCCTAGGACAGTGAGAGATCATGTGCTGGCAAAGTTTCTTGACTTCTCTGACCCTGCTTCCTTGAAACATCCAGGATCTTTCATCACAGTAGTCCCGAGGCTGAGAGTGCAACTGCTATTTAACCTCCTACCATTCTCCCACCTTCTCTTTAGATGGAAGAACTGGATCCTCACCTAGAAAGTGAAGCAAACTGAGCTCTAATGGGCTAACAGGACCTCTATCAAGACCCAACAAATTGCAACCAGATACTTATGGGAGGTGGTGTAAATTATCCATTTACCCCCTACTCCTCTTCTAATAAGTGCCCCTCCAAATGTCACCTCTGACTCATTCAAGAAATGTTTGTCTTCCCTTCTGAATTCCTCTAGCTTGATTCATAATTTGGAATTATTCATAATGATTTGTAATCTCATTGGGAAAAAAAATCTCGGAGAACCACTCAGGGACAAGGATTTTGTTTTATTCATCTCTTTACCCCCAGCATCTAAAATGGTGCCTGTCACATAGTAGACATTAAAAAAACAACACTAAAAATGAATGAATAAATGATCAAAATGCCTAAAGTGTAAAAGAAATCAAAAGTAGCAATAACTTTGCAATGGGGCTATTTATTGGAGGTTGAAAGCAAATTAGTGTGATTTAATTCAAATATGAATGTGTTATAGGTTTTAAAAAGCATATATGCTAAAATGAACACTTTTATTAAGAGAAATTGTAGAAAAGCAAAAAGGGAAATAGAACAAGAAAGGAGGGAGAGTATGAACAGAAATAAAAGATTATTTTTTCTTTCAGCACATAGCATGCTTTTGTGAGCACAAACACACACACTTGTTCATTTAGCATGCCAGGCTGACATATAGAGAAGAAAACAAAGGACCCCGCATGTGCCAAGCATTGTCTGAAGAACGTTAACATATATATTTTTTTAATGTTTTGTTAGGAACTTATTCATTCACTTGGCAAATTATTGAGTGCTTACTCTGTGCCAGGAATGATGCTGGGTGCTAGAGATACAACAATGTCAAAATAACAATACAAGAAAATAGCCCCCGGAAGTTTCCAGACTAGTGGGGATATCACAAATTGGCAAACAGATCAATTTTTTAAAATCCCAAATGTGGTAAGCACTATTTGGAGAAAAAATAGATCATTGTGAAAGAGAATTAAGGGAGAGAGGAGACCTTCTTTCAATATATAGTGGTCAGGGACGAATTCTGAGAAGGTGACAGTTCAGTTGAAACCTGAAGGATAATCCAGGAACAGCCATGAAAGAGCAGCTGGAGACTGTTTCAGGAAAACAGAAGTGCACAGGCAAAGGCCACAAGGTGAGGAAGCAGACAGAAGAACTGAAAGAAGACTGGCTGCAGGAGACTAGGTAAGGGGAGAGTGGCTTGATGTGGCGGGGTATAGAGGGGTAGGGCCAGATCATTCAGGGACTTGAGATTTTTCTCAGTATCAAGGCTACTAACTACTGTTAAGCAGAGAGGTGACTTGATCCAATGAAAAAAAAGAGCTTGCTGCTCTGTGGAAAATGGTTTGTAGCAGAGCAAGAATGGAAGTAGGGGAGACAGTTGGAAAAAACTGGTCCAAGCAAGAGATATTAGAGGCTTGAACTAGGGCAGTGGTAGCAAAACAAAAAGAAATGGACAAGTGTGAGGGATGTTTAGGAGGTAGATGCACCAGGACACACTAATAGGAAGTGAGAGAGAGAGAGAGATTCAAGACCACAGCCCTGGTATAAAATCTACTTAGTAGTCTTTCCTTGTCTAGGGCTTCATCAACCCTGGGTAGCCCTGTCCCCATTTAGTCCTGTATCACGTATTATTGGAATTTGCACCTTTGGAACTAAGTCAGAATCAAAGCAGTCTCTGAGGTTAAAATTGGGGGACCTCCTTTGGTGGACCATTCATTCTATGACATTTAGTAAGAACACTGGCCCTGGAGACATAAAAGCAGAGTAAGTGAGTGGGGGAGAGCTGGCTACCATAGACTTAGGGAACAGACTCCATCATTGTGTGGTGCCTTAAATAAAAAATAGAATCATTCCTGCAGATGGGTTTAAAAACACAACTAGGAAACCCAGGTAAAAGCAGAAAGCACCTTCATGTATGCAACTTTCAAATGGTTCTGAGAAAAAGATGGAGATAGATGGAGAGAGAGAATGCACAAATAATAAAGCAAATGGGGCAATATATATTAAAGGGTTTATGGATACTCTTAGTACTATCCTTGCATATTGTAAATTTGAACTTATTTACAAATAAAAAGTTTTAAAAAGCATGCACCCATAACATTTCTCAGTCCAGAGTGCTTCTTCTCGGTAACACCCATTGTACTGATAGACACCCAGAACCAACAAAGGTCTAAAGTCTTGAAGTCCCAACTCACAACTACAAGCAAACTAGTATGGGCCCTGGTTAGCAGCAGCTGTTGCCAGCTAACACCCCGGGACACCTAGCCAGACCAACCACAATGCCGTGTCCATCAGTACAAGACACTAGTTGCCCTGGGGTGACCGAGGCCAGTTATAAGCTACAAGTAGGGCAAAGCCAAAAGCTCCTCTCTTCCACTACCAGGAGAACATGCAAATGTCCCTCTGCCCCTAGATGCCAATCTAAGGAAAGAGGAGGGAAAGGAGACCCCTTGAGAGGGCAGAACTACCCTTTAAAGGAAGCTTGAACTTGGTATTTACTGAAAATGTACACAAAAGGGACTACAATAAACGAAAAAAGACTGAGTTATAAGGAAGTGGAAATTTTAAGGATCCTCCTCCCCCACTCCCAAATCAGCTGACATTGCTTGAAATAAGTTGTAGAAATTCAGGGAAGTTATACTGTTTTGCATGCTTGTAAATGTTGACTGCTGCAGCTATAAAACTGCTCATTGATTATGATTCCAATTACAAAAATAAATGGATATGTATGGAAGCAACTGCCACCTCCTATTCCATCACAGCCCTAACTAGGAAAAAAATAATTCCTTGTTGTCCTTTACATGTCAGCAGTGGAGCAATGTTGTAGTAGGAGAAACATCTTATTGGTGGATTTTTTTAGGTTTGTTGAAAGCATTTTCATAAATATATGTCCAATTTTCCTCAAATACAAGCCCAAAGTCTACAATTTTCCTTGCAGATGATTCCCTGAGCTTGCTACCCAGTGTTTGCCCATAGCATGCATCTGATATATGATGTTGCCTGGCATTGCTTAACTGTTTTTCTAATGCATTTTTATATCTAATAGTTATTTCAAAATCTTGAGTCATTCTTTCCTTAAAGACTCTGACTCTAAGTCAGACATATATACTCCAAAGTGAGTATAAGTTATAGATAGATGCAGCCTGCTTAATCTTATTCTGCTCTCAGTTTTCTTCTTTACTTGACCTTTCACCCTTCCCCTTCAGGATCTTTTCTTATTTTCCTCCCAAAAGATAGACTTTCACTTAACAATCTTTCTCTGTTTATAAATATAGGCTGACAGTGGACCTGTGGAGAAAAAGGTGCTCCAGGAATGGAGCTGAGAGGACCACAGTCTTAGGAGTCATAATACAATATAGATAGCTTGTCCCCAAATTCAGAGACACTGATTCCCAACAGTCTCCTCCCCCCACCAAACACACATAAATCACATTATCTGCAAATGTCCACATTTTACATGAACCGTTATTCCTTTTTCAAATGTAAAACTTAAACGGAGAACAAATAATTCTTTTTTGGAAAAAGAGAACTTGCATTCCTCTTACTCGTCTTGAACCTGGCTAAGCTGATTACGGGTTGAGTTCAACTCAGAGTCTAATTGTTGAAGGTCCCGATCCCGAGGAGCAGGCTCTTTTTGCTTTTCCTTATCGAACGAGTCCTGGGATGAAACACAATTCAAAAAAATAGTCTGAATAAATGAAACAACATGGATAAATTGCAAAAGCATTATGCTGCACCCAAAATCCCAGGCAAAAAGTAGCATATAGAACCGGCCCAAATCAAGATGGTGGCGTGAGATGCTTCAGGGCTCTGTCCCCCCATAGAAGCTTTGAACAACCAGCAAGAACTGGCAGAAACATCTTTCTAAAAGCTCCAGAAAACAGTTAAAGGATTGCGGTATCAGGTCAAAGGCCAAATCAAGAAAAGAGCTTCTTAAAAACAGTAGGATCTCATGGTACCTGGGCTCTTCCCCAGCTCCAGCCCTGGCCATATCATCATGTTCCTGTGTCCCCTGCATGTTCCTCACCCTCCACTTCCCTCCCTTTGCACAAACCCCATTACAATAAATTTTAAATAAAAACCTGAAGAAAAAAAAAGATCCCTAGTCCTGGTACCAAGTGCAGCAAAGTTGCCCTTGTGCACAAACTGAAAGGATGTTTGTCTGGCCCAGTCTGTCTGGTGGTGACCTGAGACACTCACCATTCCAGAGCTTACCCTGCAGATATAAGGAAGCTCAAAGAACTCTCCTATAGAACACTATGGAAGATCAGGCAAGTCGTGCTGCCTGGGGGAAGGGATTACTGGCTTTAGTACATAAAGTGCACTGTCTAGGACTTTTTTTTTTGCTAGCTCCTAGCATTCAAGAAAAACCCTGTTATAAGACTAACGAGATACCAGCTTAAGGAACAAACACCTCAGAATCTAAATTACTGTAATAACCCATGAAAATATCAAAATATCCAGGTTTCAACAAAAGATTACAATACATACAAAGAAACAGGAAGTCATGGCCCAAGCAAAGCAGTTGATTGAAGCATTCGAAATCATCAATGAAGAAGATCAGACTTGGGATGTACCAAAGACTTTTAGAAAATGGTCCTATGATCTTAATAAAGAATAAAGGATCACAAAATTTAAAAGTAAAATAAAAAACCCTTTATAATATAGAATTGTTTCTACAACTTTTAATGATCTTAATAAAGTTAAAGAACCACCAAAAATGGTCCTAAACATGCAAAAAGACCTAAAGGAGAACATGGACAAAGATCTAAAGGAAATTAGGAAAATGATAGATGAACACAAAGAGAATATCAATAGAGAAATGGAAATTATGAAAAGGAACCAGAGCTGAAGATCTCAGTAACAAACATTAAAAATGCCCTAGAAATGGCCATCCCAGGGAATGGAGAGGGCCTGCATCTGCAGGCAGGATCATCCCACCCACCATATCCATGGGATATAAGCCCTCTCTCACTTGGAGGTGGAGTGGACATCACCATCCCAGTCCCCTCAGGATTGGGGGAAGAACTATGGACTAGAGTGGACTTGATGGTATTCTGTTGTTCACATATGGTGATTCTAGCAATGGAAGAAATTATAATAGTGAGGTGGAGCCAGTGGCCACTTGACACTTTTGGGGCAGGGAGGGGACGAGCAGTTGAAATACAGGGGCTTCTTTGGGATTTGGAGGTTGTCCTGAGTACCTTTGTGGCAACGGATATAGGCCATTTTAAATCAGCACACACCACTCAGAACTGTGTGGGAGAGAGTGTGGTCTACGGTGTGAACTGTGGTCTATGGTTGGTGGCAAGGCCCCAGGATGTGTAAGTCCATTGAGGGTGGTGGGCCACACTTGTGGGAGATGTTTGTGTGGGATGTGGTGGGAGGTGTGGGAGGTGGGCAACATGGGAATCCCAGTGGGTTCTGTGTAATATTTTGGGTATCTAAGCACCTCTTAAAATATATTTATATATATATACATAAATAACATTTTTGTAAGCAAATGCACATATATGCATATATATTTATATATCATTTTGCAAATATTGGCATGTATTGTGAAAATTTTGATTTTTACCCACAATAAAAAAAAAAAAAAAATTGAGGAGTTCAATAGCAGATTAGAGATGGCAGAAGAAAGAATCAGTGAATTTTGAAGATAAGACAATGGAAATCATCCAGCCTGAGGAGCAGAAAGAAGAAAAAATGAAATGTGAACAGAGCCTGAGGAACCTGTGGGACACCATCAAGCATAACAAAAAATGCATTGTGGGAGTCCCAGAAGGAGAAGAAGGAGGAAAGGGACAGAGAAAATATTTAAAGAAATAAAGGCTGAACACTTCACAAATTTAACAAAAGACATGAATATATACATCCAAGATGTTCAACAAACCTCAAACCAGAAAAACCCAAATAGACCCATACCACGTCATGTTATAATCAAGCTGTTAAATGCCAAAGATGAGAATTCAGAAAGCCACAAGAAAAAGCAATATGCCACATACAAGAGATCTTCAATAAGAGTAAGTGTCACGGAGGCAAGAAGGCAGTGGGAAGACATGTTTAAAGTGCTGAAAGGAAGAAAGTGCTAACCAGGAATTTCATATCCAGCAAAGCTACCCTTCAAAACCAAGGGAGGAATTAAAACATTCCCAGATAAACAATAGCTGAGGGACCTCATCACCACTAGACTGGCCTTACAAGAAGTGCTAAAGGGAGTTCTGCAGGTTAAAAGGAAAGGAAACTAGATAGTTGACTGGAGCCACATGAAGAAATAAAGGTCCCCAGTAAAGAGTAAATGTAAAACCAGTACTATTTTATTTTTTATTTGTAACTCCACTTTTTACTTCCTATAGGATCTAAAAAAACAAATGCATAAAATGTAATGATAAAACAATGGTTTTGGATTCAATGTATAAATATGTAATTTCTGACAAGAACTATATAAAGGTAGGGGTATGGAAGGATAAAGGAACATAGTTTATGTTTGCTATTGAAGTTATTAAGTTGCAATCAAAGCAAACAAGATTGTTATAGATTTAGGATGCTAAATTTAAGCCCCATGGTAACCACAAAGAAAATATCAGAGAATTGCAAACTCATAAAGACAGAAAATAGAGTACAGGTACCCAGGAGTGAGGCAGGGGGAATGGGGAGTTAATGCAAAATGAGTGTAGAGTTTCTGTTTGGGGTGAGGGGAATGTTATAATATGGATAGTAGGGTAAGTACTGCAACACTGTGATAGTGATTAATCTCATTGAATGGTATTACAGGAAGAAAAGAAAAAATTGGAATAGAGAATGTAAACTTTATATCAAGGTTAAAATTCTGGAACTTGGATAACTGCACTTAAGATGATTACCTAAGTGAATATCCTCATTCATAGGAAATATACATGGAAGCATCATGTGTTCAAGGAGTATGATATGTGTAGCCTGCTCTCAAGTATATCTCAAATATCTACTTCAAAGAGAGATGATAGATGATAGATAGATAGATAGATAGATAGATAGATAGATAGATAGATAGATAGATAGATATAGATAGATAGATAGATATCAGAAAGATAGATGATTGATAGAAAGAATGATATGGCAAAGGTGGCAAAATGTTAAAATTGGTGGATCTGGGTACTGGGGAGGAAAGAGATATGTGGAGATCTCTGTATGGGATTTGTATTATTTTTGCAACTGTCCTGTAAGTTTGAAATTATTTCAAAATAAGCAGTTAAAAGAAAATAAAGAGCACATGGTGAATGGTTCCATTTACATTAAGTCCTAGGACAAGCAAATTAATCTACAGAGAAAAAAAATCAAGAGTGGTTGCCCCAGGGGTGGATAGAGATGACTGGAAAGCAACACAAGGGAATGCTCTGGAGTGAAGGAAATGTTTTATATCTTGATATAGGCGTGTGGGTTACATGGGTATATGCATTTATTTGCTGTATAATTTGTGTCAAATAAATTATACAGTAAATGGAAAACAAAGATGTTGAGACAGCACCCTATGTCTCTTTACCCAGAATAACATCTATGGGGTATGGAGGTGGGGGGTGAGAAGCATACAAAAATCTTCATGGGAGAAAACAAACTGCTTATTCATGACTGACATCTATTAAGTACTTACCATCGGGTAGGCCCTGTGCAAATTGTTTTGAGGGTTTATCACATTTAATCCTCACGATAACCCTTTTAGGTTAGCAAAATCATTGTCCCCTTCAGGAGATACATGAACAGAGACATACAAGGGTAGACAATATAGCCAGAGCCAGATCAGTGATTGGAATTCGGTCTAGTGACTTCCAAGCAGGAACACTTCAACTACTATCTCATAAGGCCCTCTTGCTAGAACAGCCTTCTCTAAATGCTTCACGTAAATCCATATAAATGCTTGAAAGTAGGGTATGCTATTTGTTTACCTAGGCATAATGATATCGATGCTTTAGCAAAGCATGTGTTCTCTTTCCAGCCTGGTCTTCAACTGTTTAAAGACCAATACAGTCCCATGGAAACCACCAATATCAACCACAAATCATGACACTCTTTGTCAGTCTACCAGAACTATGTTTGTCTTCCTATCTTGCAAGTTTCCAATTAGTCTTATTTCACTCTTTCAGAATACAGAGCTTATTGCCCCTTCTGATGATCTCTTCCTCTTCTGAACGCCTGTGGCACCCTATCTTGGTGACTGACTTGTCACTTAAAAGTTACTATTTAGTGTCTAATGTGGGCCAAATGATGTCCCGTATGTACATCATGACCATGCTTATGTTACAGCTGAGGAAAAAGAGGCTCATTGATTTGTCTGAAGTCACATCACTAGTAAGTAGGCAAAGATGAGGTTTGCATGCAGGTTTTTCTTAAGAGTAAATTCAATCCCTTATGCCGTAGACTCCCTTATACAGAGATTCACCTTTTACACCTGTGTCCCAACTCCTTAACTAGAGTTCAGCCCCTCACTAGGTAGAAACCATATCTTACACATATTTGAGTTCCCAGAGCCTGATCAGAATGCTGAAATTCAAGGGCTATCGGGATCCATACCTGAAGAGAGGGGACCTTGCTGTCAACAGGCTTTCCCAAAGAAGCAGTAGTAAAGGAAGCCTCCAGCCAAGGCAAAAGGCGTGATTTGATTATTTCCATGCCACCATTATGTCCTCCTAAAAGAACAGGCAAATCAGGTCAGTGAGAGAAATCCAACCACGTCAACTCAGCCAGAGAGCACAGAGGCAGAAAGAAAAGAAAGAAAAGAAAGGAGAGCTGGATAGGAAAGCACTGGCCATTCTCACCTTCTTGGGCTGTTATAGTAAGGATTCCAAACAGTTGTCCCTGCACTTTGGCAACTTGCTCAATGAGTTCCAGGCAGCGATTTAGGTTTTGATCACATGAGTTTGTCTGCAAAACCAAAAGAGTAGAAATGAGTGCAATTCCTTCACTTTGTAATCCACAACAGAGACCAGGCCTCAGTTTACATAAGGGCTGCAGGGATTTGGTGTGCTCCCAGTGGCAGAGACTGCTATGTGTTCACCAAAGCCTATATCCCTTTCCTCCTGGGTATACTTTTAGACCATCTTGCCCAACTTCTCTAGCACGTGTGGCCATGTAGCTGAGTTCATGTCAGTGGGATGGGAAGTGAGGTGTGCCACTTCCAGGCCCAGTGCAGAAGAAACTCCAGCGACTCTCCTTTCTCTTTCCCCATCTGCCAGCACGAATGGATAGGATCCAATAGAGGGCCCCAGGAGGTAAGGGAGGGTGGAACCACAAGACTTGAAAGGGGGCCTACCAAACACTTGGATCAAGCTGTCACATGATTGAGAAATAAAGTGTGTGTGTGTGTGTGTGTGTGTGTGTGTGTGTGTGTGTGTGTGTG
>JAKSZT010038599.1:20668544-20686529 GCA_026826555.1 Tolypeutes matacus | reverse complement strand
GTGTGTGTGTGTGTGTGTGTGTGTGTGTGTGTGTGTGTGTGTGTGTGTGAAGCCACTGAGATTTTGGGGTTGGTTGTTTTAGCAATAACCCTGACTTCCTATTCAGTGGAACCCTCAAGAAATCCTTTTATAAAAATGGATAGATCTTTAGTAATACCAAACAAAACATTTCCTTCTACTTTATCAGCTTTATTGGTTCTTGTCCTCTAAGTTTAATGTTTATATTTTTGTACATAAAGAACACTACTTGTTAAAAGTAATAAGGTATTGCTGGTTCAGGACATATTGGAAAAGAAGACAAAAAAGCTAGTGCCCAGCCTTTACAGAGCATGCAAACCAGTGTGGGAAACAGGCAAGTGGACAGCTAGCTACCCTGCAGGGGAATATTGTCTTACTATATGGTTGAGCACAAGACCTACTCGAGAGCCAATAGTCTTGGAAAGTCAGAGAAGACTTTTGAAAGAAAGCAAAATCTAAGCTGAGAAGAAATTAAGCAGACTTGGGGAGAGGGGTTGTTCAAGTAGTCGTGGAAAATTCTAAGCAATGAGAACAGAATGTGTGGAGGCCAAGAGGCAGGCCATTTAGTTATTCTACATTTGTCATCTCCTTGGTGAGATTTTACTATTTCATCTTTAGCCAAACCTGTAATGGGTTGCAACACTAAAAGAAGGTGTCCAACTACAAGCAACAAATCATGTGGGTGTTTAAAAATGCATAGATTTGTGTGTCACCTCAAGCCATAATAAGGCACTGTCAGTCAGTGCCCCCTGGTACTTCAAATCCCGACAAGAAGTTGGATACAAGGAGGAGAGAGACTAGAATGAAGAGGGAAAAGTTTAGGAAACCTCTAGGCAAAAGTTTACAAATGTTGATGCATATCTGTATCAACAGCTCAGACAGGTAGGACACTCCTTGAGGACAGGGGTGAGACTGGACAACCCTACAAACTGGATACCACCATCATTCCTAATTTATGAAGAGGAAAAACAAAGAGGTAGAATAGTTTGGAAGACATAGTGGTTGAAGTGGGCCCTGCATTCTATAGTTTCTATAGGTACACACTCAATATGTATTGGATGGATCAATGAACATACAATAATGCCTTTCAGAGCATTTGGAGATTTAAATCAAAATAATGTTACGTCCAGCCCCTCAGAGGCAGAAGGCATTCAACAATTGGTACCTATGAGGTGGTATGTGGGACTGAAAGAAGCAAGGGGTTTGGGCAGGAATCATATCGTGGTTCAAATATGGTTCTGCCACTCACTAGCTGCATTCAATGGGGAAGACATTTAAATATGAGCCTGTGTTTCCTCATTTTTAGCATGTGGTTGATACCTACTACATGCACTCAGTGCAGAACGTCTCATAGAGGAAACACACAACAATTAGGAATATTACTGTAGTGTAGTTACTATCTGCACCTGTGCCTTGCCCAGTGCCTGGTACATAGTGGGTGCCCAAAGGAATGTTTGCCAATTGAGTACACAATTTAAATAAGAGAAGAGAATAAACTATGTCACATACCTTCTGTTCCCAAGACATGTCACAACATGCTGCAAGTACTAACACAAAGCATTGCACAAGGTACTCAAGTTGCAACAGGGTCACATTATCCTACTCAACACATACCCACACAAGATAAACAGATCAAAGATATGAACTAATGCCGAAGCACAGGCACTCCAGATTCAGTCATTCATAAATCATTGAGTCCCTATTATATAGAAGACCGTGGACTGGCAACTCAGGAAACAAAGCTACATTTAGAAAGGAAAAAGAACGTTGCCTGCTGTCAATGAGCTCAACTGCTGGGGAAGTGGGATGGAGAATAGGAAACATACCGATGATAAATAATTACCTTTGAGTTTATTAAGTGATCCATGTGGATAATATGCTGTGGAAGGAACTAAACTCTCTGGTGAGGGGTGAGAGATAAGAGGGAAGGGCACTTCAAGAGGTGGAAATTTAAGTACCAAGGTTAAGAAGCAACAAGGCATAAGGGGAGAGTGGAGTACAGGGTCCAGAGACCAGATAATGAAGGACTTTATTTGCTACATTAAGGATTCTGGGCTTCATCCCATGATCGAAATATGTAAGTGGTGGAGATATGTGGTATGACATGGCCAGATTTAATTTGCCTTTTACAAAAATCACTCTGGCAGAAGCAAACCAGACAGTCTGCCTTAGGGAGAAGTCTGGTAGAGATGAGTGGTTGCAATGGTCTAGCTGAAATGTGGAGAAGTGAAGAGCCCCCTAAAGGTATTTCCCAGCCCCAAATCACACCTGTGTCAGCCAAGCTCCTACTGATTCTAGCATTACCTGAGGACGAGGAGGATTGGAAATGGGAGGAGTGTGAGCACGACGATACTGACTTTTGTGGGTTTTTTTTTTGTTTGTTTTGGATTGCTTGGTTTAGGGGCCCTAGAGGATACTCAGATGGAGATGTCTAATAATAGTAGTACACAACAATTTGAGCACCTAGGGTATGCCAGCCAGGCACCATGCTAAGAACTTTTCATTTAATCCTCACAACAACCCTACAAACTGGATACCACCATCATTCCTAATTTATGAAGAGGAAAAACAAAGAGGTAGAATAATTTGGAAGACACAGTGGTTGAAGTGGGACCTAATCCTGTTCCTGCCCCATCCAGCCCTAGAGCCAGACCTCTCAACCATGGTGCTTGCCAAAAGGAGTTGGAAAATAAGTCTGGAGCTCAGAAGACAGGTGGGGAATGGAGCTGTGGCTTTGGAAGCCTTCAGCAGATGGGGGAGAGTAGCGACCAAAGGCACAGATGAGATCAATAGAGTGTGTAGAGTAGGGAGAGGGCTGAGGGCAGAGCAAAGGGCAATCATGTTATTTTAAGAAGTGAGCTGAGGTATAAGGTCCAGTGAACAAAAAGAAATAAGAGGACAACCAGGGGGAAAAACGAAGAACCAGGAAGCCAAAGACAGTTTCAAAAAGCAGTAAGGCATGGTTATTCTCTGCTTCACACATGCATTTATGCTCTCAACAAATCTTTATGGGGAGGGCTACTATGTGCTAGAGGCTAAGGACACAGTGATGAATGAAATAGCCTCTGCCCTCTACATATTTATAATATAAGAGAATAGTGTAAATAAATGCAAAATCAGAAGCCACTTGCTATAATAAAAGTAGGTCCAGACTTCAGCAGCAGAATTCAAAGGAGGAAGTAGTGAGGAGCCAAGAAGATTCAGGAAAGCCTTCCTCTAAGGAGCTTTAAGAGCTCCCATGCCTGGAATTCTGATTTAACTGCTCTAGTGTGGACCCTAGGCATTAGAAAATTTCAAAGCCTTAGAGGTAATTCTCATGTGCAGCCAAGATTCATAACTATGGCATTCATGGGTAGTGAGATCAATTCCATGAAAATGAATCTCAACCATCAAAAATTTGTATTATTCATGAAATTTTTGTTTGGTTACTTATGTGTAAGGGTGTATGTGTGCTATTGTGTAAAATAAAATGTACTGATTACTGTGGTAAGTTTTAAAAGCACCGTCCTAGTGGATGGTGCTCCTGCCCATGTTGAAAATCAGCCATTGGTCTGGGCAATAAGGAGTCACAAAAACAGTTGCTCAAACAGTTGCATGAAATATGGATTAGAGGCAGGGATGAATTAATATGGAGGAATCATTAGGAATATGCCAGGTTACAGGTGTGAAACGTAAATAAGTAAGCCTCAAACTTATTCTAGGGGTTACATGCAGACAGGGAAGAGAGAGGTGACAGACAGGAGTTGAATATTCAAGAATATAACCACCAGCCTTATTAACATGAAGAAAACATGTTCTTTTGTAACTACTAACTTCCGTGCAAACAGAAATGGGTTACTAGCTCCTCCTTGTAACTGTGATGGCTATAAAAGTACTATGAGTTCTGTTATGGGAAGAATTCTCTGAATTGCATGAAGCTACCATGCCAGTGAGTTCTCTCCCTACGGCTGATGATATTTTTGCAACAAAATGCTTGTGAGATTTGACCTAAATACACCCCAGAAACTGATTTTCCCACACAGGTAAGAAATTATGGGAGCCTGAATATGAGCAGTAGTAGCTGGAGCGGAAATGTGTTATATAACAGGAATACCATTCCTACACTGCCAATTAGTGAATCTGTAGGTGAACAAGGAAGAGAGAGTTCCGCCAATCAGGTATCTAAAAGGTAAAATCCTCAAGGCTTAATGAGATGGGATGGAGAGGGAGGGTCCCAAGTTTGTGATTTGGGAAACAGGGTGGATTGAGATGCCTTTGCCCAGCCAGGGGCCTCAGGAGTAGAAGCAGTGAGACTGAAGAGACAATAACTAATTCTGTTTAGTTCATATTGGGTTAGAAGGGCCTGTGGAGCCTCCACATGTAGCTGTCTGAAGGCTGTTGGCCACTAGGTCAGGAGATTTGGAGAAGGGCCCAAGCTGGAGAAAGATATGGGAGTCAACAGCACCTGGGAAGTAGCTAACATCATAACATTTGACAAGATACGTTAACTGCTGCAGCAAAATCAAGGAGAGGACTGGAAAAAAGGGATTGGATTTACTGACCATCAGGTGGCCTCTAGTGACCATTGTTATAGCAGAATGCTGTGGGAGGGCTTAAGGTATTTCCAGACTGCAGTGGGTTGCGGAGCAAATGGGAATTGAAGAAGCAGAAGCAATGAGGACGACTTAGGAAGGAGAGCAACCCGACAGGGACTTCGTTCCCATCTCTTCAACTTCTCCCCTCTCTTGCCCAAACAAAAATTCCCGACCCATCGAACCTAAATTTTATCTAATTTCTAATGTCCTCCAAAATATGCTTCTTTTGGACTTAAGCAGCTTTATTTCCCTTCTGCTCCCCTACAGCAACTCTGCCTTTGCCCTGTACAGAATGCCCATCAAGCCTTTGGTCCCGTCTACTTCCTTTTACTCTTGAGCATGCTCAACCTTATTAACAGTCAGCTATTTCCTCTTCTGAGAGCCTGATCATTCAAGTCTCTCCAAATGGTTCTCTCATACTTACTCTTCTATTCTTTAACTTTGACTTGCCTCCACCAAATGAAAAAAGAGAGCAAAAGTCTAAATAGCATTTATAATCATTTTTAAACATGAGTAATACATTGATCACTAAATAAAACTTGTCACTGAACACATTTAACTGACCAGCACTCATCAGTATGAAAAGCTATTTAAATCCATCAATTTCAGTACAAAACACAATTATTTTCACTTTAAGAAACATCAGTCTCCCACATGCACATGCAAAAAAAAAAAAAAAAAAACTTCACATATACTAGATAAGAATACTGTAAAAGGATTCATCATAATATGCCTTTAAAATATGAATGCTACTAGGATATTACATGACGTACATGACTTTTTGTATTTTTTTTAAAAACATGCATTTTTTTATATAACAGGAATACCATTCCTACACTGCCAATTAGTGAATCTGTAGGTGAACAAGGAAGAGAGAGTTCCTCCAATCAGTGTCTGGAGACTAGCCTGAGGAGTAGGATTTTGCAGCTCTTTGAAGATGGCCACGAAAGTCACATGGGTATGTATGTGTGGGGAAGGAGGATAAGAAGAGGATGGTAGAAAACGGTTGCTGCAAGTAAATGGAATTTCCTTACACCTTCCCTTCCTCTGTAGGGGATAATAGAATGGACTTTGAATGCAAAAGACCTGGTTTCAATTCCAAGTTCAACCCTTTCTGAGTGACCTTGGGCAGATGGGCTGCCCTCTTGAGTGTTGGTTTCCTCATCTATAAAGTGCAGAAAATAAAATCTGCTTCTTTCAGAGTTCTTATAAAGATTAAAGGCAGTAATGCATGAAGAATGCATTAAAAGTTTTCAAGGGCTATTCATTCATAAGCTGGTTATAACATGCTACAATTGCGCCTCACAGAAGTGGCAGTCCCTTTTAAGTAGCCCTGTTCCCCAAATTCAGCCCTTTATTCTGCAACATGGCTAACGTGACCAGAAACTCCATCCCTCAACAACAAAGTTTTAAAACCAAAACACTGAATTTAAGCTGAAAACAAAAGTAGGCATTCATATACCCCAACAATTTAGCAAAAGCTTCTTTTTGGCCTTCACTGAATTCAGAATGTTCAACTTAATTAATATGCCTATTGGACTTCTTTTTCCACTGTTTCTTAACTATCCTTCTTAAACAGTGAAATGATGATGTTTACATTAGTAAGTTTGTCCAAGATGAAAATAAGAAATGTCAAATAAAAAAGTTGTCAGTCTCTTTATTAAAAATAAAACATTCTGCTTGAATCACTTGTCAATTTCCTTTGTAGCTATCTTAGTTACCATGGCAGAAAAGATAGCACCAATCAAATATTCCATGTGCTTTTCCACATTCCCCTGGATCACCTGAGGTTAGATTGGAGCCATGTAACCAATTCTGGCCAGTGATCTATGAGTGGAAGCTATGTGTGTCATTTAGGAGCAGCGCAAGGTCTTCGCTCGCTCTCCTTTCCTGGACGGGTCATGTGAAGAGACGGCCTCGCTACAAGATGGTCTCACCTGAAGCTGGGACAATGACAGAGAAGAGCTGCCGTCAGACTTGGCGTGAATGGGAAATAAATCTGTTATGTTGAAACACTGAGATTTGCGGTTTTACTCATTACTGCAACAGATTCTGGTTTGTAAAGCTAAGAAGGAAAGTGTTCTCTATAAATTTACTAATTAGATTAAATCCTCAAGCATATAGATGTATGTTGACCAAGAGGGAGGAGTAAAGGCAGGCAGGGAGTCTGTTTGAACACACTATAGCAACTTCAACAACCTTGTGTACTAGGAATCAGGAATATTTTGGCAGAGAGGTAGCCTCTATTTCAACCACAAAGATGATTCTAAAACAAAGATCTCTTTTTTATGAGTTGGTATTTAATATGCTGTATTCACTTGTTGGTGCAGATTTCTATAACTCCAGAGGACAGTAATGCAAGAGGCAGCATTACCAGCCCTCCCCACCATTCCCACTCATATTAAATCATCAAGTTTCTAGATTGTAAACTCCTGGTATCTATTTTAATTGAAGAAATATACTCTAGTAACTTGGGAATGGAGTTATAAAGAGTAAAGTAAATTTTTACCATTTGCTACTATAATTACATAGAATACATTAAAAATAAAACCTCAGAACATCTGACCCAGGCTAACTCCCTAGTCCACAGGATTCTAGGAGGAAAGAAAAGCATCTCTGAGGGACGGGGTTAGGCCCAGAGTTGACCTACTCCACATACTGCTACTAATATTAGAAGGAAGTTTTCTCATTTTGACATCTGTATGGAGTAATTAGGTCATCAGAATCCAATTCTGCAAATACCCATGCTCTAAGAAGTTTATTTGGCCCCTTTACATAGCTGATCAACAAAACTATAGACAGTGCGTAATCAGTTTAAGGATTTGGGGCAGCAAATTCTTTCTTGAACCTTATGGCCATTCTCAGAGTATCTGACCTTATTTAGTAAAGATGCCAAGGGTAACTTATAAGAGGTTGATTCATAAAATCTCTTGCCCATAGTCCAGCCCCATCAGTTCTCCCTAGTTTCCAAATTCCCCATCATGTTACAGCTAGAGTAACCATTCTGAAATGCAATCCAAATATGTCTTTTCCCTGCATAATGCTTTTAGTTTCTCCCCATTGTTTTCATGGTAAAGGCCAAACTCCTAATACACCACCCAAGATCTCTGACCATCTGGCCCCAAGCCACCTAACCTACTCAGCCTCCTCTCACTTCCACTCCCTGCCTTGAACCTTTCATAGTCTCCCCCACTTATGCCAGCCTTTCTAGGCCTCATGGCTTTTTGTATGTGCTGTTTCCTCTCTCCTTCCCACTCTTCTCCAATTGGAAATTTATCATTAAGATGCAGCTCACATGTCTATCCCCAGCAACGAGCATACATGCAGGCACATATTTTGCACTGAAAAAAACATTAGTTGAATGAATCGACGATGGAATAAATGTACACTGCAATAAGTTATAAATAAAAGGAGAGTGCCTAACAGTTTTACACACAGTAGAAGCTCGGTAATCATTTGTTGAATGAATTTTTAAACTCTTGATAATTGGTTCAGTTCTTGGTTGAACAGGATGCTGCTTTCAACAACCTTCTTAATAACCAAAAAGGAGGAAAAGAATTTCTCTAAATTAGCTGTTCAAACCAACGTGTCCCGGAATTTCCAGTGGAATTCAAGGTTTAAAGGTAAAGTCTCTGCCAACATCTGAGACCAAGTTTGGACTAATTCAGCATAACTTTAATAAAAAAAAGAAAATGAGTCAGCAATGTTCACTGTTGCTTTTATTGTTTGTTTCACTAGGGTGTTTTAAAAATATCCCTTCATGGAATTTTTAAAAATAGATAATCAAGCAAGAAGTATTTTTGAGGGCCTAGGCCCCAGAAAAGTGCTAGATGCTGTAAGGTTAAAAATACATCAACAGGAGGTGGAGTGGACATCACCATCCCAGACTCCTCAGGATTGGGGGAAGAGCTATGGACTAGAGTGGACTTAATGGTATTCTGTTGTAGACATATTGTGATTCAAGCAATGGATGAAATTACAACAGTGAGGTGGAGCCAGTGGCCACTGGACACTTTGGGGGCAGGGAGAGGGAAAAACAGTTGTAATACGGGGCTTTTTGGGGACTTGGGAATTATCCTGAGTGACATCACGACGACAGATATAGGCCATTTTACACCAGCATATAATATGCAGAACTGTGTGGGAGAGAGTATGGTCTACAACGTAAACTATGGTCCACGCTTAGTGGCAAAGCCCCAGGATGTGTATATCCATTGCAGGTGATGAGCCACATTAATGAAAGATGTTTATGTGGGAGGTTATGGGAGGTTTGGGAGGTGGGGAACATGGGAATCCCTGTAATTTTTGTGTAACATTTATGTAATCTAAGCATCTTTTAAAATATAAAGAGATAATAAACAAACAAAAAAACCCCAGGCAACTGAAAAATGGAAGTTATAATAAAACCAATAATATCCGAGTAACATTTAAAAAGAAATAAAACAAGTCAACAAAGAAACAAATATTTTAGGGCAGAAAATTACATTTTAAATAATGTACTGTCTCTGACAACATATATAATATACAACCAACAGATCCTAAAGCACATCTAAAAGGTTGTACATGACTTGATGATGGCTGGACAAGGAAGAGACAATGGGAGTGGATAGAAGGAAAATGTGTGAGGGAATTGCCAAGAAAAACTAAATAGAATCTGTTATTACAGAAAATAGCTACTCTGAAGGAAAAATCAAAATGTTACATTGTGTCTTAGAATTAATCTATTCAAGTCATTTATTTGTTTTACTTTATTTATTTACAGCCAGGAAGATGCTTTTAATCACAGTCCTAATTACAAAAGCATGTATATGGCTTTTTATGCGCTTGAATTAATTAGAACTAAATCGGTATACTCACAGTAAGCAGCTTATCATCACAGGTATGTCAAATAAAATCAACCTCCCATAATAAACATAATTTACAACTTTTAATGAGCATAGTTTCTACAATCAATATCTTACCAAATGTAGTTTCTACAATGAATATTCATCAGGTTAAAGTTTCAAGAAAGGGAAGCGGCTGTGGCTCAATCAGTAGGGCTCCCGTTTGCCATGTGGGAGGCCCCGGGTTCGGTTCCCGGGGCCTCCTGGTGGAGGCGGGCCCGCCCGCACGGCGTGGTTGGCTGACCCGGCGAGCACGGGCAGCGGGTGGGGGATAAATGAATAGGTGAATGAAATCTTTAAAAAAAAAAAAAAAAAAGTTTCAAGAAAAAATCCTTGGAACTAATAAAACAATCCTTGCGGTACTACAGGACAGTTCTTAATTCAACTGAAACTCATAGTACAGGTGACAAGATATAGAATAACTTTAGATCTAACTTAAATTTTATGGTAGGTGGTATGTAGTTTTTTTCACCTTCTCTCTTTAGCTACACAAAATACTGATTATTAATCAAAAGCACTTACATGCTCTCATTGTGCCCCTAATTGGAAATTGTGGCATCTCGTTTCAATTCAACTTTAGTAAAGGCTGAATTAAAGACATTTGGGGATCATTTGAAATTCCACACTGGTTATGAGGGATTAGGAGGAGAAATTAATCAAAGAAACTGGGTGCCTGGGAAAATGGTGGTGGCATTTATTCAGTCACTAAGTAGTTGTTGAACAACTACCAGGTGCGAATTGTTCTAAGTGGGACTGCAGTGGCTTGAGTAGGAGGGAGAATAATAGATGAGGTCAGAGAAGTTAAAGGGGCACAACTTTGTAGGAACTTCAAGACCATTGTAGGAAGTCTGGCTTTCCTTCTGAATGATATAGGAAGTTTGGAGGGTTTTGTCAGAGGGGTAACTTGATCTGACTTTACATTTAGACAAATCAATTTGGCTATTATTTTTAATAATCCAGGTGAAAAACGATCAAAAATGGACAAGGGTGGTTAGCAGTGGAAGCAGTAAAAAGTGTTCAGACTCCATATGAATTTTGAAGTTGGTCAACAGATTATGCTGATGAAAAGGATGTGGAGTATGTCATGATAAAGATAGAAGTGGTCTGTGCTTGGGGTATTGGAAAAGTTGAGTTCAGTTTTAGACTAATTTGATTTTGAGATGGCAAAAATCCTCAATTTGAAAATGTCCAGTGGGTAACTGGAGAAGTGAGAGCTCAAAAGAGAATATGCCCTGAATATTCATCAGCATACATATAAAAGTTGAAGCAGGACTGGAAGTCGAAGATTCTGGCCTTGAAGAATAGTCACAAGAGCGAAGTAAGTCAGGCAAAAAGAAAAAAAAGAAAGTAAATTATCAGAGCCTTAGAGGAATGGAAGTGTCAACAGTCCAATGCCAGAGAAATGCCAGAGAGCTCAAGAATGAGGTCTAGGAAATGGCCAGAAGATTTGGAAAGGCTCTGTTCTTTGAAAGTGCAGTCCTAAGTGTATGTGGTGGGGGGGCGGGGGGGAATCCAGACTGAATGATTTCAGTTAATACAGAAGAATGGCATGGGCCACTGTCACTGAGAAGGCAAAGTGTTAACTGATGCATTTTTCAGTTCTTAAAGGTAGTATCTAAAACAATCATTTAACCTGGTAGCATTATTTGTATTAAATGTTACCTGTGACAAATCGAACTTAAAGTTTAATCCACAGGGCAGTTAAAAAAAAATTCACTTTGTGAGAGGCAATTTTAAGGAAGGTGAATACATGTGTTAGGATTTGTTATTCTCCACTTTCTGAAACTGGGTAGTAATTAGACATTTATTAAGGTGGTTGTGGGGATCCCAAGTCTTTTTTGTGATAAAGAGGCAACCTTAATTTTCCTACAATCTTGATGGTTCTATAAAAGGGGGTAGGGGGAATAAACAGTAGATACTAGAAAGGAAGGCTGAGGAGAAAGCTGTAGGCTGTTCCTTGAACACCTCTCCCCCTCAGGAACCCTGGTTAAAGGAGGAAGGGGGAAACAAAGGGACTCAAGACAGTATCAATCTGCAGTCTTCTTGGTGGAGTTTCCTGATCTCAAATTAAAAAATTGAAATCTGAAAAGGAACTTTACATATCATCTAGTGCAATCCCTCCCACTTTATAGTTGAGGTCCTGAGGTCCTGAGAGGTTACCTGTGCTGCCCCAGGTCAGTTAGTTACACGCAGCTGGTTATTACACACAGGGCCAGACCTAGAACCAAGGGGGCCTGATCGCCAGTCCACAGCTCTTTCAGTCTCTCTACTTAAGAGAGACTATTTAAGACAGACAAATGAAAAGCAATTTCAACATGGAGATCTACTTTCCTGTGTGGGAGGTTATGGGGGACCCCGGGTGGGGACTAATGAGTTGAAAAGTGCTTATGAGTTTGATAATAGAATGTGGCTCCCTACAAAATGCCTTGGCATCAGGCCTCCTGAAATCTACCTTGGTGTTGAAACTGCCTTACTTTCCATACTGCCCAGTACCCAAGTGAAACCTGCAACGTTGACAAATGCTGTCCCGCCAACTTCTGAGTAATAATTTTTGGATTTTTTTTTTTTTTTCTTTTCTTTTCTTTTCATAAAACTCCATTCTGCGGGTTATCTACAATCCCTGGGTTATCCTCAGAGTGGAAGCTTTGCCGAAAGGGAGGGGGAGGGTTGTAGTGAAAACCTAATCTGAACCAGTGCGTGTGGCTTGCACAGGGAGAGGGAGTAGAAGAGAGTGGCAGGACTGACCACACCGGTTACCGACTGCGGGTCTTGTCTGTCGCTAGGACCGCCAGCGTCCTTGATTACCGCTCTAGGGGAATCTGCCCTCCAGCGCACCCCAGCCGTGCCCGGCTCCATGGAGAGAAAAAGGCACCGGCAAACACTTGTGCTTCCTTCCCGGCAACCCGGTTCGGAGGCCGGGGTCCAGGTTAGGAATCACCATCGCGGGAGCTTTGCAAAGCGCGCACTTCGATGTTAGCCTAAGAAACCCGGCGGAGGACTGTGCAGGGAACTAGAGCGAAGGCGCGCTCCAGAAGTCTCCCACCCTGACTCACGTTATACTCCCTCAGCCAGGAGTCTAGCTTCTCCTGCAGCGATTTTAAAGACTCGGTCGACACCAGTTTCTTCAGGTTTTCCGCCATGTCTCGCTTTTCTGCTCGGCCCGGCTCTGAGAGATGGTGGCCTGAAGGGGACGAGCTGGTGGCCTCCGCAGGAAGGCAGGAGGAGATGGCGGGGAGGGTGTTATCTTCCTGAGGGGCTCAGAGCGTGGCTGGTCTTTCCATCCTCCCCCTCGGGTCGGACCGGGCAGGGTTCGGGAAGCCGGGGGGAGAAGCCCAGGGCCGCAGCCGCCGCGCCTCATCCGCTGCCCGGCGCGGTGTCCAAGCTCGCCAGCTGCCGCCCCGGAGCCGGGGTCGTAAACACCTCGGCGATTATTAAACAAACCTTGACGTGGGCGGGCCGGCTGCCGGAGACGCGCGCGGCTCGTGTCGTGGCAACGCTCGGGCCGCCCCGCCCCACCCCACCCCCTACCCCTTCCCCATCCCCCTGACGCCCTCCCACTGCCTCCCCGGGGACTTCTCGCCCTTTTCCGCGGGCCGGGAGTATCCGCCTGGGCGTTCCATGTCACTGCTCTTGGTGCTGCTGCTCTTCCTCCTGCTGCTGCTTCTGCTGCTGCTGGTGGCTGAAGGCGAGGGCGCCCGAAGCCACTGAGGCTCGGGGTTGGCGCCCGGACTCCACATGGCGGCAGCGCGATCTCTTAATGGGCCGAGAGGGGGCGCAGTGCGGGTTGGAGAGGCGTGGGAAGCCCAGAACCTCCTCCCCACCCGGGATTCTGGGTGACAGAGTGACTAGAAAAGCCAGTTATTTCTCTGTAGAAGATATTGGTTAGGCTTTTAGGAAGCACCTGTTTAAATCCTTTCCTTTATTCTTTCATCTCTCACGCCTCTAGTTAAGTCTCCATTTGTAGTCCCATAGAGTTTACCTGTATGAAACTTGCTTCAACTAGAATTTCAGTTCTTCCTACTTCTCTTGCTTTGTTCCTTGGCGCTCGCTGGGTGCCAAGATGTTAACAAATTAAAGTTAATCCCTCAAATTTGGACCAGATTTGATAGTATATTTTTAGAATCATTGCGTACTATAAAGCTTCATTTAATACCAAACTCTAATTCAGGCTTTGTGAAAATTCAGTCCTAGTTTGGCAGTATTTCAAAAGGGTGTTTTAAGCCACAATTCATAGTTTGAGCTACTTAAGAAATGAAACCATTTCAACCATCCTTAAGCATTTTATATCTTCTTTTATATACTAGCAAGTGATGCTGATGTCAAATCATTTTTATCTCTTCTTTAGGTATAACATTGCATGTCCTTCCAAGTACCATAAAATTTAGAATTTTCACCACCCCTTGTTTCTCTTTCTCTGAAGTAGAGTGTTTTTACTGTCCTCTAATGAAAAAAGGCTCATTTCTGGAGCCTGCATTCCTGATTTTTTTTTTTTTTTTCCTTTCAGTAGACCACAAA
Organism: Tolypeutes matacus; assembly: GCA_026826555.1. Lineage (NCBI taxonomy): Eukaryota > Metazoa > Chordata > Mammalia > Cingulata > Chlamyphoridae > Tolypeutes > Tolypeutes matacus. The sequence continues at coordinate 20,672,539 of JAKSZT010038599.1, read as the reverse complement.
ATAAGGGACTACAAGGATACATAACAAATGTTATTTTATGTCATAGTAGAATAATAGATTATTAAAGTAAAAAATAAGCACAAAAAACACTAAATAAGCATTAAATGCTTTTTAAAGGGGGGGGGAGGAAAGGAAGGGGGGGATAAAGAAAACCCTCACAAATTTCTGACATTTTAGAGTCATTACTTGCATATTTCAATAGGTAATTGTAATATTTGAACAGTCCTGATTTACTTATTCATAGAAAAAATCAGAACATTTACTTATGTCCTAATTAAAAGTTGGGGTTAAATCCTGATTCTGCTTCTTCTTAGCTGTGGGTACCTTAATTGCCTCTAAGCCCTGGTTTCTTCAACAGTAAAAGAGGGACCATAGTTCCTACTTCATAGGCCTATAGTGGGATTAAATAAGATGATTCATGTCAAGTATTTAGCCCAATGCTTGGCATATACTGTTGTAAGTGGTTGATAAATGCTATGATCACTATTACTGGGAATGTTGATCACAGTTTTATATAATAGAAAAAACTTGGAAACAGTCTAAATCTCCAGCAATAGGGTAATGGTTGAGCAACCATTCAATGAAATTTTACACAATGAAAATATTGTTAAAAAAGAATATCTAGTATGTAGAATTTTTCACTATATAATGCTAAGTGAAAAAATGACACTAAATTATATATAGGGTGTTATATTGTACAACACAAACCCAAGACATGATTATGGGTGATCTCAATTTCCTTCTTTATTTTTTTCTGATTTTCCAAATTTCTACCATGAACATGAATTGCTTTTCTGAAGTTATTCAGAAAAAAATATTACAAAAATGGCAAACCCAAAAACTTTACCACCCTCAGAAAAATGTTGGAGAAAATATCAATATTTAAGCTACTAATCCAAAACAGAATATGCTTTAGCCAAATGCCCATATTAGTCATTAAGTAATTACACTCTTAGAGTCTTAGGATAGAGTGGGTCTTTGAAATCACCTTAGACTATGACACTTGATATTATTTGTTTCTATATATGCCCTAGCCCCACAACTAGATTCAAGATCCTCAAAGCCTGGAGTCATTTGTATAACTCCTGGTTTCCCTAGAATCTAGGAGCATGTCTTGGGTATAGCAGGAACTCTATGTTTATTGATTTAAAAATTTTAAAAAAGCAGCAGCAGCAGCAGGAGCACAGGGCTTCCACTCAGTGAGGCAAAACAAGGAAATATTTATGTATTTATTTATTATATGCTCGCCACTGCTTCTAAAAAGTATCTGAGATGGATTACAATAAAAGGCTTATAGAAAATTCAATTAGATTAGAAAAAAAATTTTAAAGGAGAGAGCAAATATGTCCAAAAGTTAAGTTTATGTACTAAGATTGAGCATCATTGAATGTTTGGTTCAGGGCTTTGTGGAAGCCAAGTCAGAGAAGAAAATGAGTTTTTAAATTATTATTATTATTATTTGATCTTAAAAGTATACCTCCCAGACTGGGCCAGTCCACCAAGATGGCTGTGTAAAATGCTCCAGGGTACCATTCCCTGACAGAATTTTTGAACAACTAGCAAGACTGCAGAACCATCTTCTTCACAACATTGGAAAAGAATTAAAGAGTTGCAGTGGCTAGGCAAATGCCAAATCAAGAAAATGCAGCATTAAGAATGAAAGGAAAAAAAAAAAAAGAATGAAAGGACTGGGGAGTGGGTGTAGCTCAGTTGTTGAGCACCTGCTTCGCATGTATAAGGTCCTGGGTTCAATCCCTGGTACCTCCTTTAATAAATGGTAGGAGAAGCTTATGGTGCTCCTGTTCACCACTCCCCCACCCCTCCCTGGTGCTTTGTGGAGCTAGTATGTACCCCCATTGGGGGTCCATGGCCCTGTTCCAGAGGGAGCAGAGTAACCCATATGCACACCCTGTGGTGCCTGTATGTTGGTGTAGATATATTGGGTGGCAGCCTGAAATACTGAACTGGAAAATTTGTCTCTGTCTCACCCTCCCTGAATCTGTGCTATAGCCAGAAGCAGCTTACAGACAGCTAAAGCAACATAGGAAAACAAATCAAAGTAGCCTGGGACAAAGGAATACCTGTTTTAAGACATAATGTGGAGCACCCAGGAGGGGTAGAAAGCCTATTTCATAGGGAGTAGAAAGAGCATTCAAATTCCTGTAAATAGGGGAATTTCCTAGGCCACAAGCAAGCACAAGCCCAGGACAAGATACAGGCACAGAAATGATGGAGAGAACCCTGCACTTCTCTCTTGCCTTAGGCTGAACTTCTTGATAGGAAAGCTAAACTATGAAAAAGAGCACCAGCCAATGTAAAACCAATTTGCAAAGACTGTGAAAGGTGCTTTTTGCTTTTATTTGCTTGTTTTTTTAGCTCCTGGACTCAAGGAAATCTCTGTCCTATCACTAGCTGGATAGAAACTTAATGAACAGACAGTTCAGGTACTAAATCCCAGAATTAACACTTTAAAATATTAAAATGTACAATGAACAACAAAATATTACAAGACAAACAAAGAAACAGGAAATGATGACCCCTCCAAAGGAACAAGATAAAAACCTGGAAACCATCAACAAAACCCAGAGCTTGAACATACCAGACAAAGACATTTTTAAAATGATCCTGGGATGCTCACGAAAATAAAGGAACACATGGAGAAAAAAACAAAGTCTGTCAGGAAAATGATGAATGAAGAACATGGGACTCTCAATTAAGAGAAATTTTTAAAGTGACCCAAACAGAAATACTGAAGACCACAATAACTGAGCTAGCAAGACAATTAATTCAGGCTGAGGAATAGAAAGAAAAAAGAATTTTAAAAAGTGAACAGAGCCAAGAACCTTTGGGACACCATCAAATGTGCCAATATTTACATTATGGGAGTCCCAGAAGGAGAAGAAAGAGAAAGGGGCAGAAGAAATATTCAAAGAAATAATGGCAGGAAATTTCCCAAATCTAATGAAAGACATGAATATGCACATTAAAGAAGACCAATGAAATGCAAACAATAAACTCTAAGAGAACTATACCCAGACACATTGTAGTCAAACTATCAAATGCCAAGGACAAGGAGAGATTTCTGAAAGTCCCAATAAAATTAAATGCCAATTTCTAATAGAAACCAAGGAGGAAAGAAATCAGTGGGACAAAATATTTAAAGTGCTAAAAGAAAACAATTACCAACCAAGAATATTATATCTGCTGAAACAATCTTTCAAAAATGAGGGAGTTCATCACCACTAGACCTACCTTACAAGCATTGGTAAAGGGCATTCTTCAGACTGAAAGGAAAGGACACTAGTCCATGGATCAAAGTGGCTAGTGAAAGAAAGACCTTGAGTAAAGGTAACCATATGGGTAATTATAAATGCCAGTACTATATTGTATTATATTTTCTGGTATGCAACTTCATTTACAGGTTCTAAAATGCAAATACAGGAAAAGTAATGATAAATCTATGGTTTTTGACATACAAGGTATAAAGATACAATTGTAACAAGTACAATTAAATAGGAGGGGTAATGGAAGGGTATAGGAATAATATATATATATATGCTACTGAAGTTTCTGGAATCAATCTACATGATTATAGTAGATTCCGCATGCTAAATTTAAGCCCCATGGTAACCACAACTAAAATATCTGAAAAATATGTACAGAAAGAAATGAGAAGGGACTCTCAAAACCATACATAATTTAAAAATTCAAATAAAATGGAAGTAGGAATTAACAGAAAAATTGAATGTTAAAAAAGGTATAAAAGTTACAAAGACTAAATAGCAGATTGGCAGAAGAATCTGCTGTATTATCAGTACTTTAAATGTAAATGGATTTAACTCCCCAGTCAAAAGGCAGAGATTGGCAGAATGGATAGAAAAGTATGACCCAACTATCTACTGATTACAAGACACTCACCTTAAATTCAAAGACACAAGTATTTGAAAAGTGAAAGAATGTAAAAAAAAAAAAAAAAAAAAAAAAAAAAAAAAAAA
>JAKSZT010038599.1:20602111-20668444 GCA_026826555.1 Tolypeutes matacus | reverse complement strand
AAAAAAATATATATATATATATATATATATATATATACACACACCATGCAAATAGTGAAAGAGAACTGGCATAGCTATACTACTATCAGATGAAATAGACTTTAACTAAAAAACTGTTATGGGGGACCTGAAAAAAGGGTCAATTCAATAGGAAGACATAATAATTATAAATATATATGCATGTAGTGACAGAGCCCCAAAATATAAGCAAATATTGACAGATTTGAAAGGGGAAATAGATGTTTCTACATTAATAGTAGGAGACTTCAATAATGGATAGAACCACATTCAATAATTGATAGAACATCTAAATATGATTAATAAGAAAATAGAAGACTTGGTCACAAACTAAGTCTCAATAAATTTTAAAATTGAAATCATACAATGTGTCTCCCCCAACTACAATGGAATGAAGCTAGAAATCAATAACAAAGGGAGAACTGGAAAATTCACAGATATGTGGAAATTAAATGATATACTCTTAAACAACTGATGGGTCAATTAAAAAGCAGAAGGGAAATTAGGAAAGTCTTAAGGTGAATGAAAAAAAAAAAACAATGTACCAAAAACTTATGGAATGCAGCAAAAGCAGTGCTGAGAGGAAACTTTATAGCTCTAAATGTTTACATTAATCAAAAGAAGATTTCAAATCAGATACCTACCTCACAACTGAAGAATCTAGAAAAAGAAAATACATCCTAGTTCTCTGAATGGAAACACATTTTCCTGGTACCAACCCTAAAATATTTTTCCAAAGTGAACTTTTTTTCATTCCATAGATGAAAAGTGTCTTTAATAACCCCTTTTTAATAAAAAATATAGAAATAGTCTTGATATGATTGTTTCTTGTGATGAAAGTCAAGCAGCTAACACCAGAACATATCAAAAAGATAGTAAAGCAGTTAGTGTCCCTTTTCTTAGCTCTCTAGTGGTGTTACTTGATACAAGCTTAGAACTTCCATACCTGTAGGAATAAATGGAAATCTTCATAAATGCATGTATTAGTCAGCCAAAGGGGTACCGATGCAAAATAACAGAAATTGGTTGTTTTTTATAAAGGGTATTTATTTATATAAGCGTAAAGTTACCAGGCCATAAAGCATGAGTTACTTCCCTCACCAAAGTCTATTGCCACATGTTGGAGCAAGATGCCTGCCGACGTCTGCAAGGGTTCAGGCTTCCTGGGTTCCTCTCTTCCCAAGGCTCATTTCTCTTCAGGCTCAGTTGCTCTGCTTTCTCCACAAGACCAGCTGTAGACTATCAGATGAGCAACTCGTCTCTATTCCCAAGGCCTCTGCCTTGTATAATGGAGACATGTCTCCTTCCTCACATATCCACTTCTGTGTGCGTTTTCTTCCCCAGCTCCAGGATCAAAACTCCACTCTGCTCTGCCATGTGGAGAAAACCACATGGCAGAGCAGACAGTGTAGTCAGTAGGACTCACTGTCCTACTGATGTGGTCCAATCAAAGCCTTAATCATAATTTAATCAAGTAAAAGCGAAACCTCTGAATCCAATATAATCTTATATGCCCAGGGGGAAAGACCAGCTCACAAACATAATCCAATATATATTTTTGGAATTCATAAACAATATCAAACTGCTACAATGCCCTTCGTGGTGATCCCCTCCACAAAGCCTTTGATAGGAATGGAGAGCACAATGGCAATTTAAGGGAGAGCTAAAGCCTGAAGTGCAAATAGTCTATGTTGCTAATTAAAGAAGGATCCCATATGCTTTAAATTCCAATAATGAAATGCTTTAAATTCTAATAATCTGAAATAATGCTTTAAATTCCCATAATGTTGATATTCTATTTTTAAAAGTTGATAAGCCTGCCTTATATCTTTATATGGAAGAAAATATCAGATAAATGTTCTTTTTGGAGAACATTTTGATACTCTAATTTTATTCCAGTTTCATTGTTTTAAGATATTCTCAACCAAGCAGTTTTTGGGGAAAGAAAAGATACAAATCAAACCTTTCATTCACTATCAGATTGCTTGGAGAAGCTGAAAGAACACTAAACTGGGAACATGGACACAGTTACTTTATCTTACATTTTGTCAATCAATGGCTTCTCATGACTTTACATAAGTCTTTAATCCTGTTGAGCCTCAATTTTTCCCATTTTAAAATGAAGAGTATGGTATAGAGGCAGTCTATCTCTTGCACTTCTGACATCCTTAAATGCTGTTTTTAACATACTGGTTGGGTTCAGGATTGAGCAAATATTGCCTTTTGTTTTAATTTTTGGTTTATACTTCAGTTCAAGTCAAGCTCTGATTCTGATAGCATTAGCCAATCACCTGAAGTTCAGTGCTCTTGTTGAATACAGTTTTTCCCACAGTCTTGCTGAAATAACTAATATTTCTAACCTTTAATACACAAGAGATTTCTCTAAAATTGCACTTTTAACAAATTTAAACTCAGCTCAAACTGATAAAGTTTTCATCACTCACCTAACCCCTCATCACTTATTTTTATGCTCTCTCCCTTTTGGACATGTTAATATTGTTGCAATTATCATAGTACATTATACTTGTTTGCCTCCTATATAAGCTTTTGAGCTAATTGAAGGAAAGGACAGAGGTTTGTTTAATTTAAATGGTCAATATAGTATCTGGCACATACTAGGCCCTCTATAAAAGTTTAATCTGAATTGTTAACATAATGAGACAAAATGAAAGGAAGGGAAGCAAGGAAGGAAGGAGGGAGGGAGGAGGGAGGGAGGGAGGGAGGGATGGTATGCTTGGATGTTTTATATCTGATGTCATAATTCCATTGAGGTAGAAGAAAGCAAATTCAACAGCTAGTTGATTGTCTTATGATGTCATAATTCTACCACTCAGCCAGGAGTCTTGCATTCTTAGAAAATTGTTATGTATCAACATATAGATAGAATAGGCTTTCTGAAAGCACTTAATTTTGTCTACTCTGAATTTTACCTACATTGGTTAACTGAAGAGATTTTTAATTTGGGATCTTAGGAGGCCAAAAAAAGATTAACAGAATCCATGCAGGGAAGTGAGAGTTATATGTATATAGTTCATGCTACACTAAACATAAATATATATATAATAAACTACAAGGATATACAGTGGTTTATTCACCTTAATTTCCAGTTCTTCTCACTAAGGACAGTTGCAAACTCTCAGTCAGTATGGCTAAAAGAATAATCTATGTTCTGCTCTGGACTGGATGCCTTTTCAGGTGCCCAATCCTTTTCTGTGTGTGCCATGCTATTCTTGTCCTACAGCTGTCTGTGTGAGGATCTCGATTCTTTGAATTATTAATTGAATGAAGGCATTTAGCCTTTGTTGAATCATTCTGTTTATTTCCTTAGGTAATGCTAAGGCACTTTGTTGCCACTAGGTAAAGAAACACCAGCTGCTTCTTTACCTCAAGATCAGTTTCTTTGTCCATTCACTCATTTTCTCTAACCTGAGTCCTTTATGTTCTCATTTTATGAGCTTCATTTTGCCCTTTGTGTTTTTGGGCCACACTGAGGTAAAGGAAAGATTTTTTAAAACACCCATTGGAGAAAAAAAAAACAATTGGTTTAGATCTGAGATGAAGGCAGGATTCCCACTGGGCAGAAGCAGAGAGACAATGTTTCCAGTATAATACTGATAAGTATTTCCCCCTCAGAGCAGCAATTCATAATTATTCTGTACCATCATTTCATGCCCACTATTGATTAAGCTACAGAAACAAAAGGAAGGTTTTAATACATCACAACTATATCACTGTAGCACCCAAGTAAGTTGCAGAGAATTTGCACAAATATAGATTAGAAGGAAAAAGAACAATGTAGATGTAGTGTGACTTTGAGGACCATAAGATATTGCTCCTACCTCAATACAGGTTTCCATTAGTATAGTTAGTTCATTTTTTTAAAAAGCCCTCCTCAATCTTTTCAGATCCGCTAGCTAAGTGAAATGGCAAATGCACTGACTGTGACAATGGCTGAAGGGGTGAGCTCAGTAAACATTAAGCTGTTGCAGAGGTACAGCAAGGCTTGTTTACCTTGTAAGATACCCTGAAGCACCCTGGGGTAGGGACATGGGACTGCATGGGGGCAGGCCCTAGGGTGAGGGATGGTGAAATGGATCCTTTTCAGCACATTTAAAAATATTTACTGTATTTCCCTTGGAGCAGAAACATCTGCCATAAGCATAAGGCAAAATTAGGCTGTCCCTGCTCCCTAGGATCTCACAATCTATTCAGGAACTATACCCAACAACCAAATTCAGTAAGACAAGCTACGATAGAGTAGATATAAAATTCTTTGAAAACATTGACCATGCCCTTACCTCTTCCACCTTCCCCTGGAGAAAGGACCAGGGAAAGTTATTGAAGAAAGTGACATTTAGAGTCAGTTCTGGACGAATGGGGAGGAATTCATGAGGAAGAGGATGGAACAGGATGAGCAGCAGCAAAGAGATGTGAAATTGCACACACAGGCAGGGAGTGATGATGCCTAGTACAGTGTGACCACAGAGTAGGCAGGGAATCAGAGACTAAACTGAATAGTCTTGGTTTCAGCTATGATGAGTCTTGTATATAAGGCTTAAGAAATTTGATCTTTATTTTGCAGGCAGTGGAGAAGCAGCAAAAGGTTGCAAGCAGAAAAATGATATTTTAGGGCCTTTATTTTCTATTACTTTGGAAGTTCTGGAAGATAAATTTGGAGGGGGGTTGGACTGGACCCATAAAGAGCACTTTTATGACATGGAGATGAGAGTTGACGCAGTCCTTCTCTGGGACAATGTAGGGAAATGTGATTCTTTGATTGGACATACATCAGAGACACTTAGGTGTTAGTAATATTTTTACCCAATAGAAAAAATTAATCCAACAGTCATTCAACAAATTTACTAAGCACATATTATGTACTTGGTTCCCACTGCATTCAGTACTTGGAGCAAACACAGAAGTAATAATACTTAGTCCCTGCTTTGTAATGAACTTACAGTCTAGTTGGAGCAAACTATCTGTGTGTGAAAACTAAAATAATACAAGGTAGTGCGTTATTAAGTACTAAATGGGTGTCACAGCAAATTGGTGTAATAACAGTTTAAAAAGAGAGCAATAATGGTGGGCTGTAAAGATCACGAAAAGGTAGAAGTGAGGATGGTCATTAAAGAGGGTAGGATTTGGAAAGAGATGAATTCACACAAATGTAAGGCAGATGGGCAAGTAAATAAACAAATACAGGGTAGTGTCATAAATGTGACAGTAGAGGCATGCTGGAGGATCATAGAAAGGAGCACAGAAAACAGAAGTTTTTGATAAGGAGGACAGAGAAAGGCTTCCCTGAACAGATATCCCTTGAGTTGAGTTTTGGGGGACATGAAAATACTAGATAAAAAAGAGAAAGATCCACATCTACAAAGGCACAAAGATATTTAGAACTTGAGTTCAAGCAAATGGATAGGAACTGCACTCCAAATGGCTGGAGTGAAAGATGAGTTAGTGGGAGGGACAGGAAATGAGACTGAAAAAAAAGTTAGATGGGAACTGAGGCAGGATAGAGTAAGGACCTAAGGAGAAAAGGGGCAGAAAACCATGTAAGCCACACAAACAGAAACTGAGGCAATGGCCTGCTAACTTAAATCAGCCTGCTGACTCACACAAACAAGTTAGGAAGGGGCAACTTAAAAGCACACACACACACAAGGGCTGCATTATCAGAAGGCAGCTAGCAACATCACTACATGGCAGGAAAGAGAGAAGGGGCAGGAGGGACAGTAGTACGCCCCCACGCCCACTTTCAGTTACCTCAATATCTCATGGACAGTAACCAGAAGACAGTCATTGCCTGCCTACACATCCTGCAGAGCTCATGGACAGCAGCCAGAAGCCAATCACATCGGGCAGCAACCCCTAACCCGGTAAGAAAACAAATCACCCAATAGAGTTTCCCCGCTTTGTCTCAAATGTGCCTATGCATACCCTGGAGCCCTGTGCCCCATAAAACACAGGACCCCAGGGCAGAACTTCACATTTCTCTCCCTTGAGATGCCTGTCTCCAACTGAGGATGTACTTTTTACTTCTTTGCTTTACCCACCCCCCAAAAAAAAATTCTCTACTTGATTAATTAATTTGTGCCTCATCCTTGAATTCTTTCTCATGATGAAACCAAGAACCTAGAAACTGACTCTGATAACAGAACCAGAAGGTAAAGGACCTTAGGTGCTAACATAAGGAGTTTGAATTTTACCTTGTAAGGTGTGGTAGTTTGAAGCTGTATGTACTCCCAGAAAAACATATTCTTATATCCATTCCATTCCTGTGGGTGTGAATCCATTGTAAGTAGGACCTTTTGTTGAGGCTACTTCAGTTAAGGTGTGACCTACCTCAATCAAGATGGGTCTTAATCCTATTACTGGAGGCTTTTATAAGAGAATGAAATTCAGACAGAGAGAAAAAAAAAGCTGCAGGAAGCAAGAAGTTACAGCAACAGTATCCAAAAGAGAAGGGAGAGGCCAGGAGATACCACTATGTGCCTTGCATGTGACAGGAGCCAAGAATCCCTGGCAACCAGCCCTAGAATGGATTCTTGGAGGATGAGTAAGAGTGTGCTAGCCAGAGAAGGGAAGGACTTTCCAAGCAGAACAAGAGGCAATGCATAAGGAGTAAGGATTGTACTACTAGAATAGGAGACAGGAACTGAAGATCAGTCAAATGCCCAATCCAAATTGATAAATGCGAACAGAGCCAGACTAGTAAGCACCTTTGGTCCCTAGGGCTGTCTAACTCAGAGGAGCACCAGAGTGAGCCTAGTGATAAGTCAAGTGGTTATAGTATTGGTTAAAAAAAGATATGCAGAAATTGATGACCAGCTGGGTACTGATATTAGGCAAAACCAGGGAAGAAAAGGCAAAATATTACGAGGAATTTACTACATGCCAGATGATCCAATTTAAACTTCACAAGATCTTCTGATGTAAAGTAAGAAGAGAAGTGAGATAACTGCTCCAGTTATAGAAAAGCAAAACTAACTTAGCTCCTAGAAAAAGGAGTGTTTACCAGCTGGTCTCTGATGCTCCTCTGAGTCAGACAGCCCTAGGGCCCAAAGATGCATACTAGAATTGATTTAAGCTCCATGAATAATTTTGGCGTCTTGGTGGCTACTGTCTTCCCTGCGTGGTTTTGTTTTTTTGCTTTTTTTTTTTTTAACTAAGAGGATTATTCAATTGTATTGACAACACAGAACAATTAATACGTACTCAAATTACTAGTACATTTGTTTGGTTTCCTGGTGTGCAGTTAAATTAAATTAGGTTCCTGTTAAAGTAGGTTCCCAAGGATAGACAACCTCAACACTAGCTCTAACACTCAATGGAAATCCCGCTCTCAATAACACAGAAAAAAGGATCAGACTTCAAAGGCCCTCCAGACTAGAGGCCTGAAGTAACTCAATATTCTTTATGAAGACTCTCAGTTTTCAAGATTTTAGCTACCTAACTGGCAACTTGTTCATTTCCGTCCGCACTGTCAATACCACCACCACCCCGAGTCCACGAGCTTTCTGTATAAAGCCCTACCCACCCTAGCCAGAGCGCCCCTGGCCTGTGAAACAAGGAGAGAATCAGTGCACGGCGTGCATCAGCCTTCGGTGATGGAGTGCAGGGAAAGGGAAAGGCATCCTCTGTACTTTAAGGGAGCCCTTTTGGGGGAATTCAGAGGCTGGAATGCGTGCCCTGAGGTCTCCGTCTTCCCAGCAGAACCTGAACCTGCATTCCGGGCAGAGTGCTTACTGGGCGTAAGCCACGGATGCCGGTGCCCCACCTCTCCCTATCCCACGCCGGTGCGCAGGCGCAGGCGCGGCCGCTGCAGCGGCGGAGAGAGCGCGGCGGGCACGGCCTGATCGTGAGCGCGGCAACTCTGCGCGCGTGAATATGGCGGCGGCGGCGGCAACGGCGGCCGAGCAGGTCTGGGAGCCCCGCCGCGGCCGGGACTGGAGGAGCGGGGTGTGGCCGGGGTCCTGAGCTGGGTGGGGGCCGCGGTAGAGCTGGGTAGCTGGCGGGGCGCGGGAGTCGGGCGGGGCCGGGCTGCGCGGGGTAGGGCGGGCCGGGCCAGAGGAGCTGTCCGCAGCCCGCGATGCTGGCAAAGGTCGGGCGGGTCCCCAGACAGGGTCCCAGCAGGAGCTTGTTGCGGCCCTCAGACCTGGCGGGGCTGTCTCATCGGTGAGGGTGAGGAGAGGGCGCCGTCCTGAGCCACGAGGAGGCAGCTGTGCTAGCCTGGAGCCTGCGTGGGACGTGAGGGAGCGAGCCCAGCTCAGCTGTCAGCAAAGATGCGTGTAAAAATAACCTCAGCCCCCTGAGCCGGGAGGCTCCTCTGACACTGGCCAAGAAATGATCAGCTGTTGCCTGGGTATTAGCTTGTGACCGCTTCTTGTCTCTACCATTCCTAATACCCAGTCACAATCATCCCAGGTTTCCACTCTCCCTTTGGTTTTTGGAGATACTACTTAGTCATCAATATAAAACTGTTTCCTGCCTTGTAATTTAAAGTCATTTTTTAATGCCTTATCAATTATTTCCTAGTCTGCATCGTAAACTTGTAGCTTAGAACAGTTTACAAAGCTTTTTTTCCCCCAAAGCAAGCTATACTTCTGCAAATATACACAAACATGCATTTTGTGTGTGTAAATATATTTATATACACACACATATACATATGTACATATATATTTTTGCTAGGGTGATTTATTATATTAAAATTAATTTCTGTAGTCACTTTTTCTTTAACTGTATTCCTTTAAAAAACTATTATTTGATAGTTTCTTTTAAAAAATTTCATTCTTAAACATTGTTGAAAAAAGAAATACCTGATTCAAGTCTCCCAAGTTCTGTTTGACCTTTGGAAAGGTTTTCTTAGGTAACTAATTGTTTTTAGAGGTTCTTAGATATATGTCACTGGAGGAGTCTTTCTAGGGGTCATACAAAATAAAAGACAAATCTGACTTCAAAGGAGCTTAATATCATTCTGCCAAGTAAGTGCAGAAAAATCAGCTAAAGACAATAGACGAGCAGCAAGTTTGTAACATTAAAATTTAAAATAATACATGAAAATGAAAGATGATAAAGCTTGAAGTTGACAAGATTAAAACTGTTCCTTGGCTTTCCTGACTTCCCTCCTAATTTATCAGCTTCTATTTTAGTCTGTTCTTTTTCCATCTACAGCATATATATTAATGGTTTTTGAGGTTCTGCCCAGGTCCTATTCTTGATTTACACATAAATTGAGCAACTGCCTGACCCATTCCTCAATTTCCACTTCGAATAGCACAGAGATGATTTACATGTTTATGTTTCCATTCCTGAACTTAACTGAATTTCCCACAGGAACCTCAAACTCAAAAAATGTTTTAAAACTGGACTCCCGTGTATTCATCTATTAAAATGGTTACAGCCATCCATGCACTTGGTTAACCTAGCCAGAAACGTGGGAGCAGGGCTGGCTTAATGGGCAAGTGACCCATGCAGTTTCACAGGGCCCCAAGCTCGGAAGAGACACTATAATGCTCTAATTTTATGCTCTGCTCTCCTGGGCTTGCTGTTTGAACAGGAAGCCCTGCATTTTCTTTTTATTCCAGACACTCAGATTATGGAGCTGGTCCTGCTTAGATCCCTCTATGTGACCCTCACATCCAATCAGCAAATCCTGTCAATTATACCTCTTAATTTTCTCCCCAAAATCCTCTTCATTTCCAGTGCCACAGTTCAGTCAGACCTTCCTTTGGAGTGTTAGAGAAACTGGCTGTGGACATCTTGGTCTTTAGGCTCTTCCACTCCTTTTCATCTCTTTTTGGTGTGATTTCGCAATAGTGCATGCCCAATTGTATCACTAACCTATTTTAAGTCTTTAGTAGTTCCTTCAAGATAATGTTCTCAAAATGGTACTCATTCCTATTCATTTACTGGTCCCAACCACATCTCTCATCTTATTTTTTGCCCCATTCCTCCTTATCATCCACATGAAGCTATCAAAATTAGTACCATCAGATGTGACTTATACTCAGTGTCTTCATTCTGTTCCCTCTGCCTAGAATGCCTTTCTCTGCTCTTTTGCCTGGCTCTTTTAATTTTTTATTTTGGGTTTGTTTTTTGTTGTTGTTGTTTTTGCCAGCTAACTCTTAGCCACCCTTCAAGTTTCAGTCAAGATTCAACCTTCTTTAGTAGCCTTTCTGATGACCCCTGCTTGTTAAGTGGAGTTGTATTCCTCTTCTGTACTTTTTCAGTATTGTATGCATGGGTCTACTATAGCACTTAGTGTGTTGTTCTGCAGTTGTTAGTAATCTCTAGCAACCCTAGTGGGCTGTAAGTAAGCTCCTTGGGGGGTAGGCACAGTGTTTTATTCATCTTGATAGTCTAGAGTTCCTGGCATATGGACCTAATCAACGGATGTTAAAAACATCGAATTGGAGGGGCGGGTGTGGTTCAAATGGTTGGGCGTCCATCTCCCATATAGAAGGACCTGGGTTTGATCCCCAGGACCTCCCGGTAAAAATAAAGAAAAATATAGAAGGTGTGTGAGCCGCCAGGCCCCGCTGAGCCATGCAGCAGGATGATGATGTAACAGGAGAGTGACACAAGGGAGAGCCAAGACAAGGCGTGCCAAAAAAACAGGAACTAAGGTGGCGCAGGTGGTAGCACGCCTCTCTCCCACATCGGAGGTTCCAAGGATTGTGTCCTGGTGAAGACAGGAGGAAAAGGATGAGAAGAGAGGGCAGGAAACAGACACAAAGAATTTGCCCAGTGAATGGGATACACACACACAAAAATAGCAAAAATGGGAGTGGGGGGTGGGGGGTGGGAAAGGGATAAAAAGTAAATAAATAAATATTTTTTTAAAAGACAAAAAAAAAAACAAAACATCATATTGAAGGTGATATTATACATGAACTGGCAGAGAAAAGACTGCATCCCAGGAGGGAGGTGGGGAGGACAATATGAACAAAGATATGGAGGTAGAAGTAGGTAACTTTAAAGCAATATGTTCTGGAGCTGGCTTGCATCAGCTTGAGAGAGTCAATTGTTAAAATTTTAGGAGTTTTGCCAGCTGGTTGTTAAACATAGCCATTATTAAAAATTAAATTATGTAAACTTATAATTAAATAAACTATATTAAAAACAAAGATATATACTCAAAACTTAACTTCATAGTTATTTCCTACTTTTTACTATTTTTATGTTCGAGGTTATTTCTGTCTGTATAATAGAATACTGTATAATGGTGTGCACATTTTTTCCTAACTTTGCATTCAGTGATGTCACTTTGGTGAGGGTAATTACACCTTGGAAATCAGCAAATGCTACAAGTCAGGGCTTGCTTTGTTGACTGTCTAGACCATGGGCTGGCAAACGACAGCCTGTGGTCTAAATCTGGACCACTGCCTACTTTTGTAAAAAAAAGTCTTATTGGAACACAGCCATGCTCATCATTTCCTTATTGTTTATGGCTGCTTTTGTGCTCCAATGGCAGGGTTGAGTAGTTGTAACAGGTATTGTATGGACCAAAAACTTAAAACATTTACTCTTATCTTTTGCAGAAAAAGTTTTCTGATCTCTGATCTAGACTTAAGAAAGTGATGGAGGAAATGTTAATGCAGAATAAATGTAAAAGTTGGTTATGAGTGCTAATCACTCAATCACCCTACAGCCTGCTCTCCACGGGTAAGGTACCCGGTTTTAGCAAATACAATAAATAAAAAATAAAAAGTAACAGATTGAAAACCCTAAAACAAAGAAAACCCCAATCTATAAGTTCCTTGTCATAAGGTGTTGGCTGGATGCCTGACAACCTGGTGAAACACTCTCTAGATTCCTTTCTCTTAGGAGGTACTTGGAATCAAGTCAGATGCTCCTACATTGAGCTACACCCACTCCACAGGTTAGGTAGGCTTTTGAGAACTTATCTGGCTCTCCCCATCCCCTTTCTCTCAGCCAAGTTGTTGTTCTAACAGTTTGCCAGCTATCTTTCCAGGCTTCCTTCTCTCCCAGGCTGTTAGGTGTCTGTCTTTCCTCACCCCATCACTGACCTAGTTCTTCTCTCTCCAGGGTGGTTGAGTGTGACAGCCTGCCTGATCAGCTACCTCATCCCTGTTCCCTGTGGTCGCTTCAGGGCTGGCTGGGATCTTTTTTGAGATTCAAAGTGGGCTCAGCTGACCAACTTCACTGAAGAGAAACCACTCTCCACCCTCCACCAGATCCCCCCACTTCCCAGGGGGGAGAATGTTCTTTCCCCACTCAGTTGGCGGCAGTGAGCCAGGGATTTTACTGAGGCTATTCACCCTGAGGGTGGGGTATGTGTTCAATTCCCAACCATAGTGGTGAGTAACTTAACGGTTTTCATTTGGCCTCTTTGTCTCTCTGTCCCTTTCCTTCCTGGATGATGCACAGCACTCTCCTGGTCTACAGATCCCTAAAGAAGCTCCCTCGAATAGCTTTTTTGCCCTTCCTCCATTGTTTTGAGAGAGTTGAGACCCACCAACCTACTTTGATGCCATCTTCCTAGAATTCCTCACCCTCACTTCTTGAAGGACAATTTTTCCACATAAACAATTCTTGGCTGGCCATTTTTCTCTGTCACTACCTTTAATATATCATACCCCTGCCTTCTTGCCTCCATGGTTTCTGATGAGAGATTGGCGCTTAATATTATTGACAGTCCCTTGTGTGATGCATTGCTTTTCTCTTGCTGCTGTCAGAATCCTCTCTTTATCATTGACATTTGATATTCTGAATAGTAGGTGTCTCAGAGTAGGTCTATTTAGATTTATTTTGTTTGGAGTGCATTGTCTTTCTTGGATATTGACATTTATGTCTTTCATAATGGTTGGGAAATTTTTAGTCATTATTTCCTCAAACATTCTTTCTGCCCCTTTTTCCATATGCATATCTTTCTGGGACACCTATAACACATATTTGTGCATTTCACATTGCCCTTCAAGACCCTGAGACAGTGTTCAATTTTTTTCCATTCTTCTCTATTTCTGTTCTCTCTTCCAGTTCATATACTCTGTCTTCTAATTCACTTATTTTGTCCTTAGCCAATTCAAATCTGCTCTTATATGCCTCTAATGTATTTTCAGTTTCACCCATTGTGTCTTTCATCCTATAATCTGTTACTTTTTTTTGCAGTCTTTCAAATTGTTCTTTATGCTCACCAAGTGGCTTTTTATATCCTGTATCTCTTTAGCCATATTTTCCTCTAACCTCTTGAATTGATTTAGGAGATTTGTGTGAACATTGTTAATTAGTTGTCATAAATCCTATGTCTTATCTGGAATCTTGGTTTGTTCCTTTGCTTGAGCCAGCTCTTCTTGTTTCTTAGTATGGCTTGTTACTTTTTCTGATGTCTAGACATCTGATTATGTTCTCTGTTAGTACTAACTCTGTTAGTAAAAAAAAAAAAAGTTGGGGGACGGATGTGGCTCAAATGGTTGAGCGTCCGTCTCCCATATAGAGGGACCTGGGTTCGATACCCGGGACCTCCCGGTAAAAAAAAAAAAAAGTTGGTCATGTCTGTAGCTGTTACATTGTTGTGAATAGCACAAAAAATTTGAGGACATATTCTTCTAGTATTCAAAAACTTACATTCTATGGCAAAGAAGTCACTCACATCATTAAGGAATGAATGATGTTCTGACATACAGTCCTGAAGATGAAAGACATTTCAGTTTAGCAAATAAAATTTTTATAAGTTGCATGTCAGATTTAATAGTAATATATTTATTGGGAAAAAAAGCAGATAGGGATGATACTCCACTTCTCACATCATGGTTAAATTGCAACCATAGATTGACTACAGATACAAGATTTTAGCAAAAATCAATGAAAGTATTCTGTGACAATCAGTTGGATATTTAGAATTTAAATAAAGACTATTGCACATTTCATCATCCTTATTATTTTTTATTGTGTCCTATCCATCCTTTATACCAGTAAAATTTATAATAAATTTATTTATGTGTATATGTGGATACATTTTCCCTCAGAGAGTCAGTTGTTAAACATATACCAGCACACCACTCTTTTAAAGTGTGAGTCAAATAGAAGACATGTTTGATAGGAGTAATGAAAGAAGATGTATAAATAAAGAGATGAGGTTAGTGAGAACCAATTAAGACTTTAAATTTAATCTGATAGGCAAGGAACCACTTAGTTTGTTAAGCAGAAGAATGAGAGAAGAAGTTTTTCTCTAACATTCCATGTCACAGTCATTTTAAAGAAATATCAAGCTTTCATTCTTCTTCCAAATTTCAGGCTACAATTGAGTTCAGTAATACCAATGAGTATAATGAAAATAATGAATCCTCTGCCCAGAACAGTGTTTATTAGAATTCCCTAACACAAATACAGCATAAGACAGTGAAGGGACATTGAATTGAGGAAGTCTGCTTAATTTGAAAACTATCATTTTTGAAATAAAAAGGAACCACAAAATGTTTTAAGATGTTGGGAAGGAGTCCTAATATTCTTCAAGTAAATATTAGGTTCCATGCTGGGTACTTTTCTGTATTCGACCTGATTTAATTCTTATATCCTTATGAGGTAGATGGTCATATCTTCATTTCTGAGACTTAGAAAGGTTAAGTAATCTGTGCAAGATCCCCCAGCAGGTAAATAACAACCCAGATTAAAATCCAGTTTTAACCCTATACTATAGTCTATAGCCTTGTTCTTTCTACCTCATTGTTAACTACAGTGAAATATTGGACAGTTGAAAGTTATTTATCCAGTCATTCTTTCATTTTTCTACACAGAAATTGAACTTCATATAATTAAACTTATTTTTTCCTATTAATTACTACAGGGAATATTAAGCTAATCCCATTTCTCAAAGAGTTTATGATCATGGCCAACTAGGAATCCAGGATACAGATGCCAAAAGAGTAGTACATAATTCATCCTAGAATTCCATTTTTGCATTTACCCCTCTGTTATTCTAATCAATTGTACCATCCTCAATTTAGATTCTTCAATGCTATAATTCTTGGTTCCTCTACCACTGTTTTGAGCTCCTCAAAGTTCTTCCCTGCTCTCCTTCACTTCCATTCAGGAATCTAGTGTTCAGAGACAAGAAGATTTAGTGACCAGCTGTAGCCAGCAGTGCTCCTAATGTTAACCTGTTTGAGCTGGCATATCTGTTTTAAAGTGGCTGATCTCTTTGCTAAAGTTTTTTACAGAACTTTTTTTTACAAGTGTCTCTATAATCTTTTCCTTCTGGCTTTAGAAAACTAAAATGTTCTAAACTGCTGGCTGCCTCAAATCAAGGCTTTTTATTAAATGTATATTTTTGTGGTTGTATGACCAAATCGCTGTCTAAAGTACAAACTTAGTATCTATTATATATTTAAACATTTTTTACATATATTAATACTGTATACATTTTGTTAACTACTGGTAGAGATGGAATTTATATTGACAAGGAAGCCTGAAAGGTTCAATACCCACTTTCTATCCAGATCAGAAAAACCCAAAGAAAAAGAAAAACCCATATAGAGTGTAAATCTGACTCTGAATCCTTGTCTCTTTCAAATCCTTAAGCTAAATTTCACCATGTGGCATAGGAAGCATAAAATGAAATAGCATACTCCTTGCCTTCACTTCTACCTCCTGAGATTGAGGCTCCCTTAGTTTTGGCACACCTCTGAGAAATAACATACAACTAGGGCTGGTTATCTTGGATTTAATTTAGCCAGAAGGATTGTTAAGTATATAATCTATATAACAGGGAGAAACTACAGGTGCAGAGAGTAGATCAAAAGTCGATCGTTAGAAGCCAGTCTAGCATGGCGAAAAAAGAGTGGGCTTGGGTGTTAACCAGACCTGGGTTCTAGTTCCAGCTCTGCCACTTACTTTCTGGATGACTTTGGGCAAGTAACCTGACCTCTCTGAACTTTGATTTCTTATCCATCTTAGGAAATAAATTTTTATTTAGAGTTAAAGGTCTTGGATTTGAGATATTTGTCTCTTCGCCTCAAACCTTTCTCTGATTATCTACAACATCTATATTCTCTTTCAGATTCCACACTTCTCTTCTAGTTCTCTCACTCTTGGAGAAGCTCGTCTAAATGATGTCCTGCTTCTAGAGAATTCTATCAACTCCTTCCTTTGTATTCTCTTTGGCCATTTCTTTTTACTGTCCTACCAAAACCCTGATTGCCACCTAATCAGAAGTGTAATCGTTTTGCATAGATACACAAAATATGTCAATACAAATCATTTGGACATTCGGATATAGGCTTGATAAGAAGTAAGAAATTGAAGGATTAAGATGTAATTTTTTCCTTATGAAATGAATGCTCATTATATGTGTGAACTTTACAAATTTTGTCCTCACTATCTTTTACATAGATCTATATTCAAACTCTGGCTAAGACTTTAAGTTGCTCACCTGTAAGGGCTGTCACAAACTCATCCTGTGTCTATATACATGAGGAAAAAACACCCCTTCCTTAAGATATTTTGCAGCCTTTGGTTGGAAACCTATCAAATGCATATACAACTCTAATGTCTGCAGTGTAAATGTACCCTCTTAGATGTTGCACCCTTATGCAGTGTACAACCCATACAACTGTATTCAGCAACTTGGTTTTGTTTAAAACCTGTTGAGTGGATTGGATCACCTTCTAAAGAGTCTTCCTCACTGCTTTGTGGAATTAAAAAACTTTTATCTGCCACATTGCTCACAAAAATTATTACTGTCTTTTTCCATTCTCTATAACCTCTCAACCAGCCTGCTGCAACTGCCACCACCTTAAGATTCTGGTAGCTCTCACCATTCATTCTTGGTAGATGACTTTGCTCTTATATCCCTAGGAAGAGTGTTTTCGTTTCCTAGGCAGCTCAAAGCAAATACCATGAAATGGGTTGACTTAAACAATGGGAATTTATTAGCTTACAGTTTTGAGGCTGGGAAAATGTCCAAATCAAAGCATCAGCTGAAGACTGGCTGCCAGTGATCCTTGGCTCCTCTGTCACATGCAAGGCATATGGCAGTGTCTACTGGTCTCACCCTTCTCTTACGGGTTTCCTTGATTTCAGCTTCTTACTTCCTTGGCTTTCTCTCTCTGTCTGAATTTTATTCTGTTATAAAAGATGCCAGTAATAAATTTAAGACCCACCCTGATTAAGATGGGTCACACTTTAATGGAAGTAACTTCATCAAAAGATCCTACCTACAATGGGTTCACATCCACAAGAATGGATTAGATTTAAGAACATGCTTTTGTGGGGGTACATACAGCTTCAGACCATCACAGAGAGGAAGACTACTTTCTCTTGTGCACACCCATTATACCCAGTTTTAAATGAAGCAGGAGCCCACCCTTTTAAGACTATTATTTTCTCTGGTATTCTTTATTGCTTTCTTTCCATCCTCCTGAAGGATCCTGTCACTTGCATTATCCTGCCCTACTCTGAGATCTTTGGTCTTTTCCCCTTTGGCTTCTTTCCCTCTGCAATCATACTAATGTCTTTCCCCAAATTAGGGGAGGAAAGAGACTAAAGAAAAAACTCTCTCTTGAAAGTACTTAATTTTTTAGCTACAATCTCACTTTTTTTTTTTCTCCTTCTGGACTCCCAAATAGATGTATACATGTTGGCACCTTTTTGGTATTGTCCATTTCCTACTTAGCAATTTGCTACTCAAAGTTTATCTTTAATGGTTATCAAGGCATTTTATGACAAATCATGTTCGGCAACACTGCACTTCTTTGGTTTTCATACCATTCATTGTATTTCTCATTTTCTAGTGTTCCTGCACATTTAACATTTCCCAAGACTATGTCCTTGGCTCTTTGTTCTTTTTTCTATATATGCTGTTCCTCACAGTGAACCAATGCGGTCTCACAGCTTTGATTCACCTCTAAGCTGAGGACTGTCAAATCTGTGTCTCATAACCTAAGATCCAGTCCCATACTTGCAGTTGTCTTCGGGGCAATTGGTTACTTCTCATTCAGTTCAAATGTAACATGTAGAATCTTTTCTCCCTTCATTCCCCATATTTAACTAATCACTGTTTAATAAACACAAAATTGTTTTTTTGAACTGGGCTACAAATTCACTTAGCTTTCTTTTGAAGTACCTTTTTAATCTATTTTTTTTTCATCCCTACTTTGTTACCCTGGTTTAGGTCCTCATTACCTCAAACCTCTATTTCTATAACACCAATAACATCTTTCTGGTATTCCTCTTTCCTATCTCTTCTACATATGCCCACACATTTAACACCTTGAAACATGCCATTTATTTGCTCAAAAACCTCCACTGACTTCCAATTAAACAGAATGTAAAGACTAGAATTTGTACCCTGCTATTCAAGAACTTGCATAACTTGGCTCTTTTTTTTTTCCAACTTGATTCTCTCTGCATTGCCAGATCTGACCCTCCTATACCTCCTAGTTCCCCTAATAATTCCAGGCCATCCTGTCTCTCCTCCCACTGAACTCCACAACATGTACTATTTAGACTATTGATTTTAGCACCTCAACATACAGATTACTTTATTACACTGTAAACTATTTTATGTGTACAAATCACACTTGCAAGACCCTAGAGGATAGTCTGTCCTGTATTTGTTTGAATTACTACTTATGGTATTAATATTTCAGCATAAAGTGCTTAATAAGTACCTGTTTGATAAATGAGTTTTCTCACTTTTTAGGGTTCTGAGATTCGTAGTATCCATTTCTAGCCATTTCTTTTGAACTCAATATGTACCAGATATTACCAAACATGTCATTCAACCTAGACTTGGTCAGAGGTTCTCAAACATTTTGGTCTCAGATTCTCTTTAAATTCTTAAAAATTACTGAGCATACCAAAGAGCTTTTGTTTATATGTGTTATATTCATTCATATTTGCCATATTAGTCATTGAAACGGAGAAATTTAAAAACAGAAAATACACAAGCACACATTCCATTAGCTGTAATGATGTCATCACACATGGTCATGTAGCCTTTAGAAAACATCACTATACATTTGTGAGAGAATTAGAGTAAAAGGCATAATGTCATAGTATTATTTTGAAAATATTTTATTTTCCAGACTCCTGAAAGGATCAGGGACTACCCTTGTAAAACTCCCCAGCCCAATACTTTGAGAACTGCTGTTCTAAGACAATCTTTGCTTTAATCAACTAGAGTGATAAACAACAAAGTGTGTCAGCCCTTCTAAATCCTTTTCATATAAATGAAAAATATAAAACTAGATAGATTAAAGAAAAATAAAAACAAGATTACCTTCTGTAATATGTACATTACAACTCTGCCCAAAATAAGCTGTACACTTTGTTGACAGTAGGACTATTGAAAGCAAAGAGGGAAAATAAGATATCAAAGACCCACACGGAAGGTTCTTTTGTATTACTTTTCTTAGCATAGTAATGTCCATACTTGAAGCCTGCAACTCAATATAACATGTAGTTTACATGACATGCAGCTTGTTAGTGGAAAATGTATCACTAATCAATTCAGCTTTCTTTAGTTATGTATTTGCACTTAATAAATGCATGAAAAAGAGAAGGCATAGCTGTTATATTGTGTTGTATTTCATTTTTAGCAAAGTTCCAATGGTCCTGTAAAGAAGTCTATGCGTGAGAAGGCTGTTGAGAGAAGGAATGTTAATAAAGAGCACAATAGTAACTTTAAAGCTGGATATATTCCAATTGATGAAGACCGTCTCCATAAAACAGGATTGAGAGGGAGAAAGGGCAATTTAGCCATCTGTGTGATTATCCTCCTGTTTATCCTGGCTGTCATCAATTTAATTGTGAGTATATGGTACAGAATATATATTTCTAAAATTACCGTGGGGAATTTTTAAAATCTGTTTTACAGTGGAATTCATGGACTTTGTTTCTATGATTTCTTTCAGGACCCTCTTATTTTCTGTTTTCCTGTACATATGTATGTTTTATCTCTTATTGAGTTTTAATGATTATTTTATATATAAGAAATATAAGTAATACATGCTAATATTCCCATGTATTAACTTCATTTAGAAAAAAATGTTCATGGATTCGTCCCTTAAAGGACTCAGCTTGCTTTTAAAAAGGGCAGAATCAATACAATAGAAGAGACCTTTGCCAAGATGATGTTATTGCCTTCACCTCTCCTAAAAAATCTAATGCCTTTGAGGCATTTGAGGAAGTTTTCCAGAATGCCAAATTTCGATCTTTCACATTCAGGATCAGGGTCAAACTGGAAACCTACAAAGATGAGTTTCGAATTAAGGCCTCTGTGCTGGACGGGAAACCCATGGACTATAGAGATTAAGGCAGAAGACTGATCTTGAATATCAGGAGGAATGCCATGTGCAGTAATGGGAGAAAAGCAGCGCCAGTTGGGCGGAAGTCTGAAAATAAAGAGCTGAAATGAAAAGGATTCTACTGCCACACCCCAACACACTTCATGTAACAATTCCGTATTAGCTACACAGTGCATAGAGGCTCTTTATGGTGGACTGAGCAGTTTTCTCTTACGTGCATCTTGGAACCCATTGGTAGTCAGTGGGAAAATATGCTTAGATGTCTGTGGTCTTCAGTTGTGTGTTTCAGACCTGGGGAATCAGCCAGCAGATGGTACAGTATCAGTCACTCCCTCTTTCTTCAGGCTTTTGTCAATTTTATTAATAGTTCATCATCTTTAAGCAGGAATTATGTCACAAGTAATTGACCCTAAATCTGAGACAGCAAAATAAATTATGTAGCTAGTGTTTTGCTTCTCCAGTGGGGATACCTTTGCATCTTGGGTTCCTTCCTGGGGAGGGGGAGCACTGCGGAGAAGTGGTTACAAAATGGAACCTGGGTATTTTAGTAAGTTGTCTTCCTAGAATTCAAAGTCTCTCTTTCTATAGGTGCCACATAGATATTAATTCTTGGAATGGAAATATGGTAGAATTATTAATCAGTGACTTATCTTTCATATCTGAAGAATTTCCTTCTTTCAGGGTTTAATAGACTGTGTCAAATGGATTTGATACTAATCAAAATTGTCTCTTCTCAGACCTGGAGCAGTAAATGTCTGTCTGCTCCTAAGGTTTTCACTACAGATGCAGGAAAAAGAAGGTCCTTGTACTTTCTGTGTCTGGTTGTGGCAGCCAAGATTGAATGGGGGAATACAGGAAATGCTGAAAACATGGGGAAGGGGAAATAATCTTTACAACTCAGAAATAAACTTGTAAACAGGAAGAAAAAAAAATTGTCTCTTCTGAGGAAGGCTGCTAAGTATTGATTTGCTGTCCTTTAGGGAAATCAAGGCAACTACAAAGCATTACTTTAGTTTTCTCTTCAATTAATGTTGCATTTTGGGTTGCATTAATCTCTTCAATTAATGTTGCACTTTTTCTACCTGTACATATTTCTTGCATTTGTATGATTCATTTCTTGATTAAAGCTATGTTAAATAGAAAAGCTTTTGAAAAAATACCTTTGTTTTCATTCAGCTTGTCCTACATTCGTCTTGCCTTCTTAATGAGATTTTAAACTGCAACCCTTTTATGGCAGTTAATGATTTTGTTTTGTGGTTCTGGTAGGCTAATTTATACTGAGGTGTTGAGGACCTCATAGATTACCTTGTCCAAATATATTTGCTTTTTTTAAAGAGGAAGAAAATTTTAATCCAGGGTTGTGGCTATCAGAGGGTTAAATTTGAAACCCTCTGGAATATATGTGGTTAGATATTTTAAGGGGCAGGGCCCCTGCTATATCAAAGACTGATCATGAATATGGTCTACAGCATTTCTAAGGTGATTCCTCTTTTAACTTTTAATGCTCTCAAGTTCTCTGTATTTTATGTACATTCAAAACGCTTGTGTCTATAATTTCTATTTAAATTATAAAGAGCTGATAATATACATTTTATAGTAGCTACTATTAATAGCTTTACATACATGTCCTGAATGTGTTTTATTTTATGAGTTTATTTTTTTTGGAGATTTCTGGGTTGAAGATGGCAGAATAAAGACATTTTTATCTCATTCTCTAAAAAGCTCATTCCAAAGCAACCAGGTCAAGAAACAGAAATATCTTTGAAGAAACTAAGAGGCAACTGAAACCCTTAACTGTTTTAGTTGAAACGGTTGGAAGACAAAAAGTTGTAGGGAGGAAAGGCAAATAACTTATCAGAGATGAGAAAGTTTAGAACTAACTGCTTGTGTGTATCTTGGGAAGGTAGTGCTGGATGTATTGGTGGAAGTGCCTTGCAGAATCCTGAAAAGCCTCTGAAATTCGAAGTACCAGTACCTGGGAGAGCAGGGGTGAGGCAGGAAATAAAATCAGAGCTTGTTTGAAAAATCCGAATAAAGAGCAGTAAGAACCCTAAACCTCTTTTTCCTTCTAGCTAGCAGTTAGGCAACTACTCTCCCTGCCCTCTAACACCCCCCCCCCAAAACGAGAGGTTTATTCTCTGGACACACTGAACCACAGAGAATACTGCCTGAGGATATTGTACAGAGGAAAGTGGGAGTGAGATTCCATACCAGAGCAGAGTAAGACTCCCTTATCCCCTTCCTCCAGCTCCAGATCTCTAGCAGCCAGGTCCATAGTCCACAGACAGAAGATAGAGGAGCTTTCTCTGGAGAAACTGAAGCACATAGAGAAGAGTCCTGAAGATATTGACATTTGACAGGTCCCAGTGAAAGCTGTCTAGTTTCCCTACGGTGTAGCCTGTCAGTCAAAAGCACTATCCCATGTGGAGAGTTTTCTATGGACTGTTTACAACCTCACTATTAAGTATTAGACTGAGTCAGGAATCAATAGACTTTTGAGGAAAGCTACCCAAAATAAAGAATGATAGAGACCAAAACACCCAAACCAGGGGGCATGTAGGAACACACAGAGAGGCAAGGAATTGCAAGGAACAACAGAAAGCTTAAAAAAGCAAAACTAAAATCACCATCCTCAGAGAAATAAGAAGATATTGCATTCGTGAAACAGGAATAGCATGCTATTAAAAAGGAGCAATTAAAAAATAAAGAAGAACTTATCTAAATATATATATAGTTAGAAAGGTGGGGGGGAGGAAAAGAGAAGATAAAGAAAAGGAGCTTTTCCAGAAAGTTCAACAAAATTAAAGACTCAATTCAGGAGCTCTAACATTCTGTTAATAGACATTTCAGAAAGAGAGAACAGAGAAAACACTGGAAAGAAAGTTATCAAATAAATCAAGAAAGTTTCGTGAAACAGATTTTAAGTCCCACTTAGGGTCTAGCATAATGAAGACTTATACCAAGGCCATTATTATGAAATTTTGGAAAAACAAGAAAAAAGAAAAGATCCTAAAATCTTCCAGCGGGAATAAAACAGTTTATATTAAAGAATACAATATCAGAGTGGCATTAGACTTCTCAAAAGCAGTGCTGTAAACTGAAGGACAATAAAGCAATGGCCTTCAAAATTCACAGAGAAAATAATTTCAAATCTATAGCTGTATACCAAGCTAGTCTATCAGTCAAAGGTGAGGGATTATGAAGAGATTTTTAGTCCAGATTGGAGCAGGAAGATAGGGGTGCTAGAAGGATTTCCTAGGGGAGAAAAATAGAACTAATGAATTATCTAAGAGGTTAGTCCTTACAGAACATTTTATTGAGAGAGATTTTACAGAAATGTTGGAAGGTTTGAGAAGATAATTTCATCAGATTTTCAAAATTAAGCAAATGAAAGAAAGACAAATATTAAACTCTATCAGACACAAAGTACAAAAAAGGAACTGTAGTATACTCTTTGGCTTAGCAGTAAACAACATTTACATGGTTGTAATATTAAAAATACTGAACAAGGATTTAACCAAAACTTGAGATTGGAGTTGGGGGAGAGAAAAGGAATAAATGAACTAAAATTATCATCTGCCAAAATAGGAAATTAATAGATGAAACCTAAAATTGAGGAATGGAGAAATAGCAATATACACTTAATATCTCAGTTTCCAGGCTTTTACGAGAAATACCACACACTGGGTTAGCTTAACAGTAGGAATTGATTGGCTCATGGTTTCAGAAGCTAGAAGACTTGCCTCCTCCTGGGGTCAGCAGCATCCTGGCTGGCCAGCATCCTTGGATTCCTTGGCTTTCCTGTCACGTGGTGATATTCTCTCCTTTCTCTTCTGGTTCCTATGACTTCCAGCTTTCTTCCCCATGGCTTTCTCTTCATAAGGCCTCCAGTAATAGGATTAAGACCCATCCTGGTTCTGTTGGACACCCCTTCACTAAAAATCACATCTCTGAAAGATCCTATTTACAGTGGGCTCATTGTCACAGGAATGTGAGTTAAGATTAAGGACATGTGTTTTTTTTTTTTCCTTTCCCTGGGGTACATAACTCAATCTGCCTCACATATTATTTAAAAATATGGAGATGAATTCTAGACAAAATAGCTAAAATTGTTGAAAAAGGTTGTCCCAGGGGGACAAGGTGTAGTGAGGTAGAAGAACTACTTTTTAAAAAATTATAGGCTTATTAGCACGTTTTAACTTCTAGCTATTTGCATATAATACCTTGATGAAGGTAAAATTGGTTTTGTTTATCAGTGGAAAACCAGTTGATATGTCCATCTCACTGATGAAATATTTTAAGAAGTCTTTAATCCTTTTGACTGTGATCTTTGCTATTTGTTTTCAGATATGTTAATGTATGCTACCTATTAACAGTAGTCTTATTTCTTGTTTTCTTTTTTAGATAACACTTGTTATCTGGGCTGTGATTCGCATTGGCCCAAATGGCTGTGACAGCATGGAGTTTCATGAAAGTGGTCTACTTCGATTTAAGCAAGTATCTGACATGGGAGTTATACATCCCCTTTATAAGAGCACAGTGGGAGGAAGGCGAAATGAAAATTTGGTTATCACTGGCAACAACCAGCCTGTAAGTTACTACATTAATTGAAATATAGTGTGAAGGGGGAGAGGATGTTAGAGAAAAATTCTTTGCAAAACTAAGATGTTTATTTTTATCAGAAATATAATAGTTGGTTATTGGAAATGGATATTTTCCTTTGGAGAAAATTCATAAATACATTTAACAATATTGTTGGGCTTATAATTTATTAAAGTTAGATGCTTTCTTAAATTTCAGATTTTGTTCCATGATAGAATTTTCTATGACAAATGTGATTAGTATAAGAGTATATAGTTTACTCTTAAAACCTTTGTGCTAGGAATACATTGGAAAGCTTTTAGGAGTTGGGAAGAGAATATGCCAACCTAGTCAGTGGAAGACCATGCCCAAGTAGCTGTTATACCATAGGTTTTCAACTGAACAGAATTTTAAGGAGGTATTTTTCCCCCTCCCCTCTCCTTGCTGTCTTAGGTCTAGGCCAGATACCCTATGACCCACATATCTGTGCATAGCAGTACTATAAGCAAAAAAGCATGTAAGCCTTCATTTTAAAGAACTTTTTCCCAAGTGGATGGGGGAAAGACAAGCACTATTAAAAAGTATTTGAAGTTATCCTTTTAGTACAGAGTATTTTTCAAATGTTCTTCATACATTTGGTCATGGTATTCTTTGAAAACTTTTATGTAAAGTGTTTCTCTAAAGATTGTTTTTCAGCAAGGGACAACGAAGCTCAGTGTGGAAAAGAACAAAACTTCCATTACAAGTGACATTGGTATGCAATTTTTCGACCCAAGGACTCAAAATATTTTATTCAGCACAGACTATGAAACTCATGAGTTTCATTTGCCAAGTGGAGTGAAAAGTTTGAATGTTCAAAAAGCATCTACTGAAAGGGTATGGTTTATTTTCTTTTCTCTTTCTGGGAATGTTACTGGAGATCATTATTGTCCAAAGTTATAAATTGGAAGGGAAGTTTTATTGTTCTATAGTGGTAAATAATACCTTCCAGAAGAGTGGAAAGGAATAGTTCCAGATATGTCATTAACTGGCTTATGTGATTATTATCAAGTCCTCACTCTCTTATCTCAATTTTCACATCTGTAAACTGTAAATAAAAACACCTGCCTTTCATTTCTCACGGTTTTGAAACTTATTTCTCTATCTTTGATAATAATTCTCATATTGATTTATAAACTCTTTTCAGTATTTTTTTTTAAAATTTCAGATTACCAGCAATGCTACAAGTGATTTAAATATAAAAGTTGATGGGCGTGCTATTGTGCGTGGAAATGAAGGAGTATTTATTATGGGCAAAACCATTGAATTTCATATGGGTGGTAATATGGAACTAAAGGCTGTGAGTATAAATATATAAAGATATTAAGAGAATTATTCGTGTCTTGGATACATAAATAAACCCATACTGTGCAATAATATGCAGTTATTAAGAGTGATAGTGTAGTTGTATATTTTTGACATGGAAAGATGTCCATAGATTTTTAGGTGAAAGAAAGTTACAAAGTCAGTTGTGAAATATCCCATTTTTATTTTTCAAAACGTGTATGTTTGTAAAAACCATGAAAGGCATGCCAAAATGTCAACAATAGTTAGGTATATAGAAAAATAACAGGTGATTGTAATTTTAGTATTTACCTGTATTTAGTATTCACCTGTATTTAGTATTCACCTGTATTTTCTAATTTTTTTAAAATAATGATTACTTGTATAATTTAAAAAGGAAAAGAATAAATCTTCTAAAAGAGAATTCTGTAAGATCAAAGTAAGTATCCATGCCCTGAGATTTTTTTTAATGAAATTTTTTTCATATACCTTCATATCCAGTGATGTGAAAAAAGCAAGTAGTAAATTATATAATGCATTTTAAATTTATAATCTATTAATAGTTATAAAAGAAAAATATTTGCCTTTAGTGTGGCTGTTGAGAGTTGAAATTTTCTTTGTGCTTCACAAATTATATTTGAACTTAAACAGGTATCCTATTTTCTGTGAGGGAGCCATAAGTCCCCAAAACTTTTCACCTTCTCTCAATTCTGATCAAAGCACATTTATTCAGAACATCTCTGGGGCACCTACTATGTGCTGCTTCACTAAAGCTGATTAAATTTGTCTTACTAAGTATTAAATGACAAATGTGAACTTAAACCTAAGGATTCATAGATAATTCTTTCCTGTTTTTTTTTTTAAACTTAATTTTATAGTTCTTAGAAAAAAAAAACTTTTAAAAAAACTTAATTCTTCACTTTCTTAATCAGATCTTCTCCCTAATGTACATATTCCTATCTCTAAATAATAAAGATAAACTTAAATGTGATTCTTACCAGAAAGTCGACAGCAATACTGGGTAATTTTTACGTGTATTGTGATAAGAAGCCATTCCTTTGAGAGAATGGTTTTGAAGAATGGCCATTGGGGGGCTGTTGTCCTGTGCACCAGGAAGGCAAAGCAGCAGGAGATGAGTGATTTGCCTAAACCTTTTATTTTTCCACCTAAAATTTTTGAACTAATAATTTTTACCCCTTGCCACTTTGTTAATATCACAAATATTAAAATACTTTGAAATTCATATACACACGTATCAGTTTCTCCAAAGTTGAAGGAAAATAACTGAATATTGATAAGATAATTAGCTTTATAGTGTAGTTAATATCAGTGGTTAATTTTAAAGTGTAGGAGCTAATCATTAGAAAGGACTTTATCAAAGGGCTTTTAGATACAATTTAAAGGAAATAAAATGAAATGACCACGGGATGGCAGCATTGAAACAAAATTGGAAAATCAGTCACAAGAATTATATTTATAATATCACTACTTAGTCAATTAGCCATTTCCATTACTTTATAACCAACTTTCTCTCATTGTTTTAAATATCCATTTATAAGTTGATGGCTCCCAAATTTATAACTCCTGCTTCACAAGTTCCCTCTGAACTAAGACTCAAATATCCACCTGCCTAATTATGGTGTCCAGTTAGACATCTGATAGGTGTCTGAAACTTAACAAGTCAAAAATCTTGGTATCCCTCTAAAAGACAGCATTTCTTTTTGTCTTTCCCATCAGTCCACTGGCAAAGCCTTCTTCAGAAGATGTAGAGTTTGACAGCTTCTCACCACCACAGTGGTATAAACCACATCATTTCCTGCCTGGATTGTTGGACCAGCCTCCTAACTGATCTCCCTGCTCCATTGTTTCCCTTCTATAGTCAGTTCTCTAGACAGCAGCCAGGGTGATCCTTTTAAAGATTATATCACTTCTCTATTCAAAGCGTTCCGATGGCCTCCCATCTAATGTGGAATAAAATCCAAAGGCCTTTCCCTGGCCTTACCTGTCTGGTGCCCAGTTATTTCTTCTACTCCCCCTACCAATCACCCGCCTCACTTTCTGCTTCAGCCGCCCTAGCCCCTCACCGTTCTCACAACAGCAAGCTTGTTTCCACCGCGGGGCTTTGCATGCATTGTTTCCTCTGCTGCAGTGCTCTTCCCCAGGTGCCTACCTGGCTCACTCTCTCCCTTCATCCAGGTTTTGTTGGAATGTCACCTTACCAGAGACGCCTTCCCTGACCATCCTATGTAAATTAGAACTGCCGCCTAGTCACTCTCTCTCTACTTACCCTGCTTTATGTTTCTCAAAGCATTTATCTCATCTGATGTATTACACATTGTCCTTATTTATTTGTTTACTGTCTGCCCCTCTCCCCATTAAAATGTCAACTCTATGAGAACATGGACTTTGCCTTTTTTTTTTTCACTGCTGTATCTTCAACACCTAGAGTAGTGCCTCACATACAGTAGGCACTTAATAATTATTTGTGAATGAATGAAAGGAAGGGAGAGAGAGGAGGGAAGTGAGGGAGACTGAGGCTTAGCAGTCCCAAAAAGAGGGTTTTGTGAGCTTACAATGCAAGAATGTTCTTGGAGCAGTGGGCTAGAAGAAGAGAACTTCCAGGCAATTTCCTTTCAGTGCCTGGTCTTCAAAATTATATGGTTTGAATTTTTTCATTTGTGGTGGTACAAAAACATTACAAATTAAAATTCATACCCTTTAGGGGAAAAACAATCTTTTTCTTATCTTCGGAAACTTATCAGTCAATAACTTTGATGTGCATAGGAGTTAAACTAATCTGAGATTTTATTGATTGCTGTTTTATTCTACACTCAGATTGAAAAATAAATTGTGTTGCAAGTTCATTGACATACATAATGGATTAAATAAGCTAAGAACTCTCTGGTTGAATCTTGACACTGGTTTGGGATTTTTTGTTGTTGTTCTTGTTTTGGTCATAACTTTACTCTTTCCTAATGCCTTTTTTCTTATTAATTTCCCAGAAGTTTTATTAACTTTTGTTCTGTCCCTACTCATGGGATTAAATAAATCAAATTATTATTCTCCTACTAGGAAAACAGCATCATCCTTAATGGAACTGTGATGGTCAGCACAACTCGCCTACCTAGTTCCTCAACTGGAGACCAGTTCAGTAATGGCAACTGGGTGCGCTACAAGCTCTGTGTGTGTGCTGATGGAACTCTCTTCAAAGTACAAGTAACAGGCCAGAACATGGGCTGCCAAATCTCAGACAACCCCTGTGGAAACACTTACTAGAAGAACCCCAGAGATCTTCAAATGTTCATTGTTTTGACTTGACCTTTTTTTTTTTAACAGTATGCATGCAACTCATTGTTTTTACAGTATGTGTGATAACTCATAATTATTTTATCTGCAGAGCACTGCTGCACTGCTATATATATAATATAATCTCCGTATTTAAAATATTCTCAGAGAGCCCAAATTCTAATACATTTCATTAAGTTGCACTGCTCTTCAAATTACAATTCTCTAAAACAATTATGGAAAGTTATTAAAATTAAAATTAGTCATTTAAAGAAGTGGTTTTAAAATTCCACTGTTCCTTGTCTAAAAGATAAAGGGCTGAAGCAGCTGTTTAGATTCACTATGGGTAAGCTTTTGGTAGCACTAATGGAGATAGACCTACTGAAGATATTTGAAAGGTACACCATCTCAATAAATGTTACATGCTTTGTCTTTTGGCCTCTAAGAGGCAAGACACAGATTTTTAGTGCATTAACCTTGAACCACAAAAGCAAACTCATTAAAAAAATTTACATATGTAAGATAATAAGAAGCTATAGTTACTTAGTTTTGTACTAGGAAGCAAATACTCTGTAATAGAATGTTTACTTGAAATAATGATAAATATTAAATGTTCACAATGTGGTAGAAACTAAAACACAATCACAGCTTTAACTTTTAAATAATGATAAGGGCTGTCATTTACTGAGCATCTTATACATCCTAGGCATTATCCGAGGCGGTGCATGTTTAATATCTCTAATTCTCACCACAACTCTGTAAAGTGTTATTATCCCAGATTTTCCCATTAGGAAACTGAGCATCAGAGAAGTTAAGAATCTTGCCTAAGGTCACATAGTAAGTAGCAGAGTTGGGATTGGAATCCAGGTGTGATTCAAATCTAGGTAAACCCGATTCCAAATACTATGTTCTTTTCACTACCTACACTATGTTTTTAATAATTTAAAACTCTAGAAAGATGAAGAAAGACTAATCCAAACTTACCTGATCAGAAAAGAAAAAAACAAGTGTGTTTATTCTAGTTAAAAGGAAACTGATAAATATTATGTCAGACAGAAAAAAAATGACCACTCAGATTTTATTCTCCTTTAACAATTCCAAAGCCAAATATTATACTATAGAGATGTCAAATTGGCCTAGTTGTGGGTGACACCAGTTTCCCAACTGATAGGGTGTGGCACACTCAGTACCTGAATGGATAAAGGGTATGCCTAGATATTTATACCCTCAGCCCTTGGGGTCAGACAGTGGGATGCAGAGCAGTCATAGCCCCTGGGCAAGTCCTAATGGCTGGGAATGGCCTAATGGGTTTATCCCAATCTGTCATCTGAATATTACCCTAATATTACCTTTTTTAACATGTGCCATGCCTTGAAAAAAATTAGGAATACTGGACTAAAAGGTGCTAATGCAGGAGATAATACAAGTCATATTTAAGTAAGTATTAGAATTATTCCTGCTCCTAATATCATCAACCCATTGTAATTATTTTACAACCCTCAATCCAGTTATTTTTAATGTATTTTATATTTGAATTGATATAAACTTTCTGGTTTTAATACACATAGCATCAGGGACAAGGACCTCAAAGTAGTTTGCTGTTAAATAGGTAGTAGGAATAAATCCCAATCCTTCATTCAAGTATAGCAATATACTATTATGGTCACTTTGAACTGTATAGATAAAATCTATACAAAAAAAATCTTATTCAATATTGTTACAGTGCTCTCTGATAGAAAACCAAATACCTTAGAGATTATGAAGTCATTAAATTATACTGAGATAAGAATTGACTTCCTATCTAATACTAAAAGTGCAGTTTTTAAATAAAAGAGTGGCATTTATGACTTCTGAATGTTATTACAGTTGTAGTCATATTCAGAACCCATTTGAAAAAATTCAGTATCATTCAGAACCAACCTTTTGGAATTTTCATTTAGATATTCAATTTATTTTTAAATTGTACATTCTTTACCTGTTTGCTTTGTTTAGATTTGTTTTGGAAGTTTCTTTAAATAAATATTCATAAAAACGACAGAACACTGTTACAAAGTATTATTTATTGAATATAATTCATGAAATAATCTATTTTTACTCCTCTGACACTTGTGTTTTTGATACATCTTCATTTAGTGCTTTTGACATGAGAGGATATTTTGATGCTTTTATAGGACTGATATGTAACAGGCATAGCATTGTAGAACACTTTACAAGCAATCCTTGCTTTTACACTGAAATGTAGATTTGGAGAATATACTGGAAAGCAGAACAAGAACAAATGGTCCGTTTTACCTGTGACCTATTTTGATTAACAGTAAAGCTTCAGTTACTCATTATTGCCACCACATGGTATTTTTATATAAACTGAAATGTATACTTTGGCTCTTCTGCTGGTTATTCATCCCCTTCATTGAGTCCTGATAGGACAAGCAGCAGACCTAGGGGAGGTAGATGACTAAGACAGGATCCTTGTGCCCAGGAGGGGACAGATACATGCTTCTTTAAATAATTGTATTGACAATTATTGACAAGATGAAATAAATGCAAGATATTTTTAGAGACTGTCTAATGAGCAGACAGGAAAAATGTAAACACAAAGCAGGGACTGCCAATATGTGGTCTGCAATATTTTAAATATACCTATTTGTATTCCTTTGCACTATGAAAAAAAAAAACAAAATAAAATTTGTGTCATAGTTTTGAGGCTGAAAGGTAGATGTTCTACCTTATGTTGAATGAGCTGTTTTTTTTTTTTTTTCAAAGAGGACAAGAATGTTATGGTGCTAAACATGCAGAAGAGACCATTGAAATGCTGATAATTTTAGTAATCTTTTTAAAAGTGTTGAGAGGGGCAAAGATTACAAATTGTGTTACAAAAATCTATAAATCTGTTTCAGATTGCTAACTTGAGTTTCAGTTCATTCAATTTCTAATAACTTAATGTCCTCTGTTTACAATGAAGATTCTATAAATGGTTTGCAGTTAAATTTTTATTAGAGAAGTTGTAGGTTTACAGAAAAATCATGCATAAAACATGATTAGTTTTTTGATAGTTATATATTAGCAGGTTTCTATTTAATTAGGCAAACAATGAATTTAAATGTGGCTTGAGAATGGGACACTGTCAGTGCTTATATAATCTCTCTGGACTCTTAGAACTTAGTTTTACAGTCTCAGGTTGGATAGTCCAACTGCCTGTGCATTGTACAAGACCTCTCTACAGTAACGCTTCCCTCAGAGTTTCAGGGGTATGTGCATTCCTGTTACCATGGCAAGGAGGCCAGAGCCTGGAAATGAAAGGGTGAAGATTTGCTGCAGGACAGGCTTGGTGGAGGATGGGTGGAGCCTGGAAGGTTCCTGTCTAAAATCCCCTGCCTGGCTTGAATCAGATATAGGCCCATTGGAAACTACTTAAGGATCTTAAGGTAAGCCTTAGAAACAATGCTATTACTGTGTTCTTTCCACATCTTTTGTCATAAAAAATAGCCTCTTTTGTTGTTGTTTTTCCTTCTAATTGTTTTGTCACCTTTTTCTTTTGTGTAAGAATGGACTCTTCATTTGCTTTCTACTTCTTATTTTTCCCTACTGTCTTTTCCCTCTCTCTTACTCTCTAAACGCGCACGCTAGCACATGCACACACATATACACACATATAATATTTCCATTTCCTCATACTTCAGCTTGAATGTGTCCATTTAAAAATTTACATTTAACTTAACTGTTTCCGATTTCCTGAGGAGCTTTTTCTAAGTGTTTGTCTAAGGTTCATTACCTAAAACATATATATATTTTACATACTACATGTAATTTTTTTTTTTACAAATTAATCCCTATCACTTTAAGACATAAGAGTACCCTTAAATAGCTGTTTTGAACTCAAATCTATTAATGAATAAATATCTTCAACTGTAAAAAGAACCAGGTCCATGAAAATTTTTAACTTATGTCCCCTTAAGAAAAAGTCTTTTCCAACCACATCTTTCTCTCCATTATTGCAAGGTAATGCACCTGTGAATGGCAACTATATTCTTTTGTTACTGATGTTACATTACCTTGGTGTTCAATTGTATATATAATGATTGTACTTTTGAATATGACTTTATATTTGATTTCTGGTATTACACGAGAGACACGCTATAAAAGTAAATCACTCCATTTGTAGGGCATCTTTGTAGGTCATAGCCATATATGCCTGAATGTAGATGCCCTTCAAAATATGGGGAAATTGACCTTGTATGAAACAAACTTTAAAAATTACGTGGTAAATTTCATTCACTCCATGCATACATTCATTCAGAGCATAACCCAGTGAAAGACTGCAGACTATTAAAACTATAAAACATGGAAAACATGGCCCTCACCTTCTGGAAGCTTCCAATCTTGTGAGCTCACACTAGACACAAAGCAAAACAATAGCACTGCAGTATTGTATTGATAGTCTTTCAAACTGAATGTTACCAACATGCATTCATTCATTCAATAAATAGTGAAAACTTTCTGAAAGCCTAAAGACAAAATAGAGGCTAACACAGGAAAAAGGGTCTCCAGTTCATAGGATCTGAGATGGCTCTTGAAAGATATGTAGGATTTGGACTGAAGAGAGGAAAAGGCATTGAGTTTGGAATTGGTAATGATCTGAAAGCTAATTCTAGCATGAGATACACATATATTTCTTTGCACAAGCCACATCTGGTAGGTTCTCAACATATACTTACCAAATGAATTGTTTAGCTAGATAATGCAAAGCCTTGAATGCCAGCTTGAGGGATTTGGACTCCAGGCAAAAAGGAGCCCTTTGAGACTTTCAAATGAGGAAAACAGGTTATGGGAAAATAACCCTTTGGAATCAACTAGCATGAATTGAGAAGGAGAGTCGAGAGAGAGGCAAGAAAATTACTTAAGCTTTCTTGTATTTTAGACTGTAGCAAAGAGAAGTAGAGTGGTAGTCATTATAAAAGAAAGGAAAGGATGATTTGTTGTAAACCAACATTCCATACAGAATAATGTCATGATTTGTACACACACTGGTTTTTAAATGGAGTTTAGATTAATGAAAACAAAACACCAAAATTATCCTTTTAATTTTCTTTTCATATTATTTTTTTGGCATATATTCAGCCATTGTAATTTGTAGGTACTTGTTTTAAAACTTTCAGTTTGCATCTCAAGAATTTTTGGTGGAAAAGATTTGAAGTTTTTATACCTTCTTATATCTTCATGGTTCTGAGGCAGAGCATTCTTTTATAATTCATTTTATTTCTGCTATATAGAAATGACTTCAAAATGACTTGAAAAGTCACAAAAGCCACAAAGACAAAGCTTGTAGTTCTTAGAGTCATAAAAAAATCCAGAGTCTTTTTTGTGAGTTGAACTTTCTACTCATATAGTTATGGAAGGTTCACAATTTAGTCTAACTAGACAGCATGTCATTCACGTAATAAATCTCATGGCTGATTACAGTGCTGTAGATAAGCATAATAGACTTTGCTCAGCACTAATGAAGTGCAAGGAAGCAGACGAGATCTTTAATCTTGGTAATGT
Organism: Tolypeutes matacus; assembly: GCA_026826555.1. Taxonomy (NCBI): domain Eukaryota; kingdom Metazoa; phylum Chordata; class Mammalia; order Cingulata; family Chlamyphoridae; genus Tolypeutes; species Tolypeutes matacus. The sequence goes on along the minus strand of JAKSZT010038599.1, from coordinate 20,633,423 downwards.
TTCACTCACTCCAAAGAGGACTGAAGTGTGAACGATACTGGAAAAGCAGAAGCAAAGGTGAGGCCTAAGTGAAATGTATTTTCTGAAAAATTAGGGAATCTTTTTAAAAAAATAGGATATCAATGTAATTTTATACCATAACTGTTCCATTTGGGGTAGCTACATTTTAATGCAGCAATTTTAAGAAAGCAAACACTTATGTTGGCAATTAAGGCAAAATAACTTTGCTAAATCTTAAATTGAAAAATTAAATATTCTGCTTCTTATTTACTATTAGTTGTTACATAAATTATTTTAATAAGTCAATCATTTTCTTTTTCCAGGCATTATGAAGAACCTCTATTTCAGAGTCACTTCCATAGTTATAGGTCTTTGTTTTACTGGAACAATGTCAAACACACTAAGAAAAAGGAATATTTTATCCAATTCTGAGTGCCAATGGAAAGGGTATCTTCTGATGAATTGTTCTTTTACTGGAAAGCACGATATACCTATGGACATATCGCAGACAGCAACCACAGTGGATGTAAGTTTCAATTTCATTAGATTTCTCTTACAGTCTAACACGAAACAAAAAGAATGGAAAATAAAACATCTGGATCTCAGTAACAATTACCTATCAAAAATAACCTTAAACACGCTTGCATATTTACATGATTTGGAAATACTAAACCTCAGCAATAACGGCATATACTCCATCTCATTGGATCTTCCAAGTCATAAGTCCTCGTGGGTGAAGCACCATAGAAGCAGTGTCAGAAATGGGCTTCCATTTCTAAAGGTGCTAATTCTTAAAAGGAATAAACTCAGTGACACTCCCAAGGGTAAGTACAATTTTAAAAGCCGGACTAGAGCAAGAGAATATAAGTATGTGGAGAGTACTGTCTTATGTCAATATGAATTCCATGTTTGTTTTCAGTTTTAAGGAACTAGCTGAAAGCAAAGCAATTTGATCACAGCAGGTATAATAAAAGGAATTTCTTAGTGAGATTTGAAATTTGAAGTTGTAATATGTGTGGTTTATAGTCAATGCAGTTTAATCTCCCATTAGTATAACTTACGTTAGAGTTATATAGACTTGTCGAGAGACACTAGGCTAAATAATAATGCATGATTTTAAGTTACCTACTTGACATTTTGGATGTTTGTATTAAATATAGAAAATCACTGAGAAATAACTAGTTCGGATACTGCTAATAAGTAACACAATTTAAGTGTGCTGCCATATTTATAATCTTTGTCTTTTTAGACTTCTCAAATCAAAATCAGAGTTCTCACTAGATATTCCTCCATATCCTCCTATAATAGTAATTCTCATCCATTTTGACTTTCAACAGTCTATATGATCAAATTTCTTAACTAACAACCTAATGTTTTATTTTAACAATTTGTCAGGTTCATAAGGCAAAACTTCCTTTGCCCTTTTTATATTCCTGAGTGCTAGACAATTTCCTTTCCTTGTTTGTTTTTAGTCTTGGTCACTATTTGTCAAGTACATACTGTATATAAGATAGAACACTAGAAAAGAAAGTATAAGGATATTGTCATCTTTCTCCATCCCAATTACGCATATTTAGTTTTTCTCATTTTTCAGTTCTTACATTTCATATTTTGTGTTTTGTTTTGTTTTCTCTTTCCCCAGTTTCAGGCTTTGTTTTTAGCATCATTTTGGCAATAATAGCCTGGCAGGTGAAGGAATGACTATTCCAGTCACCATATCAGCTGAATTGTGTGAGAAGGGTGAGGAGCTTTTCCTCCTTGCCCTTTTCCATAAAAGCAATGGCATTTTGTTTAGTATTTTAAATGTAAATGAATCATATTTTATTTATAATTTTTGCATTGTTCTTATTTTAATAGGAATACCTGTTAATTTTAGAACATCTATAAATTAAAGAAAAATTAAAAGGGGAAAAAAATTAAGGTCACTTTTGTAGTATATATTCCAGTTTATTCTATGTCTATGAATGCATTCTTGATTCAAAATTAGATCATATACTCTATAATATTTCATAACATGTATTTTGAAATCAGAATATTTTAACATCTTTTATATAATTAAATCTCATTAGTAAAATTTAAATAATTAAATAATTTTCACTGTATACATATATCATAATTGGTTTAATCAAATAACATTTAAGTTACTTCCATTTTTTTGCTATAATAATTTTTCTATGAGCATCATTATAGCTACACATACTGAAATAATATAACATGTTTTTTAACTAGTATGGTAGATGTGAATCTCAATTCACAAATTCAAGTGTACTAGAAATATAAATTTCTTTTGTCTAAACTCAACATAATTTCTGAATCTCCATTCCACTAGAGTCAATGAGGAGTTGGTTTTGGGGGACTTAACCTTAATCCTTCATGGGCTTTCTTTTCCCTTCCTTTTCCCATATTTGTAAAACAGCTCTAGGATCTTATACCCCGACAAGGCATCAAGGTGTGTGTGTGTGTGTGTGTGTGTGTGTTCCTTACTCTCACTAGCCAGAGAAAATTTCTTTCTCATCTTCGTAGTTTGGCAAAAACTTTTCCCCTTTTGTGTTTCTTCAAAAACCACTCGATGTCCAGAAATTCCTTTCCTCTAAAAGTTTAGGTTTTTGAAAAACAAAAGCCAGAAAGACCTGTAGACTCCTCTGCTTTCTGCCCTGCCATGTGCCTTCCTTAGGGCAACAAACACAGAGCCTACTTCTTGCTTGAATGGAGAGAAAGGGAAAGAGGAAAATGTAGGAAAGTAAAGGACTAATATGTTGAAATATTATCCCACCACAAGAGTAAATAGAGAAGTGCTGGACCTCTCTTTAAGGCAGATGAATTTCCCAGGGATAATTGGGGCTAATACAATTCCATTTAAGGAACAAATATCCCTATAAAATGCCAGGGAAGGGAGACGGATGTGGCTCAAATGGTTGGGCATCTGTCTCCCATATGGAGGGACCCAGGTTCGATCCCCGGGACCTCCCAGTAAAACAAAACAAAACAAAACAAAACAAAAAAAAAAAAAACACATAAAATGCCAGGGAAAATGTTAAACTTGCAAAGGTTAAAAAAAAAACTTGAAATGAGCAAACCCTGTATCTAAAATTCTGTTAGAATTCAAGCAAATGAAATCATAGAGAGGTGAATGAAATAGATAGATGATGGAAGCCAAATGTAAGGCCTGAATCTAATTGGGTATATTCAAGAGTCCTTTTATCAATAGCATTTTGTGGTTTGAATTATTTTACCATAATCATCAAACACTTTTGGTTTTTACCAGGATGAGTCCCCTTTAACATCCCTTCCCATTTTATAATTCTGTGACTATGGTTGGGTAACTCTGACTTTAAAATCCCATTTTGGAGGGTAAAAACTGGTAAGAGTAGTGCTGCCTGGTATGCTATCCTATTTCTGGCCTTTCCTTGTTTTTTACACTCATCTAAAATAATAAATTAGAGACATCTCAGAAAGCAGCAAGTAAGCAATTAGCCCTTGTAGCACATGTACATTTATAAATCATCCCCCACATGTTTTTAAATGGTGACTATTTATAGAACCAATGAAAAAGTTACTTTCATTCAGGGAAGCCCACTTTCGTAAGGGTGAAATATCACATCAGCTAATCCATTGTCAGCTCATCTTCAGTCTTTAGTAAATCGTGATGTCACCAATAAGCTTCATGTTGGGAAAACATCCAGAGAAAGTGCCGTCTATTGCAATTTACAAAACAGAAGCCAGCAGTGAATTTAACCTTAATGATCCTTCCTCCTTCCTACTGTATTTTTGGAGTACAGCAATAATAACTGAATAATCAGTTTTAAAAACATTTAAAGAACATTGAGATCAGTCTCCAGTTAAATTGTCTCACTCTCACCCTAGCAGTATTTTTGGAGTGCACACAGAGTATCTGGAAATGTATCAGAACCAACAGCTTATTGGGATTTCAGTTAAGTTAACAGACAGGAAGTGGTAGCCTCACCATTAACCCACTATGCTCCAGAACCCAAATCATAAATGTCTGAGAAATAAGATGGAATAATACCTGACTTTTTAAACTGGTGGAGTGAAAAAAGAAAACCAGTGTTTTGTAAAAACAAAAATATGTTGTATTCTTTCATTGATAGGAAATTAAATAGTTTATCCTGATTCATTGTGGAAGTGCCAATACTCAATGTTCTCAAACCAGTTCAAGTCCTAAAGTAACAAATATATCTAAGACATTAAGCTAAGAGGGGACAGACCCTCAGTTCACCTCTATAATTTGACCCAATTAAGGGCTCACCTTATGAATCAATTAACTTATCCAAAACCATTCTGAGTTCTACTCTAATTCTCAATGCTCTTTGAACTTGAAGCCATAAATATGATTTTATGTTTTCAAGGTATCAGATTTGGAAGAGTATTTAAGAAGTTCATAGTCCAAAGGGAATGCTTACTAAGGTGTTGAAATGTCTGGGCATCCCCACTGTGGCCTTTTTTTCTAATAGACCCTGAGCTAATTTCTTGGAAATAATAAAACTGCCTCTGGGCACTTAAATGCAAAGGCTAATCAAATTCCTGCCTATCCTGGCCTGTGTCATCATAGGAGAGCAGTTCAATAAATAATTCTGTTTCCACAAAAGCATCCCCATATTTTCCACCTGGCGTTCAACTCTCTAAAACATGAATTCTACCCTTTGATGTCTAAGCCCCAGCCACCAATGCACCTCACATCCTATTTCACTCACATGAATACTCCCTGAACGTTTATTCACCAAGCAAAAATTTAAAACGAACAAATTTCCCTCCCCTTGAGAAACACAGTCAAGTGTCATGGAAGAGTTTACTCAAATTTCCCAGCTGTATCCTGAAAGACGTTAAGCAAACACTTCTGTACTGAGTTTCCATCCCAGTCTTTGCTATAGTGGTCACTTCCTTGTATTCAGGTATCCATTAATAATTGTAAGGGATGTTCATTCTCTGTCTGCAAATGTTCAGAGTTCATATGAAGTTTAGTGTCCTCATCAACAATCTTGTTCCTATTGTTCATATTTATGCAAGTCGGTAAAACACTAGAGACCCATCTCTCTCCTTGTTCTGAGTATTCTCTGGTCTGTTGTTTGGCTCTCAGAGCCACATTGTGGCAGTGGAAAGAAGGTTCTCTATTTTATCAGGGCTCTTGGTGGGAGGGAGCATCTGCCACCTAGAGTTAACAGGAAAATTTCTCCCATATTGTACAAATGTCCTAGCCCCCAGTAACCCTCCTAAACATCCCTCGGGATGGAATCAACTTGGGGTTTCCCATTTAGCTGGGCCCTGCTCACAGTCATACGGGTTATACTTTGTTGGAGGGATCAGCCCTCTATCCTTGGTGCCTAAGGCAGAAACCAGCACATAATAGAGACCAAAAAATATTTGTAGTTTAAATAAATTACTCCCTTAGGGTACCCAGAAAAATTCAAACCCTACATATCACCCTCTACATATATCATTTTCGTGTTCTTGTCCTCAAAGCCTCCCTAAACCTCTCTCTGTTTCTCCCACTATAGTAATAGTATAATCTTCCCAAAAACTCTCTAAAAACTCTTACCACCTTTCCCCATGGCACACAAGGCATATATGAGTTGGGATGGATATTGAAGCTAGGTTCAGGAATGCTTAGGGTGGGTGGGTATAAACACCTTTCAAATTTTCAGGTTTTCAATACAGAGGAAATATCTTTGGAAAATAAATTTTAAGGAAGAATTCTGGAGGTCCCATATTACTCATAAGCTATAAGTCATCTGTTGCAGTTTAGATCAGAAGGCACACCAGAAAGAAATTACCCTTGTTAAACCACATTTTATAAACTATGAAAAGGCTACTTATTACTAGTAACTCCCTGGGTCTAGAGTCTGTTTTGTTTTATTTTATTAAAAAAAAAAAAACATGTTCTTAATAATAAAAGGAAGAAAATAAGAATATATATTTATATTATCTACCTTCCTCTCATTGTTAACTTCCTAGAATATCGTCCCCCATCCTTACGTACACACACATTTATTACATATTTTCAAATTTAAGTTCATTTGGTGCATACTTTCTTTAACCTGCTTTTATTTACCTGCTTTTTAAATTTTTGTGTATATCCTGAGTATTTTCCCACACTTGGAAAATAGTCAATGCCCTTAGATAGCTACACAATGTATACCATATGTAGATGGGTCATTGTTTATTTTTAACAACTTTAATGAGATAAAATTGACATACATAAACTACATGTATTTAAAATGTACAAAGATTTTGACATATGACCCATGGAACCATCACCACTATCAGGATAATGAACTATCCATCACCCCGAAGTTTTCCTCATGTCTTTGTAACCCCTCCTTCCTGCCCATCCCCTCTCCCTATCAGATATTCACTGATCTGCTTTCTGTCAATATATATTTATTTGTATTTCTATTTATAAAAATGGAATCATAGAGTATTTTTGGTCTAGAGTATTTCATTCAGCAAAATTATTTTGAGATTCATCTATGTCATCGCATGTAGTAATAATTCATTCCTTTTTATTGCTGAATAATATTCCATTGTATAGATATTCATTTACCTGTTGATGGACTTTTGAGCTGTCTTTTTTTCTATTGCAAATAAAGCTTCTAGCTAAAGGGATGGGAACAAATAAACCATGTTAATATAAATCAAAAGAAAGCTGGAGTAGCTATAGTCATTTCAGATAAAGCAGACATCAGAGCAAGGAAAATTATCAGTGATAAAGAAGAGCACTATATAATGATAAATGAGTCAGTTCTTTAAGAAGACATAGCAATACCAAAAAAAAAAAAAAAAAAAAAAAAAATGCATGTACCTAAAATCAGAACATCCAAAGACATGAGGCAAAACTGAAAGGAGAAATTCATTATAGTTGGGGATGTCAACACCCCCTGTCAATTGATAGATCAAACAGGCAGATACTCAATAAAGATATAATTTACTTGAATGGGACTATCAGTCACCTTGATCTAATTGGCATTTACAGAATATTCCATTCAACAACAGCAGAATATGCATCCTCTTCAAGATCACATGGAACATAAACCAAGATAGACCACATTTTAAGCCATAAAACACACCTTACCAAGTTTGAAAAAATAGAAATCATACATGGTATGTTGCCACTCCACAATGAAATTAAACAAGAAATCAATAACAGAAAGATAGCTGGAAAAGCCCCAAGTCTCTAGAAATTAAACACAATGCTTCTAAATAACACATGGGTCATAGAAGAAGTCTCAAGAGAAATTTAAAAATATTTTTAAATAAATGAAAATGAAAATACCACTTATCAAAATGTGTGGGATGAAGCAAAAGCAGTGCTTAGAGAAAAAATTGTAGCATTGAATGCATTTATTAGTAGAGAGAAAAGTTAAGTCAGTAACCTAAGCTTTCACCTTAGGAAACTAGAGAAAAAAGAGTAATGTAATTCTAAAGCAAGCAGAAGAAAAGAAATAATTTAAAAATTTAGTTAGAATTGGAAATAAATGAAATTAAAAACAGGAAAACAAGAAAACCAACAAAACTCAAAGTTAGTTCTTTAATAAGATCAATTAAATTGATAAACCTTTAGCCAGGCTAACCAAGAAAAAGAGAAAGATGACACAAATTAACAATATCAGAAATCAAAGATATTGATTACTGATGCCATGGACATTAAAAGAGTAACATTTAACAAAAAAATATAAAAAAAGAAAAACAAACAAAATTTAACATTAAAAGAATAACAAAAAAAAGTCTTTGTAGTGACATAGGCTTTCATTTCTTTTGGGATAAATAACCTAGGAGTAGAATGGCTGGGCCATATATTATGTATGTGTTTAACTTTTTAAGACATTGCCAAACTGTTTTGGAAAGTCGTTGTGTACTTATGAATTCCCACCAGCATTGTATGAAAATTACAGTTTTATATCTCAGCAATGCCAGATATAGTCAGTCTTTTAAATTTTAGCCATACTAATAAATGTAAAGTGGTTTATCACTGTGGCTTTTATTTGGATTTCCCTAATTACTAATGATATGGTAGTACATCTTTTTATGTGATTATTTGTCATCTGTTATCTTCTTTGGTGAAGTGTGAAATCCTTGGCCATTTAAAAAAAATTATTGTCTTTTAAATAAATGAATTTTGAGCATTATTTATATATTCTGGATATAAGTTTTTTAACAGATATGTAATTTGCAAATATTTTCTCCCAGTCTGTGGCTTGAGTTTTCACTTTCTTAACAATGTTTTTCAAAGAGCAGAGTTCTTATTTTTTATGAAGTCCAATTCATTTATTTGTTATTTTATAGATTGTAATTTTGGTGTTGTGTCTGAGAAGTTTTTGCCTAACCCAAGGTTACAAATATTTTCCGATATGTTTTCTCTGAGAAGTTTTGTAATTTTAGTTTTTACATTTAGGTCTATGATCCATTTTGAGTTAATTTTTGTATTTGGTGCAAAGAGCATAAAGCAGTTTTAAGTATATTCAGTTGTTCCAGGACCCTTTGTTGAAAAAACTATCCCTTCTCCACTGAATTACATTTTCACTTAAAAAAAAAAAAAAAGATTTACTTATTTATTTTTATCCATTTTAACCCCACCCCATTATAATGCCTAATATCAGCATTTAGTGCTACAAATTTCCCCCTAAAATTTGCTTTAACTGCCTTCCACAGATTTTGAAATGTGGTCTTTTTTATTTTCATTCAGTGCAAAATGTTTTACTTCCCTTTTTATTTCTTCTTTGTTGCATGCATTATTTAGAAGTGTGTTATTTGTTTCCAAATATTTGGAAATTTTTATTTGTAATTCAATTCCATCCTAGTCCAGGAACATACTTTGTGTGTCTTGACTCTTTTTAAATTATTGAGATTTGTTATATGGGGAAGAAATTGTCTTTGTACTCATGTGCACTTACAATAACATGTATCATGCTGTTGTTAGGTGGAGTGTTTGTATTAATTAGGTCAAGTTCATTGATAGTATTGCTATGTCCTTATTGAATTTTTGGTCTCTTTATTCTATCATTTGAGAGAAAAGTACTAAAGTCTCAACTAGAATTGTGGATATATCTATTTCTCTTTGCAGTTCTTTTAGGGTTATTTGCCCCCAGGTTTTGGAGGTTCTGTTTTCAGGTTCATAAATGTTTAAGACTGCTCTGTCCTCTTGATAAATTGAGTTTTTTGTCATTATCCTCTTTATCCCTGGTAATGTTCTTTAATCTGTAATATACTATGATATTAATATAGTCACTTCAGCTTTCTTTTTACCAGTGTTAGCATGTTATATTTTCTTCCATCCTTTTACTTATTTATAACAATTTTATTGAAATATAATTCACATACCATAAAATTCACTTTTTTAAATTATATAATTCAGTGATTTTTAGTATATTCACATAGTTTTAGCAACCATCACCATTACCTAATTTTAGAACCATTTCATCATCCCAAAAAGAAACCCCATACCCAGTAGTAATCACTTTCCATTATCTTACTTTTATAATTTTTTTTTTTGTGTGTGTGTGTGTATCAAAGGATTTTATCATGAAAATAAAACAACAACCATACAATGGGAGAAAATATTTGAATACTAACTGCCTTCTTGCCTCCATGGTTTCTGTTGAAAAATCAGCCCTTAATCTATCTGAGACTCATTTCTACCTAACACGTTGCTTTTCTCGTGCAGCTCTCAGAACTCTTTCTTTGTCCTTTCATTTGACAGATTGATCAGTATGACATTGGGTGTATTCCTCTTCAGGTTTATCCTGTCTGATGTTTTCTTGGCTTCTTGGAGGTGCATATACACATCTTTTGCTAAATATTGAAGTTTTCTGTCATTTATTTGAATATTCCTTCTGTCCCTTTCTTTCTTCTTCTGGGACTCCCATAATGAATATATTGATGCGTTTGATAGTGTCCCAGAGTTCTCTTAGGCTATTTTCACTTTTTATAATTCTTTTTTTCTTTCTGCTCCTCAGCCTAATTCCAATTGTCTTGTCTTTGAATTTGCTGATTCTTTCTTTTCTTTTATCATTTTTTAAAAACAGTATTATTAAGGTATAATTTACATACAATAAACTGCATGTGTTTAAAGCATACAATATGATATGTTTTGACATATATTCAAAACCCTGAGAAACCATCACCACACTCAAAATAATGAACATATCCTCACTGCAAAATGTTTCTTCACGCCCCTTTATAGTTATTCCCTTCTGCTCCTCAACATCCCCCATCCCCAAGCAACAACTGATTTGTTTTCTGTCACAATAGATTAGATTGCATTTTCTAGAGTTTTATATAAATGGAATCACACAATATGTACTGTCTTCTTTCACTCAGCATAATATTTTGTGTTGCATTTATTAAGAGTTCACTCCTTTTTATTGCTGTATTCCATTGTATGGCTATACTATACTTTGTTTTATCTATTCATATGTTAGTGGTCATTTTTATTGTTTCCAGTTTTTGGCTATTACAAATTAGCTGCCATGAAAATATATGTACAGGTGTTTGTATGGACATATATTTCCTTTTATCGTGGGAAAATACCTAGGAATGGAAAGGATGGACAATATATAGGTGTGACTGTGTGTTTATCTTTTTAAGAAACTTCCACACTTTTCCAGAGTAGTTGTACCATTTTTCATTTCTATCAGCGGTACATTAGAGTTTCAGTTTCTCCACATCCTAACCAACACTTAGGATAGTTTGTTTTCTTACATTAAGCCAATTTAATAGGTATGTAGTGCTATATCTTTGTGATTCCAATTAGCATATCCCCAATAACTATGTTGAGCATCTTTTCACGTGGTTATTTGCCATCAAACTATCTTCTCTGCTGAAGTGTCTGTGCAAATCTTTTGCCTGTTGTTTTAGTGTGCTAAAATCTGCTGGGAGCAATAGACCAGAAATGACTTGGCTTTTATAATGGGAATTTATTAGGTTAAAAGCTTCTAGTTCTGAGGCTGTGAAAACATCCAAATCAAGACATCATCAGAGATGCTGTGGCCTCTTTCCATGTAGCAAGGCACATGGAGGCATCTGTTTTTCTTCCAGGTCTCATTGCTTCAGCTACTGGCTGCTCTGTCTGCGGCTTCCTCTCTCCCAGGTTCCTCTTTGAGCTCCTGGGTTCCTTCTCTTTGTCTCTAAGGCTTTTTCTTAGTGTGTCTCTACTTTCAATCCTCTGTTTATAAAGGACTCCAGCAAGAGGACCAAGACCCACATTGGGTCATGCCTCACTGAAGCAATCCAATCAAAGGCCTCCCAAACTGAATTCAATCCAATCAAAGGGTCCCACACCCACAGGAATAGATTAGTTCCAAGAACATGATCTTTTCTGGGATCCACAAAAAGTTTCAAACTGTCACAGCCATTTAAAAACTTGGATTGTTTTCTTATTACATTTTGAGAGTTTTAGAACTATATTCTGTATACAGGATAGATCTTTTGCAAAGATTTTTCTCCTAGTCTGTGTCTTTTCATTCTCTTAACAGTGTCTTTTGAAAAACAGAAACTTTCCATTTTGATGAAGTCAGATTTATCTATTTGTTCTTTTATGGGTTGTGTTTTAATTTCATATAAAAAAAATCTTTGCCTAATCCCAGGTCATAAAGCTTCATGTTTTCTTCTAGAAGTATCATAGTTTTAGGTATTTCCTTAGGTCTATAATCCATTTTTAGTTAATTTTTGTATATAATGTGAGGTATGGACCCAAGTTGTTTTTATTTTTTTCATATGGATATCCAATTGTTTCAGCATCATTTTTTGAAAAGGCTATCCTTCTCCAACCTTTTACTTTTAACCTATTTGTGTTTTTTAAATTTAAAGTGGGTTCCTTGTAGGCAGTATGTATAGTTGGGTCTTGCTTTTCTTTACCAAAATGGACAATCCTTGCCTTTTACTTGGAGTTTTTAGACAATTATTTAAATATACCATTTTGATATTTGGTTTCTATTTGTCCCTTCTGATTTTTGTTCTTCTTTTGTACTATTATGCTACTTGCCTATAATATTGCCTTAAAATAGTATTCTCCCATTTTTCTTCTTTTGGCCTTTGTGCTATTATTGTCACACATTTCATCCCTACATATGTTATAAACCCCACATGATTGTTATTATTTTTGCTTTAAACAGTTGATTACCTTTTAAAGAGATTTAAATAGTATTTTCCCACATAGTTAATATTTCTGGAGCTCTTTGTTCATTTGTGTAAATCCAGACTTCCGTTTACATTTTTCTTCTAGTTTAAGGACTTCCTTTTACTTTGCTTTAGTGTAGGTCTGCTGGTAATGATTTTTTTTCAGATCTTGTATATCTGAAAAAAAGAAGTCATTTATTTGACGACAAATAAAGACTAAAAAGTCTTTATTTGTCTTCATTTTTAAAAGTTGCTTTCATTCAGTAAAGAATTCTAGGTTGGCAATTTTTTTCTTTCAGTATTTTAAAGATGTTGCTCTACTATCTCAATTTGCATTGTTTCCAGTGAGAAATCTGCTGTCATCCTTATCTTTGTTCCTTTTGTAGTGTTCTTGACATGCACTCAATATAAAATTTTTGTAGTCAAATGAATTGATATTTTCTTTTATAATTTCTTCCTTTCTTTTATTCTCAAAAACAGCTTCCCCCAAGCTTAACTCCATCAAGCTCTTGTTTATGAGCCTTATATCCCATGGATGGCAAAATTATCAAAGAAGATTTTTCAGAAAGATTGCATTTTTAATCTAAGTGGAATTAATTTTGTTGTATGGGGGTCAGAATATTGTCTGTAGTTGATCGCTAGAATTCATCCAGGTCAGATTACTTTATCAGGAGCTCTTGTCCTGAAACTTTGTTCAGACCTACCTCAATCAGGTCCAGCTTGAATACCATGCCCTGGGTTTTCTGCAGACCAAAATGGTAAACCGTATTTGATGCTAACCTATCAATAATTTCTGTCTTCATCCTCATTCCAGCATCAGCTCATTCGCAAGATAGTATGTCAGCACTTACTAAAATTAGTCCAGTGTAATTCACATGCAGTCACTTGAGGCTGGGCGCTATGTGCCAGATCTCACTAAAGGATTTTGATTTTCTAAATAAGCAAATTATTTTGGCAGCCAATAGCAGCTCTACGTATGTACAGTTAGTTATTATTCCTCAAGGAATTGTACCTTTTTCTTGAAAGTCACAATCCAAATTTTAAAAATATGTATTTTATTATACCAATAGGTAGAAAAAATACTAAAATATTTTTATATTTCTCTTTGAAAATGTAATGATATAGAAATAAGAAAAGAGGAAAATCATTCAATGCTGATATGTTGGACTTAAATAATACCTGTGTGTCAATCTATTGCCCAAAAATACTACACAACCTCAAAACTCAGATGCTTAAATCAATAATCACATTCTCACTCACTTATCTGCTGATTCATTAGAAATTAGCTGATTTAGGTTGGGCATATCCAGACTTGACTCTGAACTATATGTTGCATCTAAGTCTGATCTTCGTGTCTCTCATTGTCTTTGGACCAGCAGGCAAATCAGGGCATAGCCTTTTCATTACAGTGGCAGAAGACAAGAGAGCAAACCCTATAACACAAGCACATTTCAAATCTTTGCTCATGTCACCTCTGATAACATCCCATTGTCCAAATCAAGTTACATGGCCAAACACAACTCAATGGACTAGGGAAGTATACTCTGCCTACAGTGGAGTGATGTAAAACAAGTTGCTCCAGAATGCATCATGAAACACAGTCTCAAGCACAACAGTAACTTACAGCAAATGACCACTTTATTGCTTATACAGCACAAAGGGCCAAAAGGGCAGGGGAGGAGACCCACCGTGGTTGGTCTCCTGGGTGGCCAAAACTGCTCGGGTTGGGGTCAGTAGATGGCAGCTCCACACGCCTCACTTTGCATTGGAGAAGAGAGACAGACCTGTGCGATTTGAGTGTGGTATAGATCCACCCTGGGGGGAGGAGGCCCTGCCACTAAGAATTCCTGTCTTGGTTCAGGCTGCTTGTTCCCAGTTTCTGGGATTAAGGTCTCGTCCGACCTTTTCATTAGACGTATCATCTCTCCCAGGCTGTGGAATGGAAACAGACTGAAACATCGCACAGTAGAAGAGAAGGCAAGGGACAGGTGAGGACTGGGAGATGGCAGCTGAGCATTTGTCCATGACTTCCCCAGCAAGTAATTATTTCCTGAAAAACAATCCAGACTATCGTAACCTGATTTCCATTAAGCTAAAAATATTTGAAGATCATAGTAATCAAAGACAGATCTCAATTCCAGTTGTGTAAAACAATTTTTAAATGTGGAATCTGAGGCATGGAGACCTTAAGTGATGTTTTCTGATTCACATCAAAAGTCTGGAAAAAGCTGGAATCAAGGTTCCTTTGGGGTTTCTAATATATGTCTCAAGTGCCATTCCAGTACCCTAATAATTCTATAATGCAAGTAGGATCATCACCACCATCACCCCAATATATTTGACAATTTCATTATGTATTCTATGGTCTACCATTCTGTTTCCCAGAGAGTCTTCCCAAAGCCTATTTTTTCCCCCATTCTAAGTTGAAGTTATCTTTCAAGGTCCTGCTCATGTCTTTCCCTCCTTCCCTCCTTCCCTCCCTTCCTTTCTTCCTTCCTTCAATAAAGGATAATGGTTAAGAGAGCTGGATTTCAATTCCAGCTCTACTCTACCATGACATTAGGCAGCTTCTTAATTTCTCTGAGCCTATGTTTTGTCGTTTGCAAAATGGGACTAACCTCACAGGGCTATGTGAAGATTATAAAGGGAAATTTGTAAAACACTTAGAATATAAAGAGTGCACAATTAAATAGGTCTCATAACTGTGACCATAAGTTCATATCCCTATATAAGCAAGTCAGGTATCATGAAAATATAAGGAAACCATAGCTTCTTTCATATTGGTGTCTTATGAAGCAGTTTTTTTTCAGAGACCCATATCATTTGCTTTTTAAAATGAATGGAGGTGTGAATATTTTCGCTGTCCTGATTTTGTGATAATCGGGGTAGGCTAAACAGTCACTATATTAGAAACCATGCACGTGTCCCCAGACCTAGTTTTTCTCCCTAGTTCTGGTTTTTAGAATGCTGGTGATAAATCAAGCTGATTTATTATATGACCATCCTGTATGGGAAATGACTGTAACTCTAGGTATCTTTGGTCAACCTTAAGAGATATAGCAGGGGGGCGGATGTGGCTCAAATGGTTGGGTATCCGTCTCCCATATGGAGGGACCTGGATTCGATCCCCAGAACCTCCCAGTAAAAATAAAAAAAAGAAAAATATAGAAGGCACACAGGCCGCCAGTCCCCACAAGCGAATGCACTGTCAGGCCCCGTGTGCAGGTGCACCACCAGGCCCCATGTGTGGGTGTGCTGTTAGGCCCCACTGAGCCATGCAGCAACATGATGATGTAACAGGAGACTGACACAAGGGAGAGCCAAGATGAGATGTGCCAAAAAACCAGGAACTAAGGTGACGCAGGTGGTAGGATGCCTCTCTCCCACATCAGAAGTTCCAAGGATCAAATCCCAGTGAAAACAGGAGGAGAAGGATGAGAAGAGAGGGCAGGAAACAGACACAGAGAATTGCCCAGCAAATGGACACAAAAACAGCAAAAACAGGGGAAGTGGGGGTTAAAAATGGATAAAAGTAAATAAATAAATACATCTTTTAATAATAAAAAAAATGAACGGAGGGAAGCGGATATGGCTCAAGCAACTGAGCTCCTGCCTACCACATGGGTGGTCCCTGATTCAGTTCCTGGTGCCTTCTAAAGAAGACAGCGAGCTGGTGTGACGGGCAGGCACAGCAAGCTGACGCAACAAGATGATGCAATAATGAGAGACACAACAAAGCAGGGAGTGAAGGTGGCTCAAGCGATTAGGCACCTCCCTCCTACAACAGAGGTCTCAGGTTCAGCTCCCGGTGCCTCCTAAAGAAACAAGGAAGACAAACGACACAGCAAGTGCAAACAATGAGGGGGTGGGAAGAAATACATAAATAAATAATAAATCTTTTAAAAAATGAGTAGAAATATTCTTCACAAAGAAGCATATTCTTTCCAGGGGCTATATTAAAAATATTTAACAACTGGTCTTCAGCCTGGGTTCCAAGTTGGATGCCTCTTGGCTGTAGTGCTGGAGCACAAGTCTTGCTGGATGTGTGTGGCAGTAGGAGTGGGAGTTGGGGACACAGTGGTCTAGGCATAGCTATTTATGAGCCAATATGGAAGTATTTCAATATTTTAACACCTGAAATGACCTTTCTAGGATATGCCAGCTGAATCTCATCCTTGGTTCTGTCTCATTTTTTTCTTAAAACCTGCAGACTTTTTTTTTAAATCTCTCTTTCCTATTTTTGATGAAGATGTGAGTACAAAGAAATAACACTAAGTACGTGCTACATCTAAAACAGGCAGCCCTCATTCAGCTCCAGCTAAATGTTTCTTGTGCCAGTTGGAACTTCCAATTTTCTAAGAGAATTCAAATTTTTGTAATGTTTCTTTAATGTTGGCTCAATAATTTTTTTTTTTTTTAAAAGATTTTATTTTATTTATTCATTTATCCCCCCCTTGCTGCTTGTGCTCGCTGGGTCAGCTAACCACGCCGTGCGGGCGGGCTTGCCTTCACCAGGAGGCCCCGGGAACCGAACCCGGGGCCTCCCATATGGTAAACGGGAGCCCTACTGATTGAGCCACAGCCACTTCCCTCAATAATTTTTGAATCTTCTGCAGGACAAATACTGTGACCTCTGGCCCACTGAATGTGTACTATATACCAGGCATTGCAGGAGTTCAGAAATGTGAATTCTGCCTTGAAAGAACTGGCCATCTGATGGAGAGGCCAACAGTTATAGTCAAATGATGCTTGTGATGCACTACTTTGTACAATTAGAAACTTTTTCTTGTATGGATGTCTTATCCCTCGACCAGACCATAAATTTTTTAAGGGCAATATTCTATGCTATACTTGTCCTCAGTACCAAGCGCCTTGCTAATAATGTTTTGATTAACTTGTTGTCTCAGTGGTCTCTTGCTTATTGTCTGCAACTGAGGTGAACACAACCTTGATGGTGTAGCCGTTTCAATTAAGTCATCATCTCTCTGCATAATCAGTCTTTACAATAACTTGCAGATAGTAGGCTAGGAATAACCCTTCTGGAATTGAGCCAACCTTATCTGTATGTAGGAGTTGATTAAAGACACAGTCTACGTGTCAGAATAGAGCAGAAGGAAATGTAAAAATGTAGGCACTTCTTTTCAAGGCTCATATGGGAAATCAAATTTGGAAGGCTGCTATGACTGGCACCTCATTCTCAACCTTTATTTTCAGTGCCAACTGGGCCTCTTGGAATCAGTGAAATACAAAGGTAGAGACCAAAAACTCAGAGTTTTTAGCCAGAAAACAAAATCTAGCTATAACTTATTACCTTAGAAAGATGCCTAGATAATAGTCATAATCTCAACAATAACACATTGTTAAAAGAAAGGATATACCTGTAAAATAGAATAAGAACATTTTAAAGTGGGAAGAATTCATCCATATAATAAAGCATCAAAATAACTTTTCCTCTATTACTCTTAACATAGATTAGCATATTCAGTTTAACTATCACCTCCTACAATTTTTAATTGGTGCTTTTATTGTAAAAGTAGGATATGCTCTTTTTGTACTTTTTAAAATTTTATTTTTATACCAATATTACATGTTACTCTGTTAAACACATGCTCTTTGAAAAAAAGAATTTAAAAGTCTATAAAATAAAACAAAAGTTCCTCTCTAACCCCACCTTACCTCTCTCAACCATTCTACTCCTAAATGTAGCTACTATTAATGGTTTAGCTTAATAGTAAACTATTCCTATTTCCAGATCTTTTACTCTGTTCATTCAAAATATATGTGTGTTTTTGTGTATGGCTCCTTTGTCCAAAAACATTGGAATTATACTGTTCTGTAACTTAACCTTTTCATTCTTTATACCTTGGAATTACATTCAGTCAGTCCATGTTGATCTACACCACTCTCTTTTACAACTACATAGTATTTCATTGTATTGATATATCATGATTTATTTAGCCACTTCTCTTTTGAAGACCATTTAGGTTGTCTCCAATTTTTTACCATTTTAAGAAGTGCTGCAGTGAATATCAACAGTTTAGATTTCAAGTTGCTTTTTAATTTTAACAGGACTGTGGACACTGAAGTCATTACAGAGTTTGGATCTGTCATTCAATGAGATATTGCAAGTTGGTTTGACTGATTTTCATAACTGCCTACAACTGGAAAATCTGTATTTAAGAAGCAACAAGATATTCAGGATTCACCCGGCAGCCTTCAAGGACCTCAAAAACTTACAGGTTCTAATATCACTTTTATAATATTTTAAATATGCAAAAATATGAAAAATTACATTAGAAAAATATTTCCACTAAAGAGTTTCTTCATGTCCAGTTGTACTGGCTATTAATTAAAAAAAAGATAAGATTAATTCAAATCTTCTCTAAGATCTGAAGTATCTTTCTTGCCTCAAAATCAAAGCCCACAGTAATTTGCATGAATTTTACTCAAACAGCTGCAAGAATTACTACATTATTTTTCTAAATCAAATTGAATCCAACTCCAAATTTCCAGTTACAAGGTGGTAAGAAATTAAAGCTTAGTTATTATTGAGGCTCCCTCCCTAAACTGCAAGGTCAATCAAAGGCCCCAAGGTTATTTGCCATCTAGAACTCTTGGGGAGGTACCTCTGAACCACTCTGGCCAATGCTGAGATGTCAACAACGCAGGACTACCTGGGCATCTGAAGATAAGTGACCCCTTTGCATCCATGCCCAAATTGGACATGGTATAAAAATAATGATAATGATATTAGCTCAAAATTGTATAGCACTTGCTATTACAAAACACTGTTTTAAATATTGGGCCCACATTTAGGGAATCTATGCCACATTTTGGAGCCATACTGCCTGTCTCTTGGGCACCATGTATTTCATCTCCCTGTTGTCCTGAAGCTCTGAGGGTGAGGATCCCCAAAGCTCTCTTCTAGGTTTGGCAGCTTCAGTACCTTCTCCAAGTGTTTCCTCCACCCACTTTATCTTTGGGAGGATGTTGTAAAATTTCCCCTCAGTGCTCTTTTTAGAGACACCAGGTTGGCCTCTAGTGGTGGCAATTCAGAGGTGACTTGGGAGAGGCTTTAGTTCCCTGCCCCCCAACCTCATCACACACTCCCATTCTTTGATAAAGACCAGCATTGTTCGATACATACATAATGTGAGCTACATATGTAATTTTTAATGTTCTATTAACTACATTAAAAAGTAAAAAGAACAAGTGACTTTCATTTTAATAATATATTTATTTCACCCAACATATCCAAAATATTACTTTACAACATGTTATCAGTATAAAAATTATTAATGAGATAGTTTACATTCTTTGTGTGTGTATGTACTAAGGCTTTATAATCTGGTATTCTCTACACACCCCAATATTTCAATTGGTCGATAACCACATATGGCCAATGGCTGTTATATTAGACAGTGTTGCTGTAGACGATATTTTTCCAATTTTATATAAATGCTACTCAAGTGTAGCTTCAAGACAAGTCTCCCACCTCCTCATCCTCTTTCGATCAGAATGGTTCCCCTAGGTCCCATCACTATAGAAGGGAGTCTAGTGAAGGAGTGGTGAGGTGTATAGACTCTGCAGCCACGCTGCCTAGGGTTAAATCTAGTCTTTGCCACTTTTCAGCCACACAATCTTGGGCAAGTTACAAGATCTTTCTGTGCTTCAGAAAGTTCCTCCCTTATAGAGTTTTATGAGAATTAAATATTTTAATATACTTAAAGTGCTTAGAACAGTACTTGGAATACAGTAAGCCCTATATAAATAGGGACCATAATTAGAAATTCTAAAATGGCCATAGTACACTACTCCTTTCAAATACTAATCTAATTATGCCACTTCTTGTTTAAAATCCTACGGGTTCACAATAAAGGCTCAGCCCCTACCTCCCTCTCCAGATGATTTTATGTCATTCTCCCTTTGCAGTCCTGCCTCTATTTTCGCCTCAAGCCCTCCCCACTTGCTGATCCTTTTGCCTGGAAGAACTAATTCATTAATCCAGATTTTGCTTAATATCACTTCCCCAAAAATTGAATTGGTGCCCCTTTTACTCACACTGACAACAACCTGCTATACTTTTTCCTTATTGAACTTATCCACTTGAAATTATTTAGTTTTAGGTATGGTTATTTGTTAATACCTTTATCTCCATAGCCCTTCTACTATACTATAAATTCTTTGAGGACACACATTGTTTCTGTTTTGTTTTCTTGTACTTAGCATATGCCTGGTACATAATTCATATTGAAAAACACATGCAGAATAAACAAAGGAATGAATGAGTGCATGATGGTCATGGATATATGTACTAGTTATCTGTTGCTGCATAACAAATTACAACAAACTTAGCAGCTTAAAACCACACACATTTGTTATCTTACAGGTCTGAAGGTCAGGAATCCAAGCAAGGCTTAGAGGGTCCTCTGATTCAGGATCTCTCAAGAGACTACAATTAAAGTGTTGGCCAAGGTAGCAATCTCACTTGAAGGCCTGACTGGAGAAGGTTCTGCTTCCAAGCTCACATAGTCATTGGCAGGATTCAGTACCTGTGAGCTGTTGGACTGAGGGCTCAGTTCCATACTGGCTGCCTTCACTTCTGTGCCATGTGAGAATCCCCACAGGGCAGCTCACAACATGGCTGCTACTTCAAAGTCAGCAAAGGAGAGAGTCTTTTAGAAAGAAGAGTAGTTACAATCCTATGTAATGTAATCATGAAAGTGACATCCCATCATGTTTGCCATATTCTATTGGTTAGAGGCAAGTCAAAGATCCTGCCCATACTCAAGGGGAGGAGATTAGAGAAAGGCATGAAAACCAAAAGGCAGGGATCATTAGGGGCCCTCTTAGAGTTGGTCCAACATAGTAGGTATTAGAGCATTTGAGAAAGTCCCCCAATTTACCCAAAACAGGTTGTCAAATTGCCTGGGAGCCTTATTTAGTATATTGCATAATGATTATAAGTGTGTATGCTTTTAAGATTCCTCTGCTGCTTTTGCCTAAGGGAGGCTGAACAACGGCAGCCCTCAGAACCTGCCCTCAGCATCCAGAGAATCTAATAAAAAGCAGGGATCAGTGATCAAACCTCACACCTCTGGAGTTTGGAGGACTAGGTCTTTTATTTTTCACATTGACACCAGCAAGCTGCCCCAGAAGCCCGAGCTACAGGTCCCACCACAGCCTGCCTTGAGGCTGGGGGATGCGAATGGTGGTCACTGCAGGGAGGGTAAAATTTACCAGTATATACCCCATTTTATCAGTGTCTTCCTCCGGTTCTTCCTAGGATGCTGCACAGTGTTCCACTAGACTCTGGAGTTTCAAAATAGTTGATTCAGACAATTCCTGCCAGTTCAATAGTTGTTTTGGTGGAAGGACTGATTCCTAGAGTTTACTATTCTACCATCTTCCCACAATCCTTTGTGATTAATCTACTATGTATTTTTATTGTGCTTTATAAATTTGCTGCTCCCCAGGAATAGATGCCTTAGGCAAACTCATAATCAACCCCAAGGGTATTTTAAATACAGCTGTAATTCTTAATTCACTTGAGCTGCCTAGAATCACACCATTTCTCCTTCTCTATTATCCCTTCCACATGTTCAGCAATATCTCTAAATACTGGTTTTGGAACATATTGAACATATTTGGTACCAGAAAGCTGAATATCCAAATGGATGTTCTTTTTCTTTTAGGAGATATATTTACTACTTGAACTACTCAATATATCTTCCTATGTGGCAATGTTTCTGGAAACCAGATGGATTTTTCAAAGCATAAATTCATCACCCTGTTTAGAAAGAATGAAATAAGTTCCACTGACATTTCAAATTGGCATTTCTTAATCTTATCTGTTCTTCTTAGAGTCACTGATTTGTGTAGCAACATTGTATGATTCTCCCAATCTTTCTGTAACATACTGTCTCTTCAACTGCTGGTGGATAGCTATTTCTTTAGCTAATTTGTACTATTCTGTTTTAATCTTTTCTCAGAAATCATTTCTCCTGAATCATTTTATTAATTTGCTGTCCTCCATTTGTAATATAATAAGATGCTAAGACCAAAAAAAACAAAACAAAAAAAAAAAGGCAGACATGCACTGAAAAGAAAATTACCTGAAAAGCATTAAAATACTTAAATCTGTTATTGAGAAGGAGTGCATAAGAAAACAATTGGTCCTAGACAAGGCAAGGCCAGAGCAAAGTTTTTTCTTTCCCATTCCACAGTCTCCTGTGTCCTGTTTTTGGCAACCTTCCTTTGACAGTCAAGACTGCTTTCTGGTGTGGTTACTCAGTACTGGAAAGGTCACCCTAACTACCTAAATTCAGGGCAAATTCTGATTCTACATGTAGTGGTCTTATTTATGGCACAGTTTGATTGTTTCTTTGAACTAACTCTTCTTAGGAATTTATATAACCCACACTATTAATGCTGAATTTTTTTCTGGTGTTTTAAAGTGATTGGCCTTGACAGCATTCAGCATCTCTGGCTTTGATTCATAGCTTTCTTCCTTTTTTTCAAGCAAGGCTTGAAGGTGCTTTCTTATGATTTTCTTTTCTCCTAATCATGCGCCCCCAACCCTAACCCCATGGCCTATCTGGAGCCTCATACTAAGACCTGCTCTTCCCAGCACTTCACCCCAATTATGTAGAGGTGCCAACTCCAGAAGGGTTGTTGTGTAGTGGAAAGCACACAGCTATGGCATCAGATCAGATCTCAATTCTACCATTTCACTCATTCATTCCTTTCACTAGGATTTACTATGTACCAGGCCCCTATGCCAGGGGCTATGTGGGAAAACTAGTGTAGTCTAATGCAATTTCATCCTCCATTAAAAGGACAAAATGAGGGAGTTTTGGGGAGGAATAGAGATAATGTATAAAAAGCACCCAGGAGAGTGCCTAGCACATGGCCATGCCCTGCAAATGGTAGGTAGAGCTACACATAACTGTGCTTTCCCAGCCATATCATGCCAGAGCTATGTCCAACTTACAAAATTTCCTGCTTTGCAGTTCTAAGGTGACTAAATACTTTTTTTGTTCCCCAGTTTTGCTTTCATTGCAGATTAAACTAGAATAATTTGTCACCTTGCATGGACTGAGCAGCCAGGGATGCATCTCATCTTGAGATAATACTTGCAAAAGATCTCTCTTTGCATTTCTGGTCAACTATAATTCTTCCGTGTTTTGTGTCCTTATCTGTCATTCAGTATTTTTTGCCAATTTCAAGATCACAGTGCCTCTAGAAATTCTAGACTTTTATATCACATAGTAGTCTAAGTTATATATAAAAGTACAAATTACAACTCATTGGAAAGAAGGAAGGAAAAATGATTGGTCAGCTAGTAGAATCCTCATTCTCAGAGCTTTCACATACATTTAATCCTTGTATCTCTGGAAGGTAGATCCATAGAGATTCAACAATTTGCTGAGGCTCACAGAGTTGTTAGAGGCAGAACAGGGATTTAAATCCCATATTCTGTGACTCTCAAGTTCATTGCCAGATTCATATTGCCTCCATAGAGACATTAACAATACCTTACTCTAACTCGATTATTTTGTCTCTAAGTGTCCTTAGTGATAGATTCCACCAAACTTTGTTTCTTCTCACACAGGTTGTAGACCTCAGCAACAATGCTCTGACCACCATCCTACCAATGATGGTAATTGCTCTAGAACTTCCCCAGCTGGAGGTTGACTTGGCTGATAACCAATGGCAGTGTGACTATAGCATAGCAGGCTTCCAAGATTTCATTTCTGAGTCCTGGAGGAAAAAGTGGAATATAATTTGCAACAAGTCTATAGGTAAGTCAGTAGATCTCTTCCTTCTCTGAAATGATTCCATTTGAACTGAAAAATTTAGGCTCAAAACAATGATAGTCCACCTGAAAGCAAGAGTGCTGACCTGTGGCATCAGTCAGTCTTAGGCTGCATCACAGAATAATTGTTGGTGACTAACTGTTTTCTTCAGTTCATGAATGATTTCTTGTATGTGGTCAAAGAAACATAGTCCAAATTGCTCAGAAACAATGGGATTTGGTCAAGAATAGAACATTCACTAGGAGATAATTTTGCTCTAAAGCTCAAAAATGTCATAATTTTATTCTAATTCTTGACAAAAAAATTGATCAAAGAATGTACTTTTAAAATTTGTAAAATCATTTTAAAAGTTTGCTAGCACTCTGAAAGTGTGATCCTGTACATACACAAAACATACATTTTTTTTTTTTTTTTTTTTTTTTTTAATTTTAATGAAACCTTTATTACCGGCCAGGGCGCACTCCCTAGTGAGAGTGGCCAAAACATACATATTTTTAAAGTATATTTTCTTTGATTTGTTCTTTGCCACTCTCCCAAATACCTAGAGTATGTTGCTGGGGTTGAACATTCCGGAATTTTTATTCACTGTTAACTATCTTGGCTTAATCTCAAACTCCTAAATGGAAAAAGTCAGGATTTTTTTTTTTAATGAGAGCTGGACTTTGTTCTATTCAAGACTGCCATTAAAGTAGAAACATGGCCATGCTTAGAAGAAATCCATGAAGATCAAAGAAAAGTCTTTTAATATTGTCAACCACACTTGTTTCATTCTTTTGTAAAAGCCACAACTGGCATTCTGAGTGTGGAGAGCAGAATATCAGGAACAAGTACAGAAACCTGAATATTCTTGCTATTTGCCAACACTGGGGAACAGTGTGGAAATGAACCTGCAAATACGGCTAGTGCCAAGGCAGATCTTATGGGGTGCTATTGGAATGTTCTCATAAATGTGAAGAGGGTGAGGGTGTGGAGCAAGGAGAAGGGAGATGGTTGTCCCTCCTCTGGTCTGGCTTCTACCTCCCCTTGAGTAGCTGTCAGGAGGAAACCTAAGAAATGTAGCCTCTCAGGCCTGTGAGCAGCTAACTTAAGCCTGATAGTCATTTGTTAATGTGCATAGAGCCATATACATACGGTTGGCCTTAGGTTGAAAGCAAAATGTTTTAAAACTGTTTCTTACAAAGCTTTCTTGTAACCTGTTTCATGTAACATGCACTATAAAATATACTAGATAAGGTCTGAAAAGGACTCACAGGAGCTTTGAAAACCACTGGAGTCTTATTTCAAGGTCTGCTTATTGTGTTTTTTTTAATCCCCGACTTTCAGAAACTGAGGAGGCATACTGGTGGATTCCCAAAGGCAGAATTTCCAGGGAGACCCACCTTCCACACATTAATCTGAGTCATATGAAAAACCTCATAACAAGCAAAGCAGAGAGGGGGGAGAAGGAACCTGTCAGCTCTACTAGCAGTGAGAAGCCAAGCTGGCTGCCAAGATGGGTTAGAAGTGCCCAGGATATCCAAAAGGCCAGCAGTGAGGAGGACACTTCCCAGAACCTAGCCTTGGCCGTCTGCCTGTCGGTGTTCATCACATTCCTCGTGGCTTTCTTCCTGGGGGCTTTCACAAGGCCTTACATTGACAGACTGTGGCAACAAAGACGTCAGGACAAAAGCCCTGGCTCAGGAAAAGCATATTCAAATGAGGGCGTCTATGATGAAATCGAAGCTGCTGGGAACAAACAGCACCCAGCGACGCACCTGCACCAAGCTTTGCATGATCCAAACCTCTGTCAGAACCAAGACTCGTTCTCGGTGATAGAGCCAAGTCCATACGCTGCTGTCATTCATGATAGAACTCTTGGAACAAGCAGAAAGTCTGGCAGCCGGCAGAGCACAGAACAACATGGGACCAACACTGGGGCAGGAAATAAAACTGATCCCGTGCTTCCAAATGACAGTGCAGCCTGTTTCATTCTCCACGGACATCCAAATGCTGAGAATAATGAACTAATTTCAGCAGCACAGGATCACATCTATAGGAATGATATTCTCACAAAATTAAATTATGAAACTGTTGCCCAGGAAAATTCTCTCAGTGAGCCTCCAATAGGCATCTCTTCAGTAGCTGGCAGATTGCAAACTGGCTCTGGTTCACTCCGTGATGATTCTAATGGATTAGACCCATCACTCTCAAGAAAAATGACAGCTTTTCTCTCTAGAATGCAAACACATACAAAATCACAGAGCACTGGAAACAATGAGAAAGGATGGGCTACTGAGCCTTCAGAAACTGCAGGCTCATGGGTGGAATTTTCTAAGGAAAGGCAAGGGAGCACTTACATGAATTCCCTGCATGCACAGCTTCAACCTTTCCAGGTGGTCAGTGTCAAGGAAGATCTTTCAGCCTGCTACAGTGCGATCACACACAGTGACTCAGGAGGTACAGATCCATCGGTCTTTCCTCCAAGATGGAGCAGTGACAGCGACATCACTTCTGTTAACAAGTCACCAATGCAGAACTGTGCTCCTTCTGACAGTCAGTCTGAGTTGGGTACCAATTATGATTCTGATGAAGGGTCTTTATTTACTCTAAGTTCAGAGGATGCAAGGAATGTGAGTGATGAAGAGGCACAGAGTGAAGAGAGTTGTAGGGCCAGGGAGTCACTGGAGGAAGAGAACTCAGGGGCAACAGTGGGTAATGTTAAGTCAGCAGAGAGTCTTGAGGACAATGTCAACTTTCAGAGGATTCCATGGAAATGTGGGAATCAGGAAGATCATTTTGAAAAATCTCTCATTTCTGGGCCAGACACTGGGTTGTCTGAGACTCATCAGAAAAGTGCCTCTAACACCAATAATTCCAAGGATCCATTAACCTTGACCAGATCACTGGGCAACAGTCCTTTAAGTGATGAGATTTCAGATACATTCATTTGTGATTATGTCACAGCTCTTCAGTCAGAGGCAGTAGAATGGCAGTGTTCACTGAGAGACTTAGAATTTTAAATGTGGATAATGCACCTCAAACATCACCATGTTCTGCTGCAGTTCCCTCAGATCCTGATAAGAGTTCCTGCCACAAAAATGATTCAAGTATTTGTACATATGAACCTTTCCTTCAGGGAACAGATACAATTAAAAAAGATAGTCCTCTCCAGATCACGGCAGGGGAAAACTTAAGACCCTCACAAGATTCCAAAGGGGGCAACATGGAATCAAAGACAATGGACACCCATTCAAATGAGGAGTCTGTATGTCCCCCTGAAGACTATGAGTCCAGGAAGGTTATAAGCCGAGCACAGTTGTTACAGTCCTATGGTGATGAACCTGCTCTTCAGTGTGAAAGAGGAGGGAGGAAATATTTTGCAGGCAGTTCAAAGAGCCAGTTACCCTTATTATAAAAGCTTCCAAATAAAAGCAGTTCACTAAATGCAAGAACACTTCAATGATAGAGATTGAGGTAAATATTCAGAGGACAATCTGTTGCAGTTAGTAAAAGGTGATCCTAACTTTCATACTCAATTCCATCTGATGGGGTTTGGCTCTCCATGTGAGGAACAATTTCTACTACAACAATGACAAGGATGTGCAACTTGATAATCAAAGGGAATTCAATGAACAATTAGTATATATTGAAGCATTTAGATGTAAACGCCAAACAGATTTTAATGGATTCAGCACAAAGATGAACACAATTTTTTGGAGGCTGATCACAAAACTGCAAAATTAGAAGAGTTCAGAGAAATTATAAATACTTTTACTGTTATGTTAAGAGACTCTAAAAGTTGGTGGGTCTGGGTATCTAAGTGTGGGGCATGTTGGAGTTCTCTGTATGGGTTTTGTATTATTTTTGCAACTGTCCTGTAAATTTAAAACTATTTCAAAACAAAAAGTTTTAAAAATGAAAAAAGAAATTAAATTTTAAAAAGGACACTTTTTTCTAGACCTAACTGTAAATTTAAAAATCAATTTTCAAGAAAGGAAGTCATGTTTTCTATAAAGAAAAAGGCACTTCACCATTATTCTTTTTTTTTTTAAGATTTTATTTATTTATTCATTTATCCCCGCCTTGCTGCTTGTGCTCGCTGGGTCAGCTAACCACGCCGTGCGGGCGGGCTTGCCTTCACCAGGAGGCCCTGGGAACCGAACCCGGGGCCTCCCATATGGTAAACGGGAGCCCTACTGATTGAGCCACAGCCGCTTCCCTTCACCATTATTCTTGACTAGCCCTTCCTTGGTTGTCTCAATTTGCCAGTCTGCTATGACAGATACCACACAATAGGGTTGGCTTAACAATAGGAATTTATTGGCTCATGGTTTGGAAGGCTAGAGGTCCAAAACAAGGTGTCAGCAAAGCAATACTTTCTCCCCAAAGTCTGTAGCATTCTGGTGCTGGCTGGCCAAAATATTTGGGTTCCTTGACTTACATCTCTGCCTCCCATCACATGGCAACCTGTCTCTTTGTGTATGCTCTTCTGATTTCTGCTGACTTCTGGCTTCTGGATTTCTTCTCCTTATAAGGCCTCCAGGAATATGGATTAAGAACCACCCTGATTCCATTGGTCGCACATTAACTAATAATTTCAAAAGGTCCTGTTTACACATGAGTTCACACCCACAGGAAAGTGAATTAATATTACAAACAGGCCTTTCATTAGAGTACATAATTTAACCTACCACACTTAGTGTGGCTATCTCCAATCTGGGCTCCCATGAGTTGTATTTTTCTGTTTATCCTCCTGTTCCCATGACATTTTCTTATATTCCTTCCTGGAACTTCTCCTCTGCTTGTTCTCTTAAAGAGAACATTCCTTAAGGGTCTGTTCTCAGTATTTCTTCACATCCCCACTGCCTCAACAACCACCTGTCTACAGTTGATCAGATCTGCATGACAACCTCCCTCCCAAGTTCCAAGCCCACATTCTCAGCCCATTATGAACACGACCTGCCATATTTCCTTTCTTAGTCAAAAGTACCATGATATCCACCTGGGAAACCCAGTTAAAATTTCTGACTTATCTGCAGCTACTTTGCTTTCATTTCCCATATCTGATTAGTCTCTAAGCTCTGTGCAGTGGAAACTGCTGAATATTTATACACAGAGAGGTTTACATATGGAAATCTGGCAGGGAGCTAGGCAATTAGTGTTAAAACAGTGTTTGCATAGCAAGCACTCTGTTTTTACTTGGAGTGTATATTTATTTAGGATACAGTAAGGTGGAGGGTCAGGGGTATTGGCCCCAGATTAAAGTCAGGGCCTGCATGCCACCACTTGGCATCACCACTAGTCCTATGGATTCTAGCCCCTCAGTCACTCTTAACTTTAATCTTTACTTTCAAACCCCAAATTAGGCACATCCTTGTGTATCATCTAGATAATCCAAAGGCTCCATCTGACTTCTAGTATATCTTCTTGGCCCTGCTCACCTCCAATTAATCTTTGATATCCAATTCATTACTCCACTGCTCAAAAACTTTTGCTATCTCTCTGTTGCCTATGTAACAGCTGAATTCCCCAATATAGACACACTCTACCTAACTTTATCTCAGGACATTTATCACTTCACCTCACATTCT
This sequence comes from Tolypeutes matacus, assembly GCA_026826555.1. Taxonomy (NCBI): domain Eukaryota; kingdom Metazoa; phylum Chordata; class Mammalia; order Cingulata; family Chlamyphoridae; genus Tolypeutes; species Tolypeutes matacus. Next base: position 20,603,905 of record JAKSZT010038599.1, on the reverse strand, counting down.
TTATTCTGGTTTATGTCATTTATATCACGCATTTACTCATATTTCAGCATATTTTTGAGGCTCTCTTCAGTCTTCATCAAGTACAATGTCTGAAGCATTTGACACTGTTGACCACTCCCACTCCTTTTTGTGGCTTTTGGAATTAAACTCTGTAAAGGTGAGGGTCCTGGCAGGATACAAATGGCAAGAAACAAGGATGACTGGAAAGGGTTTAATTAATGTACTATTTGCAAAGGTCTGGCCAGGATTAAGGGAAGGTGAAGGACCAAAGGGCTAGGAAAAGGGAAAGCCTTTACCACCCTTGGACCTGAAGAAATAAGGTAGTATCAGTTACAGGAGCCTGTTGGGCAACCCCCCTTCCATAGCTCCAGTATACAAGGCTCCCCTTAATAGGGGAACATAGCCACTAACAAGCCACAGTCCAGTGGGCACTCAAGGGAATAAACACCCCAGCCTCTCTCTCCTCGCCCTTCAATTTCATGACAGTATCTCCCATTGGCTGACCCAACTGGAAGCCAGAGGGCAGAAGAGGTAGTTGAAGCAGCCCACAGTGGTCAGCCTTCCAGGACCTAGAGCAGAATGGAGAAGGGTAGAGAGTGGATTTGGAAGGGCAAATGGAAACTATCCAGCACATAGTATTTGTGCTGATTCTTCTACCTGTCTGATCATTCTTTCTAGGTGTCTTTCCTCATTCCTTTTTCTGTGCTCACCTTTTTTTATTTTTTATTTTTATTTATTTATCCCCCCTTGCTGCTTGTGCTTGCTGTGTCCATTTGCTGTGCGTTTTTCTGTGTCTGCTTGTCTCCCTTTGTTGCGTCATCTTGCTGTACCAACTCACTGCGCCGCGCGGCTGTCAGCTCACCGCGCCAACAAGCCAGCTTGCCTTCACCAGGAGGCCCCGGGAATCGACCTATATGGTAAACAGGAGACCAACCACTTGAGCCACATCTGCTTCCCCGTGCTCACCTTTTAAATATATATTTCCCAGGGCTTGGTCCTTGAACCTCTTGTTTTCTCACTTGATTTAATTTCCCTATGTGAGCTTATCAATTGTTATGGCCTCAACCACCATGCTGACATTTCTCATTTCTGTACTCTAGTTTTGAACTTTCTGAAACTTTGCACTCACATCCAGCTGCATATTTGACATATCCATAGGTACTTCTAACTAAGTGTGTCCAAAAATGAAACTCATTCCCTCCCTCCAATCCTCCCCACCTACCAAATCTAAGCCTCTGTCTGTGTTTCCATCTCACTAGCCATTGATTCACTCCATTCAGAAATGTGAAAGTCATTCTTTTGAATTCCCACATCTAATTCATGGGTCATTAAGAGCTGCCAATTCTAGTCCCTAAATATCTGTCAAATCTATTCCTTCCTCTCTGTTTACACTGTTTTGGTTCTCATCTTGACACTCTCACCATATCTACCATAAAAACACACTGGTTTCTTTACTTCCCATCCTATCTCCCTTTATTATTCCCCATACTACAGCCAGGGGCTGGTTTCTAAAATGCAAAAATGAGCATGTAGAGATTTCAAAGATGGCGTTGGTGTAGGAGGGCGCACACTGCAAGCTCCCAGAGCAAGGCGGATTGGGGACGGGGTCCTGCCCGGGGGTCTGTGCTGTGCACGCGTGGAGTGAGAAGCTTGGGACATCTATCTGCGCGGATCGGCGGCGTGGACCGAACAGTGGAGATTCGTGAGTTTTGAGGCTGCCGGTGGAGGTTGGCACAGGCGGCTGGGCCCCCTGGTTAGGGAAAAAAAAATAAAACGGCCATTTGGAGCCGCGGG
>JAKSZT010038599.1:20540105-20590847 GCA_026826555.1 Tolypeutes matacus | reverse complement strand
GGGCTGTGGCGGTGCGCGGGGATCCGGCTGCGGTGGCTACGAGGCTGAAGAGAAATTACTAAAGTTCCTGTGTAATCAAAGTAGAATTTCATAAGGACATAATGGATGGAGAGGAGAAAACTATGGTGGCTATGAAGGCCCTGATGCCATGTATGTCAAATTGATATCTTCTGATGGTCATGAATTTATTGTAAAAAGAGAACATGCACTAACATCAGGAACAATAAAAGCCATGTTGAGTGGCCCAGGTCAATTTGCTGAGAATGAAACCAATGAAGTCAATTTTAGAGAGATCCCTTCACATGTGCTATCAAAAGTATGCATGTATTTTACCTACAAGGTTCGCTACACTAACAGCTCCACCGAGATTCCTGAATTCCCAATTGCACCTGAAATTGCACTGGAACTGCTGATGGCTGTGAACTTCCTAGGTTGTTAAATAAAATAAATTATAATAAACTGTTAACTTTTTTCAGTATTTAATACCTGTAGTTCAGTTAGTGATTTTTTTTCATATAGCATGTTGCCTGTATGCAACTGAACTATAAAGTTCATTGTAAAGCAGATTACCTTCTGTTCTTTTTGCATAGCAATCAGAGTTGAAATTTGTTTGCTGCATTACCAAATAAAGGACATTTTCACAAACTGCGAAATAAACAAATATGCCAATTCATAGGTGGTTTTGCCTTATCCTTTGGCTATGACTTTTAAAATTAGAGCAATGATGCTATAGTAAATACTGAAATTTAGGTATATGTGAACAAGTTCTACAGGTAAATAATGGGGCTAAATATTTTTATGTTTATAGTGGTTTTTTTTAAATCCTATTCTGATCTTAAAGTATCATTAGCATTATAAAATTATGCAAGTAATTGCGTTATAAATATGTTTATAACTTGGCCAAAACATTCATTTTTTTATAAAACTCTCAAAGATGTAGAAGTTGGAATTTCTTACGTGTCTTTTGATAAACTGCAGTATTGTTTAAAAATAATAATAATAAAATAAAATAAAATATATTAGAGGCACATAAGAGCAGATTTGAATTGCTTGAAGACAGATTTAGTGATTTCAAAGACAGAATATCTGAACGGGAAAAGACAGGAGAACAGAAGGAGAAGAGAATGGGAAAAACGGAACAGGGTTTCAGGGAATTGAACGACAATGTGAACACAAAAACATACGCATTATCGGTATCCCAGAAGGAAAATAGAAAAGGGGCAGAAAGAATATCTGAGGAAATAATGACTGAAAACTTCCCTACCCTTATGAAAGACACATATATCAATATCCAAACAGAATAAACACAAATAGACCTACCCCAAGACATCTACTACTCAGAATGACAAATATCAGAGATAAAGAGAAGATTTTGAAAGCAAGAGAAAAGCAAAGCATCACATTAAAGGGAAACTCAATGAGATTAAGTGCTGACCTCTCATCAGAAACCATGGAAGAAAGAAGAAAGTAGTATGATGTATTTAAGGTATTGAAAGAGAAAAACTGCCAACCAAGAATTCTGTATCCGGAAAAGCTGTCCTTCAAAAATGAACGGAGTTCAAAGTCTTCACAAACAAAAACTGATAGAATATGTTACCAAAAGACCAGAATTACAAGAGATGCTAAAGGGAGTGCTGCAGCCTGAAAGGAAAAAACAAGGGTGAGAGACTGGAGAAGAGTGTAGAAATGAAGATTATTAGAAAGGGTAAATTAAAAGGTAAAAAGATAGACTATAGTACGATACGGCAACAGAAAGCCAAAAGTCAAAATGGATGAAGTAATGCCTTTACAGTTATAACATTGAATGTTAATGCTTGAACTCCCCAATAAAAAGATTCAGACTGATAAAATGGATTAAAAAATATGAGCCATCTATATGTTGTCTACAAGAGACTCACATCAGATGTAAGGACACAACCAGGTTAAAAGTGAAAGGTTGGAAAAAGATATTCCACGCAAATAGTTACCAGAAAAAGAGCTGGAGTTGTGATACTAATATTGGACAAAAGAGATTTTAAATGCAAAACTGTTATAAGGGATGAAGAAGGTCACTATATATTAATAAAAGGGGTAATTCAACAAGAATAAATAACTATTTTAAATATTTATGCACCTAACCTCAGTGCCCCAAGATACGAGGCACACCCTGGCAAAGCAGAAGGGAGAAATAGATGTCTCCACAATAATAGTTGGAGACTTCAATACATTACTTTCAGTATTGGATTGAACATCTGGACAGAGGATAAATAAAGAAACAGAGTCTGAATAATATGATAAATGAACCAAACCTAACAGACATCTATAGAGCGTTGCACCCCAAGACAGCAAGATATACATTCTTTTCAAGTGCTCTTGGACCTTCTCCAAGATAGACCATACATTGTGTCACAAGACAATTCTCAATAAATTTTAAAAGATTGAAATTATACAAAACACTATCTGATCACAACAGAATGAAGCTGGAAATCAATAATGGATGGAAAAAGGGAAAATTCATGAATATATGGAGATTAAACAACACACTCTTAAAAAATCGGTGGGTCAAAGAAGAAATTGCAAGAGAATTCAGCAAATATCTTGAGACGAATGAAAATGAGAACACAACATATCAAAACCTATGGGACACCACAAAGGCAGTAATGTAAGCATAGAGGGAAATCTATAGCCCTCTATGCTTACATTAAAAAAGAAGAAAGATAAAATTGATGATCTAACTGCACACCTGGAAGAACAAGAAAATAACAGCAAACTAATACCAAATCAAGCTTAAGGAAAGAAATAGTAAAGATCAGAGCAGAAATAAATGAAATCAAGGAAAAAAAACACAATAGAATCAACAAAACCAAAAGTTGTTTCTTTGAGAATATCAACAAAATCAACAAACCCTTAGCTAGACTGACAAAGGAAAAAAGAGAGAAGATGCAAATAAATAAAATCAGAACTGAGAGTGGTGACATTACCACTGACTCCATAGAAATAAGAGAGATCATAAGAGGGTACTATAAAAACCTGTATGCCAAAAAAACTCGAAAATGTAGATGAGATAGACAAATTCCTAAAAACACATGAACCACGTACACTGACCTTAGAATAAATAAAAGACCTCAACATACCAATCACAAGTGAAGAGATTGAAACAATCATCAAAAACCTCCCAAAGATGAAAAACCTGGGACCAGAAGGCTTCACAGATGAATTCTACCAATCACTCAAAGATGTACTAATACCGATCTTGCTCCAGCTCTTCCAAAAAATTGAACAGAAAGGAATACTACCAAACTCATTCTATGAAGCCAGCATCACCCTAATACCAAATCCAGATAAAGATACTACAAAAAAAGAAAATTACAGACCAATATCTCTAATGAATATAAATGCAAAAATCCTTAATAAAATACTTGCAAACAGAATCCAAAAGCACATTAAAAGATTTATACACCATGATCAAGTGGGTTTTATCCCACTTGATTTCAACACAAGAAAATCAATTAGTGTAATAAACCACATTGATAAATTGAAGAAGAAAAATCACATGGGGGGCAGATGTGGCTCAAAAGGTTGGGCGTCCGTCTGCCATGTGGAGGGAACTGGTTCGATCTCCGGGACCTCCTGTTAAAATAAAAAATATATATATATGTAGAAGGCGCATGGGCTGCCAGGCTCTGTGTGCCGGTGAGCCGCCAGGCCCCGGGAGCCGTGCAGCAAGATGATGACATAACAGGAGAGAGATGCAGGGGAGAGACAAGACAAGATGCTCCAAAAGCCAGGAACCGAGGTGGCGAAGGTGGCAGAACACCTCTCTCCTACATCGGAGGTCTCCAGGATCAAATCCTGTTGAAGACTGGATGAGAAGAGATGGCAGGAAACAGTTACAGAGAATTGCCCAGCGAATGGACACAATACAGCAAATGGGGAAGGGGGGCGGGGCGGTTAAAATGGATAAAGTAAATATATAAATCTTAAAAAAAAAAAAAATCATGATACTCTTAATTGATGCAGAAAAGACATTTGACAAAAAACAGCACCCTTTCTTGATAAAAACACTCCAAAAGATAGGAATAGAAGGAAGCTTTCTCAATAAGGTAAAGTGCGTCTATTAAAAACCAGCAGCTAGCATTGTCCTCAATGGTGAAAGACTGAAAGTTTTCCTGCTGAGATCAGGAACAAGACAAGGATGATCACTGTCACCATTATTATTCCATATTGTGCTAGAAGTTCTAGCTCGAGCAATTAGGCTAGACAAAGAAATAAAATGCACCCAAATAGGAAAGGAAGAAGTAAAACTTTCACTATTTGCTGATGACATCCTCATATATCTAGAAAATCCTGAAAAATACACACACATACACACACACACAAAAACTACTAGAATTAACAGATAAGTTCAGCAAAGTGGCAGAATACAAGGTTAATATGCAAAAATCAATAGCGTTTCTATACACTACCAATGTGCAATCTGAGGAGAAAATCAGAAAAAAAATTCCATTTATAATAGTGACTGAAACAATCAAATATTTAGGAATAAACTTAACCAAGGATATAAAGGACCTGTATTCAGAAAACTACAAAACATTGCTAAGTGAAACCAAAGAAGACTTAAATAGATGAAAAGACGTTCTGTGTTCATGGATTGAAAAACTAAATATCATTAAGATATCTGTTCTATCCAAACTGATTTACAGATTCAACGCAGTCCCAATAAAAATCCCAATAGTCTTTTTTTTTGCAGAAATCGAAAAGCCAATAATCAAATTTATTTAGAAGGGCAAGGGGAACCAAATAGCCAAAAATGTCTTTAAAAAGAGGAATAAAGTTGGAGGACTCTCATTTCCTGACTTTTTTTATTTTTTTATTTTTTATTCATTTATCCCCCCCTTGCTGCTTGTGCTCGCTGGGTCAGCTAACCACGCCGTGCGGGCAGGCTTGCCTTCACCAGGAGGCCCCGGGAACCAAACCCGGGGCCTCCCATATGGTAAACGGGGGCCCTACTGATTGAGCCACAGCCGCTTCCCGTCATTTCCTGACTTTTAAGAATATTACTTAGCTACAGTGGTATAAGGACAGACAGATTGACCAATGGTACCAAATTGAGAACTCAGAAATTGACCCTCACATCTACAGCCAAGTGATTTTTACAAGTCTGTTAAGCCCACCCAGCTGGGCCAGAACAATCTATTCAACAAATGGTGCTGGGAGAACAGGATAGCCATATCCAAAAGAAAGAAAGAAGACCCCTATCTCACACCTTATACAAAAATTAACTCAAAATGGATCAAGGACTTAAATATGAAAACAACCATAAAACTCCTAGACGAAAATGTAGGAAAACATCTTCAAGATCTTGAGGTAGGCGGTAATTTCTTAAACCTTACACCCAAAGCATGAGCAACAAAAGAAAAAAATAGATAAATGGGACCTCTTCAAAATTCAACACTTCTGCACCTCAAAGGACCTTTGCCAAAAGGGTGAAAATCAGTCCGACTCAATGGGAGAAAATATTTGGCAATCATATATCTGATAAGGGTTTAATATTCATGATATATAAGGATATCATACAACTCAACAATAAAAAGTCAAAGTATCCAATCTAAAAATGGGCAAAAGACTTGAAAAGACAACTGTCCAAAGAAGAAATACAAATGGCGAAGAAACATATGAAAAAATGTTCAACATCACTAGCAATTAGGGAAATGCAAATCAAAACTACAATGAGATATCATTTCACACCTATTAGACTGGCCGCTATTAAAAAGTTGTAAAACTGTAAATGTTGGAGAGGATATTGAGAGATAGGAATGCTTATTCACTGTTGATGTGAATATAGAGTGGTACAGCCACTGTGGAGGACTGTTTGGCAGTCCCTAAGGAATTTGAATATAGACTTGCCCAGGGACCCGGCAATATCACTGCAAGGTATATACCCAAAAGAATTGAGAGCAGTGACACGAATAGACATCTGCACAACGTTGTTCAGAGGACCATTATTCACAATGGCCAATAGTTGGAAATAACCCAGATGTCCATCAACTGATGAATGGATAAACAAATTGTGAAGTATACACACGATGGAATATTATGTAGTGGTAAGAAGAAATGAAGTCATGAAACATATGACAACATGGATGAAACTCAAGGACATTATGTTGAGTGAAGCAAGCTAGACACAGAAGGACAAATACTGTATGATTGTCCTATTGTGAACTAAATATATTATGTGAAATATGAATATGGGTAGAATTGCATACCTGACTATTTCTCTTTGAAACTGAACAAATGTAAGTTAAATGTAAGTTAATACTACAAAATGTTAATATCAGACAAAACAACATTATACTAAGTGAAGGAGACCAGACACAGAGTACTACATATTATATGATTCCATTATATAAATCAATTTATAAAGATGAAATGAGATTAGTGGTTATGTAAGTCTGAGGAAGGAATGCTAAGGGGTGTGGAGTCTTTCTTTTTGGAGCAATGAAATTGTTCTAAAATTTTTGAGATGATGAATGTACAGCATTGTGATTATACTAAAAGCCATTGGTTATTCACTTTGGATAGAATAGCCAGAAACAGCAGCTATGTACAGTGGGGGAAGCATAGAGGGATTGAGAGGTGAGGAATTTCCTCTTTGTCTGCTTTTAGTTTATTATTATTATTGAAATAATGAAAATGCTCTAATAGTGACTGAAGTGATGAATGCACAACTATGTGATTATACCAAATACCATTGATTGTACACTTTGGATGAATTGTATGCTTTATTATTATGTATCCAAAAAAAAAAAAAACTTTAAACTACCTAAGAGTAATTGATTCCTTTTACTCCAATTTTTCCCTCTGTTTTAATGTCATTTACTTTGATTATATCTCCAGTTCTATTATTATAAAATGGCCTATAAAACTTCTCAATAAATAAGCCCTTTTGTATTTCTTTAACAGAGCAACTCAACTTTTGTTTAACCTAATAATTCCACAGTAGCATATTTTAATCTAAAAACCATTTTTTAAAATCTATTAAAAAATAATATACATGTTTCTAAAGCCATTAAGTAAATCTTGGACCAATGGCCACAAACCCAAATATGAAACATTAAAATCTTATTTTTCTTGAAAAGCAACAAATGCCATAAATGAATTGTCTTTTTAATGTTGCCTCCTAAAATACAGCAGGTTCAATAAAGTAATTTTGGATCAGGTTAACAAAAGTTTTCCCTTAGTCCCTTACTTGGGAATAAGTGTGAATTCTTATTCCTTTTCTTTGAATATCATTCTTGACTCTTACTCTTCAGACTCAACATATTTTAATTAACCATAGGGTTTATTTTATTTTTTGGTGCTCAAATTGTCACAAGTTGGTCAGCAAGAATCTCTTTTAACCTGATTCCTGAGGGTTTTTTTCAGCACCATGCCCCCAGAATCTCTAAAGCATGCTTGCTTTCTGGAAATAAACATTCCATATCAGTCTAGAATATTACCCCAAGAATGGAATTAGCTTCTATCCAAGGAGCCCTGCTTCCTTTTAGTAGAGAATAAATAGTTTTAGTTTTTCAAATAAGAAATGTGCACTACTGAAAAGCCTCACATTCCACAAATTTACACACTAAAAACCATGGGGCTTTGGAGATAAATAAAGTTGGGGAGACCACTCAAAAGGTAACATGAAGAAAAACAATCGTTAGTGCTTTTGAAATCAACTTGGACAGTTTGGCAGGCAGCTAGGCATGGCTAGAGGCTACAACAGTGGATACTGAAAACCCACATAAACAGTGGAGTGGAGATGCTTGCCACAGTTGGGGAAGAGCTGGCGGTGCTGGGACAATGCAGACTGAAGGAGCTCTGCATCAGGAGCTGCCCGGGAATAAAAGCCAAGAGTGGCACAAGGCAGGGTGCACCTCTGTGGGCCTTCCCAGAAAGCCTGGCACAGGCGCTCATTTTTAATTTTCCTAAATTATAGCTGAAGGAATACTGCTCCCAGTGCAGCAACCGAGTTTTGGGCTTTTTCCTCTCCTGCTGAAGGTTATCATTCTTCTGCATTTTTGGCTCGCCTTGCCTCAAATCTGATATGAACCAACTTCTAGGTCAGACTAGCATCATTCTCTAATTGCATATGAACTAATTCATATTGTAGAACCATGCTTTGTGAAGCCATTTGTTTCTTCCCTTTTTTTACGTTAAAGTTACATTGAGAGGTGGAGGATGGTCTTCAACCTCCTTGAATCTGGGCTGACCTTTGACTGCTTTAACCAACCAAGTACAACAGGAGTGATGCAGGCCTTCTGAGAGTAAGTCATAAGAAGCCTTGCATCTCCTTCCTAGTGTCTGGGAATGCTTGCTGTAGAGGAAGTCAGGCCACCGTGTAAGAGGTTGACCACCAAAAGGTTATCCTGCTGTAAGGAACCGAGCTAGCCACGTGGAAAGACCTCATGGAGAGAGAAATGTACAACCAGCGCCCAGTTGTTACAGACAGCGCAGCCTGGACAACATGCATTTGGATAAAGAAGTTGAACGCAGCCACTGCCACCATCTGATTCAGCCAGAATTCACATTGTATGTCTACCAGCAATGAGGACAATTGTCATCTGTTCCCCCACCACGCCTGCTGTTTGCCTCCCCGCTGGCTTGTTCTCTTGATAGGGAGGTCCTGCTACCCAGGAGATGTAGAAAACGTTTTTCCAGGACTTCCAGGACGTCACAGTGTCTTTCAGTCACTCCTTTCCAAGAAAGCCTGCTGCCTGCTGCAGCAAATGCCATCCCTGGAGTTGGAACTGCTCCACTGGTGGTGAAAGTGGGTGGGAACTTGCAGTGAGATCTAGCCGTATGCTTCTCACAGTTCCAGCCTGAGCCTTCACCTTCCTGCGATCTGTGATCTGCAATACTGAGCGGGCTTCAGAGATCAGGGCTTTCACATCCCCCCTCTCCATCCATCCCTCCCGGATCCAGGGGTGCTCTGCGGTCACCCCTCCCCCGTTCCCCACAAACCACCCCCCCCTTCTCCTCAGGTTTGGCTGGGCATTCGCTGTGCTGGGCAGCCGGGACCCTCTACACGGACAAGAGCAGTAACAACTAAAATGTCTCGCAGTTGTCTTAAAAGAAAAAAATGTAAGCAGCTGTAGTGTGTCTGAAATTATCTGCCCCCTAGTCTCCTTTCCCAGACCTTTCCCTCCAAGCACTAGATGGTAGAGGCTCCTCCCTGCAGGCCCGGGTTCCCTCACAAGGAAAGACTGGGCAGAACAAAAGACACTGAAGAAAAGAGAAATGCTCTATTAAAAGCCTCCCTGTTTACAGAGGGAGAGTATCAGCCAGCAGTACTGGCTCAGTGTGTGACTTTAATTAGGATTGCCAGATATAGCAAATAAAAATACAAGATGCCCAGTTGAGTGTGAATTTCAGGTAAACAACAAATACCCGCTGGCAGTGTACATACCCCATGTGATGTTTGGAACCTACTTATTCTAAACAATTATTTAGTATTTATCTGAAATTCAAATTCAACCGGGGGTCCTGTATTATATCTGGGCAATCCTATTTTAGTAATTAAATAAAATGTAATAGCTGAAAAATCGTCCATGCAATACTGAAAGATTCTGCAGTTCCAGCAAAGGCAGAGGAAAGTGACTATGGCTGGAGCTACATTTGCTGTAACAAAGAAGCTATTCGTTGTCTGATGTGTTCTGCATTAGGCTTTAAGCACATACCAGTCATGCTTACCAAGTGCCTCTGTCAAAGCCTAGGCAATGATTTACAAAGCAGGAGGAATGGAAATTCACTCACACCCAAATCCAGAAGAGAGGAAACCCAGAACATCAAGTCCTGCCTGCAGTTGCTGAGGAAAAACAAAATAAAACACAAAACAAAATACTTGCAAAAATGTTTCCTTATACAGAAGCAAAGAGAGTTACTTGTAGAGAAAGAAGATTATGTAAAATCCATGCATTTGCAAACAGGAGAGGTTTCCTGAGACCCCTCCAATCTGTAAATTCTACCAGTGGCCACACCACTCACTCACTCACTCTTCAACCTACCACAGACCTCATGGTTTCAAAATTCGCCAGCTCTTTCTTTGGCTGACTCAGCAGCCTGGAATGAGTTACTTTCAGTTAACTCTGTGGCACATTTAAATATACCATAAGCACTACTCTGGTTTGCCAAATTATACTCTTGTCACATATGCACAGAGACACTTGTGTATTTGCCACTCAATTCAACAGAACGCCGCTAATCTGCAAACTGCTGTGCAAGCCATCAGCTGAGGTTGGGGGTGTGCATGTGTTGGAAGAAATGGGGGGAGGAGAAGTGAACCAACACAATCCTGCTCAGGACTTACAATCCATTGGGATAGAAACACAAAGACAAATTTACTATACCACTGTGCTGTTCAGAGAAATCATTTTTGTTTAGGAAAAGGAAGAGTGAAGGGGAGAGGACAGGAATTGAGAGGGTAGGGAGGTGGAAAACCTGCATGCTAGACTTTTAAAGTTATTTATGAATTTATGCAGAAGGAAATTTAATGTATTGTTAAGACCACATATCTAAATGATAGATGTTAAATTGAACCCAGTAGTGCCAAAAATATAATGGGCTATAGCTTTACTTGGGTCAGTAGAGGGAAAAATCAATTTGCAAATTCATGAACAGGATTCTACTTGCATTTCAGTACTGAAGGCCCAACAATTTAAGAAAGCCTCAATCTACAGATGGAAGCATGTGGAAATTTTATTTAAGAATACACAGTGTTATAAAATGCAGTAAGTGAACAAAATACAATGCATTGGAGGAAATACCTTTATTATAAGTGAATAAGATTAGCATTAAACAAAGCATGAATTTTTTAAACCGTGAATCTTGCCTCAGAAGTAAATGTACAGATTGTTCTTTTGTTATGGTGCATTAAAACATAGGGGGGACATGCAGTTTCCACTGGGTACCCAGATCACATTGCTGGTCTAAAGCCTTTCAACGCAGCTCTTACCTTGGCCCACAAAACTACATGTCACCTGGGGAGTGGACGTAGCTTAAGTGGTTGAGCGCCTGCTTCCTACGTAGGAGATCCTTGGTTCAATCCCTGGTACCTCCTTGGAAAAAAAAAACAACCTACATGACACCTACCCTGCCCACCCCACCAACCCCATCACTTGCTATTCTCCTTGTTTCGCTGATTCAGCCACCTGGGCTTCTCTCTCTTCCTGGAACGCACTAAGTTCGGTCCCACCCAATGGCCTATATGTTTACCATTTCCTCTGCATGGTATGTGCTGTCTCCTATTCTTACTAGGATTTCTTATTGTAATAAAGACCTCAGCTCATATGTCCCCTCTGCAGATAGGTCTTCCCTGTGTACAGTAGGACATCCCACCCAAAGCATTCTCTGCCACATGTTGATGTTTATTTTCTTCATAGCTATTAAAGTTGTCTATAAAATTACTGTCTATTTGTTTCCTTGTTTATTGTCTGTCTCCCCAATAAGGAAAACAATCTCATTTGTCTTGGTCACTATAGTAGGTGCTCCATAAATACTTGTTGACTGAATAAATGAATTTTGACTCCAGATATACCAAATAGATCTCATGCCTTTCAACATGCATTAGAAAGGACACACACTCTAGTGATGGGAACGAGGTTCCAGATGGTTCATTTTTCAGAAGTGATGGAAGAAAATTGCATTGTCTCCTATGTAATATCTGTACTTGATCCCTTAGGAAGCATTCCCATGTTTTAGAAAATTTAAAATTAGGACAAGAATGTTTACTATTCCTGGCTTTCAGGCTAAGTTTTTCTTCACTTAAAACATTTCCATAACATTTCAGTGGATAGAGCTGCCAAAACTGCTTTCTTTTATTTTTTTTATTTTTTTTCATTTTAAAAACAATTTATAGAAGTATATCATTCATAGATAAACATACATAAACAATAAGTGTTCAGTAAACATTGTGAATTTACAAAACAAACATGCATAACATCATCCAGGGCTCCCATACATCACCTCACCACAAATACTTTGCATTGTTGTGAAACATTTGTTAACAAATTATCAAAGAGCATCGTCAAAGTATTACTACTTTCTGATACTTTTCACCATTGGAAGACAAGAGCCTTGACCCCAAGTGTGTTACATGCTTTGGTGAAATGAAAGCCACCTATTACTGTTCTTAAAAAGGAACCGGGTAAGGGGATTGCTGGGATCTCTAGACCCCCAGTGGTATCTTTTGAATTTAGGGTACCTTCCTTTGCCCTTTCAGCAGCTCAACCAAAGCCATGTACTATCCTGGGCTTTTCAACCATACACCACCTTGATTTCTGTATGACGTGTGTACCTTAGTCTTCAGACACCCATCAATGGAAGGCTTTCATCACAATCCTCCGTGGTCTCATGAATGAGTCTGTTTTGGGTTCTAGACTCCTCAAGGACAGGGAACAGGTTGATATGAGTCTCTTGGTACAATGCCTCAGTTTAGAAAGGTGGGTATTGTCCATCTAATGAGGTCCTCCTTGTGCCTGATGTGTGGCCTTTGGTCTGTTTTATTACATTGAAAAATCTTTTCAAGGCAGTATGGGAACCCTGGCATAAATAATTAGCCTTGCAAACTTTAAAAGTAATGCAAGTTAATAGTTTTGCCTTCTACCCATTACTCTGTTGGAGTTCATACCAAATCACAAGGCAGATTATCTTAAGTGAGCGAGCAAATAAATAGCTGGAAAAAAATAGCTACCTGGCTTTTGTACACATTCAGGTTCAATAACAGTCACCTAGTCAAGATGCCGACAGCAAGGCGAGAGTGGCACATGCTGGAATCAGCACCCTCCTCCCCCAAGCCCTTCACTGGTCCTCATCAGGTGCTCACAAGAAAGACTGGGGGCAGGGTGAGAGTGGTTTGTATCATGGCCAGGGAACATGAGCTCAGGGAGTCTACGTCTTTTATAGTAAGCCTGTTCCTTGTCTGGGGGAAGATGATACCTCATCCCTCATGCTGCTCACTGCCAATAAGTGAGCAGAAGTGGCCCAGATAAAGGGGCTGATGAGGCTTCCATTCTCGGTTACCTGGTAAGAACATGCGGGGACTTGCAGAACCCATGGCAGTTTGCCTGTCCCAACATCAAGACGCTCTCTCTATTGTGGGCTAAATATATCATGTGAAATATAAATATATTATATGAAATGTGAATATGGATAAAAATTGCATATATAAGACCATTTTTCTTTGAAGTTGAACAAATGTAGGTTAATACTACAAAATGTTAAATTTGTAATAAAATTATACTAAGTGAAGGAGGCCAGACACAGAGTACTACCTACTGTATGATTCCATTTATATAAAATGTAAATATAAATCAATTTATAAAGATTAAATTATATTAGTGGTTACGTAGGGCTAAGAGTGTGGAGTCTTTCTTTTTGGAGTAATGAAATTGTTCTAAAATTTTTGAGATGATGAATGTACAACATTGTGATTATACTAAAAGCCATTGATTATACACTTTGGTTAGAACATATGGTATGTAAATGTATCTCAATAAAACTGCTTAATAAACAAATAAATAATTGTGCAAGAATAGCCAGAAACAGCAGTTATGTACAGTAGGGGAAACAGAGAGATTGTGAAGTGAGGAATTTTCTTCTTTGTTTGTCTGTTTTTTGTTTATTATTATTATTATTGAAATAATGAAAATGCTTTAATAATTATTGAAGTGATGAACGCACAACTATGTGATTATACCAGATACCATTGATTGTACACTTTGGATAAATTGTATGCTTTATTAATATGTATCAATAAAATTAATTTGTTTAGGAAAAAAAGAAGCTATCTCAGAGGACTTGGCTCACAGACTTACTGTTGAGTATAGGAGGATATGAAATAAAAGAAGTAAAAGGTTGGCAATCTGCCCCTTCTGGCCATGAAGGAATGTGGGAAATGATAAGAGAAGCAGCAGGAGGGGAAGGAGCGAGATGTGCTTACTCACTATGGAGGTACGGGTTGTGTGTCAGATGAGACAGGAAAATGCTGAAACCATCATTTAGGACTCTTGGAGGGACATCACCTCAGAGGCTCTAGCCTTGGGGCCACCTCAACAAATAAACTCAATGGTAGAGCATGGTACAGGAGAGGCTTGAATTTAGCTTCCAGAGCTGCTCTTTGTATCACTGTGGTACAGCTCAGACCCAGAAAGTCCCACAGTATCGCTGAAGAGGGGTGTACAGGATCTAATTTATGTGGCCGCCTCAACATTCCTTTGGTCATGTGCTCCTGCGCCCATGCACAGGCAGCTGCCAGCCATGCTGGGCCCATTCCAATCTCTGACACAAGTTGGTTGTTAAACTTTTACCAGCACACCACCACCTTTAATTCTTAGTTTCTTCATCCATCCAATGGGGATAACAATAGTACCTACTCTATAGGTTTACATAACGACTCCGTGCCTCAGTTTCCTCATCTGTAAAATGCAGGATAATCACAATTCCTATTTCATGTGATTATTGTAAGGATTAAATGAATTAACCTAAAATAGTGACTGAATAAAAAAGCAGTAAAGAATCAACTAAACCAAAGTTCATTCTTTTAAAGATCAATAAAATTGACAAACCTTTAGATAGACTGACAAAAAAGAGTGTACAAATAAGTAAAATAGAAATGAAGATGGGATATTACTCCCCACCCCACAGAAATAAAAAAGCATTATAAGAAGATACTATGAACACCAACAAATGGGGTAAACTAGATGAAATGGACAAATTTCTAGAAACACAAATATTACCTAAACTGACTCAAGAAGAAATAGAGTCTCCAGTTCATTGGACTTACCCAGGACAACTAACAAGGAGATGATGGTGGAAAACGACCATCCCAAGGAACAGAGAGGGTCTCTAACTGCAAGCAAGATAGTCCCATCTATCTGCCCCATGGGATCTAAGGCCCCTTTCAATTAGAGGTGGAATGGGCATCACCATGCCAGAACCTCAGGATTGGGGAATGAACTATGGACTAGAGTAGACTTACTGGTATTCTACTATAGACTTATTGTGATTCTAGCAGTGGAAGAACTTTTATCACTGATGTGGAGGCAGTGACCACTGGAGGTTCTGAGGGAAGGGAGAGGGAAAAACAGGTGTAATATGGGGGCATTTTTGGGACTTGGGAATTGTTCTGAATGACATTGCAATGACAGATACAGGCCTTTATGTATCTTGTCATAACTTACAAAATTATGCGGGAGAGAGTGTAAACTACAATGTAAACTATAATCCATGCTTAGTGGCAATGCTCCAAAATGTGTTAATCAATTTTAACACACTAGTGAAGGCTGTTGTAAATGTGAGAAAATGTGGGAGAGGTAGGGAGCAGGGCAAATGGGAATCCCCTATATTTTTTTGGGGGGGGGGGTTGCTGGCGTCTGCGCAACTTCTATATTTTTCTTTATTTTACTGAGAGGTCCCAGGGATCGAACCCAGGTCCCTCCAAATGGGAGACAGATGCCCATCCATTTGAGCCACATCTGCCCCCCAATCCCCTATATTTTTTGTGTAACATTTATGTAATCTAAGTCTTCACTGGTGAATTCTACCGAACATTAAAAGAAGAATTAACACCAATCCTTCTCCAACTCAACGAAATACTAGTAAACCAAATACAGTAGCAAATTAAAAACATCATACCCTATGCAAATATTCTCGCTGTCCTGATTTTATGATTATCAGGGTAGGCTAAACAGTCACTATATTAGAAACCATGCATGTGTCCCCAGACCTAGCTTTTCTCTCTAGGTCTGGTTTTTAGAATGCTAGTGATAAACTAAGCCTGATATATTATATGACCATCCTGTATGGAAAAAGACTGTATCTTTGGTCAACCATAAGAGATATAGCAGGGGGACAGATGTGGCTCAAATGGTTGGGCATCTGTCTCTCACATGGAGGGACCTGGATTCGATCCCCGACCCTCCCAGCAAAAATTAAAAAAAAAAAAGAAAAATATGGAAGGTGCGTGGGCCACCAGACCTCATGCGCAGATGCGCCATCAAGCCCTGTGAGTGGGTGTGCTGTCAGGTCCTGTGAGCCACGTAGCAAGATGGTGACGTAGCAGGAGAGTGAAGGGAGAGCCAAGACGAGACGCACCAAAAAACCAGGAACTAAGGTGGCGCAGGAGGTAGGATGCCTCTCTCCCACTTCGAGGTTCTGAGGATTGAATCCCAGCGAAGACAGGAGGAGAAGGATGAGAAGAGAGGTCAAAATGGACACAGAGAGTTGCCCAGCGAATGGACACAAAAACAGCAAAAACTGAGGGGGTGGTAAAAATGTATAAAAGTAAATAAATAAATAAATCCTTTAAAAAAATGTATAGGGGAGTAAGACATGGACTATAGTTAGTAGTAATACTTTGATGATGTTCTTTCATGATTTGTTAACAAATGTTTCACAACAATGCAAAGTATTTGTGGTAGGGTGATGTGTGGGAGCCCTGTATGATGTTGTGCATGTTTGTTTTGTAAGTTCACTATGTTTACTGAACACTTATAATTTATGTATGTTCATGTATGAATGATATACTTCAATAAATTGTTTTTTAAAAAAACATTATACAGTATGACCAACTGAGATTTATCCCAGGAATGCAAGGGTGGTACAACATAAGAAAATTAATCAATATAATATAGAATGAAAGGGAGAACCCACAAGATGATCTCAACTGATGCAGAAAAGGCATTTGACAAAATCCAGCAGCCTTCTTGATAAAAACACTCTAAAAATTAGGGATAGAAGGGGACTTCCTCAACGTGATCAAGGACATATATGAAAAACCCACAGCTAACAGCATACTCAATGGTGAAAAACTGAAAGCTTTCCCCCTAAAATCAGGAACAAGACAAAGATGCTTGCTTTTACCACTGCCATTCAACAATATACTGGAATTTCTAGCTAGACCAATTAGTCAAGAAAAAGAAATAAAAGACATCCAAATTGGAAAAGAAAAAATAAATATATTGGACATGATCCAATATATAGAAAAACCCCAAAGAATCCACATGAAAGCTTCTAGAGCTAATAAACAAACTTGGCAAAGTTGTAGGATATGAGATCAAAACATAAAACTCAATTGAGTTTCTATATAACAGAAAGGAACAATCCAAAAAGGAAATCAATAAAACAATTCCATTTACCATAGCTCTAAAAGAATAAAATTTCTAGGAATAAAGCAATGATGTAAAAGAGTTGTACATGGATGGAAAGCTACAAGCCATTGCTGAAAAAAATTAAAGAAGTAAATAAATTGAAAAACATCCCATGTGCATAGATTGGAAGACTTCATACTGCTAAGATGTCAATACTACCCAAATCAATTTACATATTCAATACAAAGCCCATTAAAATTTCAGCAACATTTTTTCAGAAATGGAAAAGCCAATCATCAAATTCATATGGAATGGCAAGGGATCCTGAATAGTCAAAACCACCTTGAAAAAGAAGAATAAAGTTGGAGGACTCACATTTCCTGATTTCAAAATGTACTGCAAAGCTACAGTAATCATAAAAGCCAAGAACACATTCCTATGGCCAAGATGGTAGGGTGGGGGAACAGTGTAGTAGTGGCATAAGGATAGAACTATAGAAAAATAGGATAGAATTGAGAATTCAGAAATAAACTCACACATCTATGACCAATCGATTTTCTACAAGGGAGCCATGCCATGACCACTCAATAGAGGAAAAAACAGTCCCTTCAACAAATTGTGCTGGGAAAACTGATATCCACATGCAAAAGGATGAAATTGTATGCCTACCCTCATTACCACATATAAAAATTAACTCAGAATGAATCAATGACCTAAATATAAGAGCAAAAACTATAAAACTCTTAGAAGAAAACATAGGGGGAAATCTTCATGATCTTGTAATAGGCAATAGATTCTTAGATATTATACCAAAAGCATGAAAATCAAAAGAAAAAATAAATGGGATTGCATCAAAATTAAAAACTTTTGTATATCAATGGACATTTTCAAGAAAGTGAAAAACAGCCCACAGAATGGGAGAAAATATTTGGAAACTATATGCTTGATAAGGGTTTTTTGTTTGTTTGTTTGTTTTAAAGTAGAATACATTTTTATTTATTTAAAGAAAAAAATTTTAATACATTCTCAGAGATTCCTACAGTGGGTAAAAAACAATTACTTAATTGCTTTATATTTCTGGACATTTTATTTAAGGACAGATAAAATAAACACACTTAAAACATAAATCTCAGTTCAGAATTAGTGATCTTTTGAAAGGTCTACAAGGGGGACCTCTTTCCTAAATGCAGTTAGAAGCTCCCCAAGCTTCCTAAGATTTTGAAATTAGTGAGATCCAGCATTTCCTAATTTTAAAGTTCCCTAGCGTGGTGGGGAGATGTGTGGAGCCCTGTATGATGATATGCATGTTTGTTTTGTAAGTTCACAGCATTTATTATAGACTTATTGTTTATGTATGTGTGATATACTTCAATAAAATTTTATTTTGAAACAAACAAACAGAAAAGTTCCCTAGGACATGTAGCCATCATAACTGATATCAAATGTACAGACGAGTTTTTAAAAATTAAACAGAATCTAATTTTCTGCAAAGTCTTTATTTATGAGTTGTCTTTCCCTTTGTCCATCATTCCCAGGACAAATATAAAAGAAGTGTGATCACAATGTGTTAAGAGTAGTAAAGCTGATGTGGCAGTTTGATGTAATTATGAATTCCAAAAATATAATTGAATCATGCTTGTAAACTGATCTGTTAATCTGGGCACGATTAGGTTAGGATTAGGGTGTTGAGCCCCACCCCTTGGTGGGTGGGGAATTGAATATAAAAGGCAAGGCAAAGGACAGTTGAAGCAGTCTTTTGGGAATCAGTTTTGATGTTGGAAAGAAGGCCCCTGGAGAAGAGAAGCAAGCCATTTGCTTGATAGTCTACAGCTGACCTTGTGGAGGAAACAGGAGCTAAGCACAGAGAGAAACACAGCCCCAGAAAGAGAGGAACCCCAGAAGCCTGAACCCTGGCAAACACCAGCAGCTGTCTTGCTCTAACACGTGGCAATGGACTGTGGTGAGAGAAGAAACTTAATGCTTTATGGCCTGGTATCTGTGGACTTCTACCCCAAATAAATACCCTTTATAAAGACCAACCCATTTTTGGTATTTTACATTAGCACCCCTTTGGCTGACTAATACAGAATTTGGTACCGAGGAGTGGGGAAGTGCTTTTGCATATACCAAAATGTTGGAACGGTTTTATAAATGGGTAAGGGGTATTTTTTGGAGGAATTGTGAAATGCTTGATGGAAAAGGCCAAGATTGCTTTGAAGAAACTGTTGATAGCAATATGGATGCTAAAGAGACTTTCTATGATGCCTTAGAAGTAAATGATGAAACTTTTATTGGAAACTGGAGGAAAGGCGATCTATGTTTTAAAGTTGCAGAGAACTTAACAAGATTAACTCCTGGTGTTATATGGAAGACAGAATTTAAAAATGGCGAACCAGAGCATTTAGCTAAAGAACTTTCCAAGGTAAACTCGGAGAATGTGACTTGGCTTCTCCTTGCAGCTTATAGCAAAATACTAGATGAGAGAAATACACTAAGGACTGAACTTTTGGGCAAAAAGAAAACAGAAACTAATTCTGGAACTTCCAAGTTTCTGGAAATCAAATTCCCAGATGAAAATGCCCTATTTAAAGACTTTACTAAACTTGGAACTCATAACTCAGAATTGAAGATGCAGTTATCTCGGAAAGATTTGTGGAAAGTCTTACTGTCTGGTGGCTTGGACCCCTGCTTCCTGCATGCTAAACCAACAAAGTTTTTGAGAATGCTGTATGAACAAAACCACTGTCAGCTTGGACAAAAGAGGACATGGAAAGGAGAGACTGAAGGAGAAAAAGCTTTAAGAAGAAAACTGTGGAAGCCAAGATCTGGAATTAAGACATCTCCTTGGGCAAAGAGAGGAGCCCCACCCATATATACAGAAAGGGTGAGTTTTCCCCAGCAGTTGAAGAGGGTGGATGTCCCCACCCGATGTTCAGGAAGAGTTTTGCCACCCCAGGGTGCAGGGGGATTGGAGCACATTCCTCAAAGTTTAGGGCGGTTAAGGTCAACACCCCATAGGTCTGAGAGGGGTGTACCTGTCCCCCATGGATTAGGGAAGGCCAGGTGGTCAACCCATTGCTCTGAGAGGGTTGAGCCTGTATGCCAAAGGTTAGGGGGAATGTTATCTTCACCTCACTGTACTAGGGGAGCTAAGACTCTAACCCAAAGATTGGGTAAGGTATGGCAATCATCCCAACACTCTGGGACGGTGAGGTCTAAAGCTTGGTCGACACCCAGATGCTTGATGAGGGTGGAACCAAGAAAATGGCCATTGGGCAAGCCTGTGGAAATGGTAGGTCCCCATGTGGCCTCAAGGAAAAGAAAACATCTTCTTAAAAATGACTCTCAGACTTTGAAATCGAATGGAGGATGCCCTGCAGGTTTACTGAACTGTAGAGGATCCATAACTCATGTTTAACATCCCAATTTCTCCTTATGATATTGAAAATGTTTATCTTTTGTCTTTCCATTTGTGTATTGGAAGCAGTTAAATGGTTTTGTAAGTTTCAAAGGTCTATAGCACACGGGACTTTGCCTCAAGATGAACTCTATTTCTTTAAACTGATTATGATATGATTTTGTACTTGGATTGTTACTGATTTAAGTTTTTTTAAATATTGTAATATATTTTTGGAATTCAGAGGGTGGAATGTGGCAGTTTGATGTAATTATGAATTCCAAAAATATAATTGAATCATGCTTGTAAACTGATCTGTTAACCTGGGCATGATTAGGTTAGAATTAGGGTGTTGAGCCCCATCCCTTGGTGGGTGGGGAATTGAATATAAAAGGCAAGGCAAAGGACAGTTGAAGCAGTCTTTTGAGAAGCAGTTTTTGATATTGGAATGAAGACCCCAGGAGAAGAGAAGCAAACCGTTCGCCTGATTGCCTACAGCTGACCTTGTGGAGGAAACAGGAGCTAAGCCCAGAGAGAAACGCAGCCCCGGGAAGAGAGGAACCCCAGAAGCCTGAACCCTGGCAAACACCAGCAGCTGTTTTGCTCTAACACGTGGCAATGGACTGTGGTGAGAGAAGAAACTTAATGCTTTATGGCCTGGTATCTGTGGACTTCTACCCCAAATAAATACCCTTTATAAAGACCAACCCATTTTTGGTATTTTACATTAGCACCCCTTTGGCTGACTAATACAGCTGAGTTCCCATTAACAGATTATAAATGAAAAAGCAAAAGCTCATATACATATATATGCATCCTACATAAGGTCAGAGCTTCCACGCCACGGCAACAGCTTTGCAGATGCCCACATCATGATAGTTGAAATAACAAAGCCCAGCAAAGGATAAAGCCAAGAGTGTCGCAAGGCCTGCCTTGGCAGCTTTCTGTAAGGCCTTCCCAGGGACACAGTCAGTAATAACTGGTTCAAGACCCCGTTTACTGTGGACAGGACTGCTGCAGCTAGGGAGTAGTCCACCACAGAGCAAGGAGCAAAATAAGCCGCTGGAAGCAGGCCCAGGATCAGAATGCTGACAGCCTTCTCAGCAGTCCAGTGAAGAGATGCAGCCTTGGAACTAGCGCAGCGGCAGCGGGACAGGTGAATGTGCTGCACTCCTGGGCTAGACTGGTCCTGAAGAAATGCTGAGACATGAGCAGGTCTGATCACTGAGGATCGGAGGAACAGAGCTCGGCCTCCCTGGGCACTGCAGAGGACACCCAACCTCCAGAGAACCACCATCCTGCTTAAGGCTCAAGGTCATCCCTTGATAAGGGTTTAATATCCAGAATATATCAAGAACTTCTGCAACTCAACAACAAACAGACAACTGAACTTAAAAATGGGCAAAGGATTTGAACAGACATTTCTCCAAAGAAGATATACAGATGGCCAAAAAGCACATAAAAAGATGCTTAACATCATTTGCCATTAGGGAAATGCAAATCAAAGTCACAATGAGATACCACTTCACCCACCAGAACGCCTATTTAAAAATGGAAAGTAAAAAGTGTTGGTGAGGATGTAGAAAAATAGGAAACCTCAAACGTTGGTGGGAATGTAAAATGATGCAGCCACTGTGGATAACTGTTTGGAGGTTCCTCAGAAAGTTAATCATAAAATTACTCTTTGATCCTGCAGTTCCACTTGTAGATATACATCCAAAAAATGTTAAACAGGGACTCAAACAGATATATGTACATCAATGTTCATAGCAGCGTTATTAATAATGTCAAAGGGTGGAGGCAACCCAAGTGCCTATCAACAGATGAGTACATAAAGAAAATGTGGCACTGTTGGAGGATGAATTATGTACCCCAGAAAAACATGTTTTTAATATTAATCCTCATCAATATTAATCCTCACACTCATTCCTGTGAGTGTGAACCCATTGTAAAAAGGATCTTCTAAAAACATTATTTTTAGTTAAAATGTGGCCAACTAAATCAGTTTAGGCTCTAATCTGCATTACTGACCTCTTTTATATGTAGAATGAAATTCAGACATAAAAAAGAAGCCATGCAGAGCAGCCACAAGCTGGAATTCAATGGAACCCAGAAGAGAAAAGAGAAGATGCCCACCTGTATATTGCCATGTGACAGAATAGCCTAGCAACCTCAAAGATTGCCAGCAAGGCAGAAGATACCAATCCTGGTGGGAAGCAAGCCTTCTAGCCTCTGAAACCATGAGCCAATCAATTCCTGTTGTTAAGCCAACCCATTGCATGGTATTTGTTTTAGTAGCTGGGAAACAAATACTGGCACATATATATGACGGAATATTATTCAGCCTAAAAAGGGATGGAGTTCTAATACATGCTGCAGCATGGCTGAACCTTGAAGACATCATGTTGGGTGAAATGAATCAGACCCAAAAGAACAAATATTGTATAATTTGACTTATATGAAATACCTAGAATAAGCAAATACATTGAGATAGAGAGTGGATCACAGGTTACCAGGAGCTGGGGGCTGGTGTTGGGTGGGGAAGAGATGTCAGGTGGAAATGGGGAGTTACTGCTAGATAGGCACAGGATTTCTGTTTGGGATGATGAAAAGTTTTGGTAATGGATGATGGTGTTTGTAGTACAGTATTGTGAATGTAATTAATATCACCAAATTGTACACATGAAAGTGGTTAAAATAGGAAATTTTGTATTGTGAATATGTTACTACAATAAAAATTGAAAAAAAATACCATGCCTGGAACTAATAAGCACCATATAAATATTTGTTGTTATTGTAATTCTATTTCAAAGTTAGATTCACTTCATCAAAGTTTCTGCATGAAGTGTAGCACTTAGGAAATGAAAATGTATTTATGTGTCAAGGAATAATTGCCTTTTAGAGCTGGAATAGATTTTAATAATCATTCTACTTTTTCTGCTAGGAGTTTTATGATTGTTCCTTTTCTATTTAGGTCCTTGATCCATTTTGGGTTAATTTTTGTATGAGGTATGAGATAGGGGCCCTCTTTCTTTCTTTTAGATATGGATATCCAGTTCTCCCAGCACCATTTGTTGAATAGACTGTTCTGGCCCAGCTGAGAGGGCTTAATAGCCTTGTCAAAAACCACTTGACTGTAGATGTGAGGGTCTATTTCTGAGTTCTCAATTCAGGTCCATTGGTCAATCTGTCAGAACCATGCTGTGGTCTTTTTTGTTGGAGGTGGTGGTGTTTTTTGTTTGTTTGTTTGTTTTGTTTTGTTTTTTTAATCACTGTAGCTAAGTGACACGCTTTAAAGTCAGGAAGTGAGAGTCTTCCAACTTTGTTCTTCTTTTTAAAGACATTTTTGGCATTTTGGAGCCCCTTGCTCTTCCAAACAGATTTGATTATTGGCTTTTCAATTTCTGCTGTTGAAATTTTTATTGGGATTGTGTAGAATCTGCAAATCAGTTTGGGTAGAATTGATGTCTTAACGATATTTTTAGTCTTCCAGCCCATGAACACAGAATGTCCTTCCATTTATTTAAGTCTTCTTCAGTTTCTTTTAGCAATGTTTTGTAGTTTTCTGAATACAGGTCCTTTATGTCCTTGGTTAAGTTTATTCCTAAATATTTGACTGTTTTTGTTGCTATTATAAATAGAATTATTTTCTGATTTTCTCCTCAGATTACACATCAGTAGTGTATAGAAACGATATGGATTTTTGCGTATTAATCTTATATCCCATCACTTTGCTGAACTCATCTATTAATTCTAGTAGTTTTTTTGTGGATTTTTCAGGACTTTTCTAGATATAGAATCATATCATCAGCAAATAGTAAAAGTTTTACTTTTTCCTTTTTATTTGGGTGCCTTTTATTTTTTTTATCTAGTCTAATTGCTTTAGCTATAACAGAACAATATTGGATAATAATGGTAACAGTGGGCATCCTAGTCTTGTTCTTGATCTCAGCAGGAAAGCTTTCAGTCTTTCACCATAGAGTACAATGCCAGCTTGGATCTTGTCTTGTGGTAGGTGGTAGTTTCTTAAACTTTACACCCAAAGAACAAGCAACAACAACAACAAAAATAGATAAATGGGACCTCCTCAAAGTTAAACACTTTTATACCTCAAAGGACTTTGTCAAAAGGGTGAAAAGGCAACTGACTCAATGGGAGAAAATATTTGGCAATTGCATATCCAATAAGGGTTTAATATCCATGATATGTAAAGAAATCATACAACTCAACAATAAAAAGACAAACTACCCAATTAAAAAATGGGCAAAAGACTTGAAATTGTCCAAAGAAGAAATACAAATACAAATCAAAACTACCATGAGATATCATTTCACACCTATTAGACTAGCCACTATTAAAAAGCCAGAAAACTGTAAATGTTGGAGAGGATGTGGAGAGATAGCAATGCTTATTCACTGTTGGTGGGAATGTAGAATGGTTCAGCCACTGTGGAGGACTGTTTGGCAGTTCCTAAGGAAGTTGTATATAGACTTGCCATGCGACCCAGCAATACCATTGCTAGGTATATACCCAGAACAACTAAGAGCAGTGAACTAATAGACATCAGCACACCAATGTTCATAGAAGCTTTATTCACGATTGCCGAAAGTTGAAAACAACTCAGGTGTCCATCAACTGAAGAATGGTTAAACAAATTGTGGTGTATACATACAATGGAATATTATGCAGCAGTGAGAAGAAATGAAGTCATGAAGCATATGACAACATGGATGAACCAGGAGGACATTATGTTGAGTGAAGTAAGTCAGACACGAAAGGACAAATACTATATGATTGCACTATTAGGAACTAAATATATTATGTAAACTCATGGAATTAATAATTAGAATATAGGTCACCAGAAAATAGAATGAGGGTAGAGAATGGAAAGCTGATGGTTAATCTGTGCAGAATTGGTTAAAAGCTTGTTTGTAAATCTTTGGAAATGAATGGAAATGGTGAGAGCACATCATGGTATTTATGACTAGCAGAGCTATTACATGGGTATCACAGTGGTTAAAAGGGAAAGCCTAAGGACATTATATTACTAGACGGAGAACTAAAAGATGTAATATGGGGTTGTATAACACAGTGAAACCTCATGTAAAATACGAATATGGATGATATTGCATACATAAGACAGTTTTTACAAAATATAAATACAAATTAACTAGAAGGAAGAAAACAGAATATCTGCTATGTACAGCGGGGGAAGCAGAGAGAGATTGAGAGGTGATGAGTTTTGTTTATTTGGTTTGTTTTTGTTTTTTAAAATTATTATATTACTGGAATAATAAAAATGCTCTGGGAATGATTGTGGTGATGAATGCACAACTATGTGATTATACTGAATACCATTGATTGTATACTTTAGATGGATTTATGCTTTATTAATATGTAACAATAAAATTGATTTGTTAAAAAAAGTAAAGGAGAAATAAATTCATTCTCAGATTTTAAAAAAATCATTCTAGTTCAACACTTTTATGTTACAAATGGGAAAACCAGGCTCAGAGTATTGTACCAAAGGTCAGCCAGCCCATTAGTGGCAGGGCTGGGACTAGAATCCAGGCCAAAGCTCTTTCCAAAACACCACATGGGGTACCATGCTTATCAAATAAAGCAGTATGTGCCAATGGCTCAGACCAAGCCAGGCGACTTCACTGGAACAGTCAAGCTTGGGTACAGAACACTGCACTGAATGTGGACATTATCCCCTCTTCCCCCCACCTCATCACTACTATCCCACTGTCCTTGGCTTTAGAAGACATTTAGGAACCTAATTCTTTAATCCCACAACCTCAAAAGATCTTATATAGGCCTCCCTCTGTGCTCTGCCCCCACACACATTTAAATGGAATTCTAGGGATTAAACATGAATGATCTTCCAGTTCTTTCCAAAATGATCCCTATTTGTACAACCTTTTAATTCTCCCTGAGATGTCTCTTGCCCAGGGAGAGTTTATGTAACTTCCTGCTAAGGTCAAAGCAGTGTTCTTTTTTGGCAGCCAGTTATTAATTGGTCATTGATCCTTGAACTCCGCCTTTTCAGACTGCTAGGCTGAGAAAAATGAAAAACATTCTTCTTTGAGTGATTCCTGCAAAAAACCTCTCATCCATCCTTTCCTCTCCTTTGCCACTGCCACCACTCCAAAGTGGTGATTTAACAGCATGCTGGATGATTTAACAGCAGAGGGGCTATAGTGCATTGGGTTGAGAGGATGGTTTTAGGGGTGAGACATGGGTGTGAGCCCTGGCTCTGCCATTTATATGCTTTGTGCTCCTGGACATGCTGCTCAACACCTGTAAGCGGTGATGTGCTCGACTGGCTCGAACCAGCACATATGAGCCGATTTTGTGCACCTCTTCCCAGCTCCGTGTTCAGTGACATCATACTGGTAGCTTGAAATTGGCCATGGTGACATTTTACATCATGGAACTTGGTAAATGCTATATAGATCAGCACCCTCTAAGCTGGTTGTTAAACATTTACCTGCACACCACTGCCTCTCTGCTTGAGTTTCTTCATCCATGTAATGAGAATAACAACAGACTTACCCCTTAGGGGTGTTGTGAGCGTTAAAGGAGATAATGGATGTAAAATATCCAGGATAGCACCTAGCACAGAAGCTTTTAATGCTGTGTTTTAGTTTGCTAAATGCTGCCGAGGCAATATACCAGAAATGGGTTGACTTTTACAATGGGGGTTTATTAACATATAAGCTTACAGTTCCGAGGCTGAGAAAAGCGTCCAAATCAAGGCATCAGGCAAAGCTCTCTCCCCACAGACTAGCTGGCTGTAATCGGGGACTCCTGTCACATGGCAGGGCAAAATGGTGGCATCTGCCGGTCTTTGCCTTCTCCTCTGGACTTCACTGCTTTCAACTTCGGGCTTTCTCCAGCTTCTCTCTGCTCCTCTGGCTTACTCTCTGTTCCTGTGGCTTTCTCTCTCCCAGCTTCCATTGATTTCAGCTTCTCAAAGTTTCTTTCTGTCTCTGCAGCCTCTTTTTTCTCTATAGATTCATCCCATTTATAAAGGACTCCAGTAAGAATGTTAAGATCCACCCTGGGCTATGCCTTACTGGAGTAACCTACTCAAAGGGTCCCACCTACAATAGGTTCACACCCACAGGAATGGATTAATTTAAGAACATAATTTTCTGGGGTTCACAAAAGACTCAAACTACCACATGCTGTTACTATTATTATGCATCTCCTAACTAGTCTACTTGCCTCGAGAATGTTTCCATTCTACCCATCACTTATTCACTCCACAAACATTATATTTGGCCCTACTACTGCCAGATAAATCTCCCTACATTAGTTTTCCCATACCTCCTGTGAGAATGGTCAATTCGGGTGGCGTTGGCCCCAGCCATCTGCAGGCAGCTGGCTGCCAGTGCCAGTGAGTGGCCACAGTTCCCACTTTATCCTTGGGCCTGTGTCCAAAAGTAGCTGATAGAACTAGCTTGCAGCAAATATTCCCTAAACAATCCTGGGGCCAAGGACGTTTGAGGAATAATAACACAGCATGTTATATATTCTCACCCTTATATCAATATGTTATCCTCACTGTTATATGTCAAAAAATGAGATCAGAAGGCTGATGATTTTATGCCACATGGCTGTAGCCCGGTATGGACCATTATACCTCTCCTCCTTGTGTGTTTTTTCACTTGTCCCCCTCGCGAGCCCCTGTCTTGGATGCAGTTAACAATTGGCGTAGTTGGCAGGATTTGCCCTGCGTACCCACCACACCAGCTGAGGAGGAGGTAGGGGGTATGGGCCCCAGGTGGCCGCACACCTGTATGTGGGCCAGGGTGGCAGAGTGGCTGTCCTGCTGGTGTGCCTGTACTACAGAGATCCCAAACAGCACACCAGCGGCTTCACTGGGTGCTCTGCAGCAAGCTGAGCCCCTGTTGGGGGATATGAAACCGCATGCGGCAGCTGCTTGGGTAGGATGGGTGTTCCTGTCCTTGCTTCGGAATACTACACAGGAGATGCTGAAGCAAGCGAGCCAGTTGAGGGAGATGGAGCAGATGGTCAAACAGTTATGAAAGCATCAGGATGAGCTGGTAGACAGTAGCTCTGAGGATGAAGTTGAGGGAGGGACAAGAAAGCAAGCCCACCCAGTTGTTACTCAGAAGATGAAACATGACTGGGACATGGGGCACGGAGGGGCCCCCATGGGGCAGCCCCATGTAGTCCAGCACACCGTATATCATCCCTACACGCAGGCAGAACTGGTTGAATTGGGATGGCAATTTCAGCAGAAGGCAGGAGAGCCCATAGCTGCATGGTTGCTCCTGCTGTGGGATGCTGGGTGGATGGCATTTTGTGTTTTGGAACAGAGATTGAGAAATTGGCATCTCTAACAAGCCATCCACTGTTGACACAGCGACTGTTGAATGTATAGCACCATGCTTAAGGAAATTCTAACTATTCCCTGATGGAATGGTTGCAGACCGTGATCTGCTCTGTGTGGCGGGATCCCAGTGAGTTACTGGATGCGGTGAGTCGATGGGCAACCTATGCCAATCTAGTGCAAGTAGTCCAAGAGATGGGCATGCATAATGCCTTGTTTAATCTTCGTAATCAGGGACCAGATGCAGAATGGTTTATAAGCCTAATGAGAGATCCTTTGGTGCAGCATGCCACGTCCCCATCGTTTGGTTCCCTGATGGTGATTCTTATCCCATATGTTGGTCACCCAATGCATGAAGTGACAGCCATGATGGCCAGCTTGGGGGAGGCAGAAAATTTGCGTACGCGAGCCCGTCCACGTCTACTGAAGGAAGGGATAGTTTTGCACCCAGGCGGGTGGCGAAACCAAAAGGACAGGACTCTCAAAGGGGGCCGATTAAGGTGACGCGCATGCAGATATGTAATGATCTGTTGGCTGCTGGAGTAGACCAGGTGAAGACAGACGGGAAGCCGAATATGGTCTTACTGGATCTGTGGTGCCAGTTAGAGCCAACGCAGCACAATGTGCAGAGGAAAAAACAGATACAAGCAATTGCCCAATTGAGTGACTATATAGCAAATACCTCGGAAAGACCCCCCCAAGCCGGCATTTACCTTTACACAGGATGAAGGCCAAGGCATCCGAGATGGGGACCCTCGCAAAGACTGAAGGCCCTACGTGGAACTAGCCATCTATTGGCCCCCACAAAATGTCCAGCAGGTGGATACAGGAGCTGAATGTGTGCTCCTATATGGACAGCCTGAAAAACTCAACAGGCATGTACGCCTATGTAGATGGTTATGGACTAATGGGCCAGGGGTCCTTACGGGTTGTCCAAACCAAGGTGATCTTGGGAATCGGTCGTCTGCCTCCCCAGGAATTTTCAGTGTGCATCTCCTCCATTCCAGAGTATATACTTGGCGTTGATGTGCTGTGCAATGTTACCTTACAAACGACTATTGGAGAGTTCCGTTTGCAGGTCCGAGCGGTTAAGCCTGTGGTGCGAGGACATGCTCATCATCCACCCATGACATTACTGGAGCCTCACCAGACCGTTACGATAAAGCAGTATAGATTACCAGGTGGTTGCGATGAAATTACTGCTACTATTAAGGAATTGGCCAAAGTTCATATCCTCTGGGAGGCACACAGCCCCTTTAATGCTCTGGTATGGTCTGTGCACAAGCCAGATGGGACTTGGCGTATGTCTGTTGATTATGCAGAGTTGAACAAGTTGGTTCCTCCCCTCCATGCGGCTGTGCCTTCTATTTTAGATCTCATGGACACATTGACTCTTACCCTAGGGACATATCATTTTGTTTTGGACCTAGCAAATGCATTCTTTTCCATCACCATCGCTGACACCGCACAGGATCAGTTCACTTTCACATGGGAAGGATGTCAATGGACTTTTACCGTTTTGCAGATAGAATATGTTCATAGTCCCATCATCTGCCATAGCTTAGTAGCTAAAGACTTAGAGCAATGGAGGCACCTGGGAACACTACTACAACTGTTTCATTATATTGATGATGTTATGTTAACCTCTGATTCTTTTGCAGATTTGGAAGCAGCGGAGCCCACATTGATCACTCATCTTCAAGAGCGAGGACGGGTGATAAATCAGGACAAGTTGCAAGGGCCTGGCTTGTCTGTCAAATTTTTGGGTATTGTGTGGTCGGGTAAGACGAAAGCAATCCCCAAGGCCATTATTGATAAAATACAAGACTTTCCCCTCCCCCACTAGGGTGGGAAACCTACAGATTTTCTGGGTCTCTTGGGGTATTGGCAAGTCTTTGTGCCACAGTTGGCCCAAATTCTGAAGCTGCTGTATAGCTTCACCCAAAAGTGGGGAGCCTGGGAGTGGACAGATGAATTTGAGATAGCATTTGAGGCCACCAAGCAGGCATTTAAACAGGCCCAGGCTCTCCTAGTGGCGGACCCTGGTTGACCGTTTGAATTAGATGTACATGTCACAGAAGAGGGGTATGGTTGGGGTCAATGGCAACATACAGAACAGCTCTGTCAGCCGATTGGATTTTGGAGCCAATCGTGGAAACAAACAGAGAGACATTATAGTTTGATAGAAAAGCAATTAGCCACAGTACATACAGCGGCTCAGAGTACTGAAACTATAACTCAAGAGGCCCTGGTGAAAATATTCACTTCCTACCCCATCAAAGGCTGAGTACAAAACTGGATAGCCCGGCCTTGTAGTGGAGTGGCTCAAACAGCAACCCTTGGTAAGTGGGGTGTGTATTTGGAACAGAGAAGTACTTTTGCTTCCAGTCCTCTAAGAACTGCAACAGGTGTTGGGACCTCTAACATATGCGGGAATGCTGAGCCCTGAGGCAGAAGTAACCCCCATCCAGGACGCATAATCCCCCTTTAAAACTGGGGAAGCAACAGTCCCAGAGTCTGCATGGTATACAGATGGGTCCAGTCGAGGCCAGGCTGCTCAGTGGATGGATGTAGCCGTCCAACCTAAAACTGACACCATATGGTATGAAATGGGTTTTGGTCAAAGTTGCGGACTGTGTGGCTAGTTGTAGGAAAAGAAAAGAGCCCTTTAACTCTTTGTACTGAGAGTTGGGCCATTTCTGCGCAAGTGGCATGAGAGGCTGTGGACTGTGGTCCAACAATTTAATGAGCGCCCCAATGGGGTGGAGTAAGAAGCTCTATTGCATAGAGCAATGGCTCCGATCCAGTTGCAAATTACAATGAAAGACCCCTTGCTGGAGCCCCAGATGGGGCTGCAGGGACATATTCTGTTACCTGCTGTAACCGTGCACCCTGGCAGAGAAACTAAAACCATGGTATGGCCTTGGATCTTGAAGGCACCCCATGTGAGGTGGCTCACTTTAATTGATCCCTGGGGAACAGGATTACAAAGGAAATTGTCAATCTCACCTTGGATAACCAATGTTTGGTCCTTGCAGGAGGAGGTGATGGGGCCATCAACAGCAGCAACGACCCTGAAAGGGACTTTTATTTCGGCTCTCTGGCCCATAATGAGTTCCCCCATTTTGATACAGGTGGAGGATGTGATGCCACAGCCCTCACTGGATGGGCCCCGTGTGTGGAACTCTTGGCCCGGCCGTACGCCACAGAGCAGAACATTGCTGTCACGGGATGCGCAATTAGGTTGTGTCCTGTTGGACACAAGTTACCCATTTCTGTCACTTTTTCTCATTTATCTTATCACCCTTAGGATACATGCCAACAGCTTGCTTGGGCCCATACCTATGCTCAAGTGTACAACGTGTCTCATTGTTGGGTGTGCATGGAACTCCCAGCCAGTACAGTGGGAGGCCTCGCATGGAACATCGCCCCTGCCATTTGGGACAATTGGACCTGGCTGGAGATGGCTGACCAAACGACCCCGGAGTGGGAAGCCATCCGTCACCACGGTGAATGCTTGTTGCACCGGGATGTGGACCCAGACAGGCCATGGTTTGGCTATGCCTTATATAACAGATGGGGCTGGCTTCCCGCTGAACATGTAGAGTTGCATAGCATCGCACCTAAATGTATTGAACAAAAGGGGGACCCCTGCCAGATGGCTGGGGAGATCCCCATATCTATGTGTAATGTTACTCAGAATGTTACAGGTGGCTTCCATTGGTGGAATGGTCTACGATATACAGGTACAAAACCCATCGACTGGCTGCCCAAGGGATACTTGTGGGTCTGTGGACCCCACGGGTGGCCATACCTTCCTGCTAATTGGACAGGGCAATGTACATGGGGACACCCCTTGATACCGGGCTGGATTTTATCCACCCTGCCCCAGTTACCACAGAACTGGGATATAGTATATCACAGATGGCACAGAACCTGGCAAACCCCATGGTGATTCTACCTGCTAGCCATACTTAGCCGTGGAGGTGCGGCCATTAAAGTGGAATTAGATGTAGAAGCCTTACCACAGCACATTATGCAAGCTTTAAACACTTCTGAGTATGCGATTGCCCAGTCAACGGAGGAGACTGATCAAATCCACCACGTTGTATCACAAAATGGCCCTAGATTTACTTACTGCAGCCTAAGAGGGCACATGTGCTTTGGTTCGTACCGAATGTTGTGTGTACATTCCCAATAATAAAGAATCCATACAGGCCGCTTTGAAGGACGTGAGCCTTGAGGTCCAACAGATCCAACAATTATAAGCTGATCCAGTACGGGACTGGTGGGACTCTCTAGGACCCTGGGAATAGGGATTAGGGGGCGCCCTCTTCGGGTTGGGAGGTATACTTCTTGTTTGTTGCTGTATGTATTGCTGTTGGGGTATATGGCTGCAGTGTACCCCTCTGTTTCCAAGGCCATCACCCTCAGGGCTGGAGTGTGAGGATGGTCAATTTGGGTGATGGCTTCGGCCCCAGGCAGCTGGCTGCTGGTGCCAGGGAGGTGGCCACAGTTCCCACTTTATCATTGGGCCTGTGTCCAAAAGGAGCTGATAGAACTAGCTTGCAGCAAATGTTCCCTAAACAATCCTGGGGCCGAGGACGTTTGAGGAATAATAACATAGCATGTTATATAATCTGATCAACATGTTATTCTCACCCTTATATCAATATGTTATCCCCACTGTTATATGCCAAAAAATGAGATCACCTGTAACTAATAAAAACCAATGGGTCAGCCAGAAGGCTGATGATTTTCTGCTGCACGGCTGCAGCCCGGTATGGACCGTTATAGGTCTCCTCCTCGTGTGTTTCTTTGCTTGCCCCCCTTTCGAGCCCCTGTCTTGGACGTGGTTAACACCTCTGTACTATCTATGATAGTTTTCCCCAGTCAAACTTACAAATTCTGGACCATAGTGTCTGTGAATGAGGGAAGGAGAGGTGAGAGGATGTAAGTGAGGAAGGGAAGTATAGAGTAAATATAGCAGAAAAGATCTGCTTCCTGCCGGGGCCCTGGGGACTGGCTTTTCTTCCTGGTGACCCACTAATTCTTTGTTGTTCTGGAAATGTGATGTTCTGTATATGCTTCTGTTTATCCATCAGCAACACAGGAATAGCCACACTGTGTGTGCGGAGCACAGGTGCACACCTTGCCCATTGTACCGAGGATTCTAAGGTTTAAAGGATAATTTTCAGAGATTTCCAGATGGAAGGTGTTGTGCCTGGCCAGCATCCAGTGTTTTGTGGATGCTCTCCAGGTCCTTTGCTGATTGTCCTACTCCCTGCTTAGCCTTTAGCTTTACTTGTCTGTCAGTGTCATCACCTGAGGCTTTGCGTATGAGACATCAAAAAGTATTGAGCCTGAATGTGTACAAAACTAACTTTTTTCCTGAATTAACCACCTATTTATTGGCTGCTAACTTCAGGTTATCTGCTTTGTGATTTGGTATAAGTCCCAACCGAGTGGTGGGAGGAAGATGAAACTATTAGCTATCATACTTTCAAAGATGGCAAGGTTAATTGTTTACGTCAAATTGGGCACACTCCCTTGGAAAGAGGAAAGAGAAAGGTGTTTTCCTACTTACTCTTTCCAACTTCTCCCCACTGCCCACATCCCTCCCACAGCCTGAGGAGCAGTGCCAAACTGTCATGAAAGTTTCACCAGCCTCTGGGTAAAGAGCCACCTGGCCCTTCCTCGATGTTCCAGCCGGGCCAGCTGCTAACTGTTCCTCCTCCCCCACTTTCCACAACACCCATCCCCCCAAAACCTGGTCTAGGCCACGTTGCTTGCCCGCTAACTTGGTCCAGGTAAAGACTAATCTCTTCCCACCTCAGTTCAGTACAGCAGGGTTTGGAATGTTTTAGAAACAACTTTTGTAAGAACCTAAAGAGCAGGCTGGCATTTGCCAGTATGGTCCTACTGATTGTAAAAATATTGAAATACTTCTGTACCAGCTGGTAATTAGCAGCTCCCCCAAGCCCTCCGAAGGCCTCCCACCAAAGCTGAGCACCTGATATGGGGGGGGGGGTTGACCTTCAGATCCTGCCCCAGTACTCAGCCAACATTAGTCCCACTGATTAGTACTGTGTCTTTAAAATATTTAAATGTCACCCCGAGCTAAAGGGAAAAAATAAAATGGAGCAAATTACAGAAGTGAGAAATAGACATGTCCCAGAGTGCAGATTCCTCATATGAAGTTAAGGGTGGACAAAGACTGATGGTGCTGTCACTCCCCATTGGACATTCCCAGGCTGCTCTTTTCCCAGCAAACGCCCTTGTTGGGTGAGGGCAGGGACACGTTGCTTCTCCTCCTCTGTTTCTAGCCTAGGACCTGGGCTCCCTCCCAGCAGCATGAAGCTGCCTGGTTCAGTGGTTCCAGACAATGATGAAGGATCAGTGCCAATCTGTGATGAAGGTTTTACCAGCCTGTTGAGATGTGAGTGGTGTGAGAAATACACTCATGTAGGGCATTTGGTAAAGGTAAATATATTCCTTTGTCCTTTATTATGAGACTTTTTAAAAAAAGTTAAAATCTCATTTCTTTTATCAAATGATGGATTTATAAGTGGTATTTGAAAATAAAAAAAAACTAATGTGGAAAAATTAGATGTTGAAATTAAGTCCAGACACTATAACACAAAGAAAAAACTGGGGTCATGATATCCAAGTCTAGAAACTATTGGGCAGGAAAGGGCAGAAAATGCAGTAGCCAGGCTGGCATGAGCAGAGAGTGTATTTTAAAAACAAAAACTGAGAGAATGATTTGAATCCATAAATGCAATGGAGACAGAATAATAAATCACCCAGTTCCAAGCAATTTTACCAACTGTAATCTAGGATGGGTACCAGTGGCTCTGCAGCACCTTCCTGCCTCACCCACTCACTCTAAGGAGGGTGCGAGTTGAGATTAAAGATGCAAGAGACAGAACAATCCATTCAACTGTCCATATTTCATAGTCTTTAGATTTACCCCAAGTTAAATGACTTATAGAAAATAACATTCTTTATGTAACCAGTAACTATATTGGAATTTGCTTCAAAGCACAGGAACTAAGGAAAACTGCATATAACAAGCACATTTGGAAACACCATGCTACCCTGAGTCACCTCACACAGAGCAAAAAGTCTAGGTAAAAATAAACCAAGGGACACTGTTCAACTTTCCAAGATTTCAGATGGTATTTCAAATGTTATCCTATTGTAGACCTAAAATTATTTGCATTTCTGAATCTTGTTCAAAATTCTTAGCACCAAAAAAAAAAAAAAATTATTTCATATGGCCAGAATTCACAAGGGATAATATCACAGCATCTCTCAGAATACTCAGCCCAGGTGAAATAAATGAGACGAAACCTTATATTAGTGGCTAATTTTTAAACCAATAAGAATTTGAAGATAAAAGTTGATATCCTTTTAAATGTTGCCATCTTGAAAGTGATAAACTTATTTTAATGATTTTTTGAACATGTTCTTTTGAATGATTTCTGGGTAGTAAATTGCCATGTTTCCAGAATGGATGTGGTTTCTGGAAATAACTAAAAGTGATTCAGAGCCACATGTGGTAAAAATTATTAGACTCTCACAAGGAAATGCTAATTTCATTTTTAAAAAATCAGATATAACTTCAAAATAATATAACTGATTTGTAAACCTTTCTGAAGCCATTCCAAAAGAAAAGTTCTGAAAATATTTTGAGCAATGGAAACATTATTTGAAAATATGTGTAGATTCCAACTTGACTACTCTGAAGGACAATCTACATGTATAAACTCTGGTATGATTATTTGAAAAAAAATAACCAAAACATTACTTTCCAAGGATAGCTTATAACTCATTTTCTTGGAATGCCAGACATACACTGGCAGCCCACAAGCCGTATCTGGCCCACACATTGGCTTTCTTTGGCTTCACAGTATTTTTTACATTTTTGAATTTTTAAATTGGGAGATTTTAATGAAAACAAAACAAAACAAAACAAAAAACAAAAAAAAAACACCTCAATTTCTGAATAATTGTGAAAAATCAGCATAAGTAGACTCCTGGAGTTTGAATCCCTGCTCTGCCACTTTTCACTTGTATGACTTTCATCAAGTTACTTAACCCCTCTGTGCCTCAGTACCCAACACAGCTCAAGCTATTTTCCTCATCTGAAAATATAAGGATAATGACAGCACTTCCCTCCTTGGGTTATTGTGATAATCTATGAGATAATCTACATGCCTAACGCATAAGCATATAATATGTAACAACTCAACCCAATACATAGCTCAATAATAAAAAACTCAAGTAACTCAAAAAATGGAACTCAAGTAGCTCAATAAATGTAAGGTATTATTTGGGAACACTGCGCCCTCTTTATTGCAGGAGCCAAACAGCGTCAGTCTGGTTAATAGGAGGGCATGCACTCCACTTTGCTGCCGTCCCCATCTGACCCGCTTTGCTTATTCACATTACCTGCTGGCCACTGTAGGCACTGGAGTTTGCAATCCCTGCCTTCAAATCATGGCGATCTAGTCCAACAGCCACATTTAAAGAAATAATGACCTCCAAATCACAAGGTTAGTTAGCAGCATTGCTCATGATGGCTGTCTGCCTGTCCAGGGCCCTTTCCAATGCAGCTTGTACCTATAGTCTTGGCCCAAGCAAAGATCTCGTCTTTCACGTCAGTGAATTAAAGCAGAGTCGCAAAATTATTTGCATGGCACTCAGACGTGAAGAGAGAATGGAATTTCTTTCTTTCGTCTAGAACATATTCCTCATGGGTCGCCGCCACCCTGGATAACAGGAACAACTTGGATTTGCCAATGAATAATATTTCTATCTCTTCTAATCTGTCTTCTTTCCACATAACATTTTAGTCTACTCAAAATTGAGCTCTGTCAGGGTTGGTTTAAGCAGTCTCATTTGAATGACTTCATCTCTCTGAATTTTGCCTCCTCCCCATTCTATTCTTCAGGTTGGTGTCTTGGTATATGGGACCACACTCTTTGAGTCTTTGGGGAACAGGGGGTCCTCAAACTTGCTTTGTAGGTGTCCTTGGAATGCTTAGGAGCTGCTCATCTTACTGGCACTCTCTGGTTTGAAATCGGCTATCACTTGTGGTCTGTCCTACCTTGGCTTTGTCAAGATCTGGTAATCTGCCCTGACTGACCTGCCCCCACCCAGGCTGTCACAAGAACTGCAATCCCTGAGGTCCAACTCTGTCACCCATTCAGTCCTGTATTAGTCAGCCAAAGGGGTGCTATTGCAAAATACCAGAAATTGGTTGGTTTATATAAAGGGTATTTATTTGGGGTAGAAGTCCACAGTTACCAGGTCATAAAGCATAAGTTTCTTCCCTCACCAAAGTCCATTGCCACATGTTGGAGCAAGACAGCTGCTGATGTTTGCCAGGGTTCAGGCTTCTTGGGTTCCTCTCTTCCTGGGGCTGCGTTTCTCTCCAGGCTTAGCTCCTCTCTTTCCTTCACAAGGCCAGTTGTGAACTGTCAGGTGAAAGGCTCGTCTTTTTTCCTGGGGCCTTCTCTCCTTCCTCATCAGAACTCCAACATCAAAACTATTACAACTCTGTCCTTTGCCATGTCTTTTATTTTTGAGATCCCACCCACCAAGGGGTGGGGCTCAACACCCTAGTGACGTGGCCCAATCAAATCCCTAATCATAACTTAATCATGCCCAGATGAACAGACCAGTTTACAAGCATAATCCAATATCTATTTTTGGAATTCATAACTATATCAAACTGCCAAACTGCTACAACTCCCATCTCTAAAGTTTTGGTATGGTCCTCTTTGACAAGATCCCCAAGTAAACCCTTAACTAATCTCCATACATGTTGCCTGAGCCTGAAGTCTGTAGAAAAAGAAA
The DNA here is from genome assembly GCA_026826555.1 of Tolypeutes matacus. NCBI lineage: Eukaryota > Metazoa > Chordata > Mammalia > Cingulata > Chlamyphoridae > Tolypeutes > Tolypeutes matacus. Next base: position 20,552,113 of record JAKSZT010038599.1, on the reverse strand, counting down.
CTGAATTGAAACTTAAAAACCAGTGTTTTATTGGGCAGGGGTGGGGGGTAGGGGGCCAAAGTGAGAGGAAAAGGGAACTGAAGTAGGGGACAAAGAAATGCAAATTCAAGACTGGGCACAAGAAAGCACAGCTGGTTGCTCACTCAGGAAGTCTCTGGAGAGTCTGTGTGGAGTCACCGAGCCTTGAAATGGTTGGGAATGGAGAGGAGAGGAGGAAATGCAAGGAATTTAGTGCTGGCTCCTTCCCACTTCCTGTCTCTCACAGTTCAAACTTAACTGCCCTTCTAGGTTTTATTATCTGGTCCTCCACACAGTACTAAGGAAGCCTAATCCCTGTCATATTTTGCTTCAGCTGAACTTGAAAATGGTGGGACTCTTGCCTCGGTTGCAAGAGCTCCCCCAGGGCCCCCAGAAGGGGCAGTGGGAGGTGAGGTCAACAGCACAGGCCCCACCACTGCAAAAGTAAGTGGCTTACTTATTGCTGCCCAGTAAGTGGCTGCAGCCTCTGGTTCGAGCTGCCTACAGTGAGAAAAGAGTGTCAGAGGCTGGAACGGGTCCAGCGTGGCTGGTAGCTACCCTATGAGTGGGCCCAGAAGCACGTGGCCAAAGGAATCTGGGGGGTACATAAATTGAGTTTTGTACACCCCCCTTTAGGGATACTATGGGACTTTCTGAGCCTCACCACAATGGTACAAAGAGCAGTTCTGAAATTCCAGCTCTCCATCTCCTCAACCATGCTCCACCTCTGAGTTTACTTTGTTGTGGCTCCAGCCTGATGTGAGGGGGGCTCTGAATTGATGGCCCTTCAAGGGTCCTAAATGATGCCCTTAGCATTTTCCTGTCTCAGCTAACACAAATCCAAACTGGGGATGCATATCTCACTCCTCCTCCTGCTTCCTCTCTCATCATTTCCCACATTCCTTCAAGACCAGAAGGGGCAGGTTTCCAACCTTTCACGTCAGTTATTTCCTGTTCTCCTCTCTTCACCTACAAACCCATGGCCTGGGCATTGTAGTAGAAAAGGGATCTTCACTATATGGTGGAACAAACTCTTTGGGCTGAGTCCTCCAGGAAGGCTTCTTGATGTTGTTGGGAGAGGCAATCAGCCATGAGCTCTGCGTGTCCCTGCACATTCCTTCTGGGTAACCAAGAATGCAAGGCTCTCACCCCCTTTATGTGGGCCACTTCTCAGGGTTGTATTTACAATGAGCAGCCTGAGGGATGAGGTGACATCTTCCTTTGGACAAGGAGCAGGCTTGCTATAAAAGAGGTAGACTCCTGAAGCTCAGTGTTCCCTGGCCATGACACAAATCACTCTCACCCTGCCCCGCAGTCTTTCTTGGGAGGATCTGGTGAGGACCAGTGATGAGTCTGCAAATGACTGTAATTCCCAGGGGCTCTATAATCTTAGGCTAACTCACACTCAGCCTTTAACAATTCATTAAAAATTTTAGTTGAATTCTTCTTACCAGTTTGTTGTCTATTCACATCTGTTTGGGCAAGCAAGTTCTCATGGCCCATTTCTCCTTGGATGTACCTGCCTTTCTTTATATTTCAGGTTAGTCAGTTGCCCTGCAACCTTACCTCTCTGATAGGTTAAAGAAAATTTGTGATTTTTGCAGATTATCTAGCAGATGACCACTCATTTGGATAAGGCCTAAAATATTAAAGACAACCATGATAAACCAATGGAATAAAATGGTTCGGTAGACAACAGAGATAAATTGGAAAACAGCCCATCAAATGGCAAGAGTCAGGTCTTAGATGTTTAAAATATGATAAAGAAGGAGCTGGGCTGGGGACGAGTGGGGCAGATGAGTGTTGGTTTTCATTAGGAATTTGCCTTTCTGAATCATATGACTTATAACTATATTCATGTATTACTTTGAAAAAAATATTTTATAGTTGTAGAAAAAACACAATATCTTATTTATCACTAAGTCATGAGCAATAAGTAAAGCATGCTAGTCATATGTTGTTGGTTGCTGCTATAGTAGGGGGACACAGCATCAAACTATCAGAGCCCAAATCAGGCCCATCGAGATCATTTGAATCAGCTCCTCTCCAAGAATCAAGAAATTTTAAGTCAGGGAAGGGCTGGCTCATTGTAAACTTGGCACTTCTAAGCCTCACCATTAACTACCTGATGACTAAAATATTGAGTTGCTTGCGGCACCAAGGTACAAGTAGAGTACCCTTAAAAGTAAAATTCACATAATTAACTTGCAGGAGATGAGCCATGAATAGCAGGTCTCACGTGTTCTGATCACTGCTGGGACAAGCAGAAACACTGCAATGGTAAGAAAAACTCACGTTGGCTTTATTTAAGCCAAGTATTACTTGGCCATCTGCTGATACTTACTAGTTTCCCAGGTTGGAATCATAGAGTTTCCAGACAGCCTGGCACCCCTAAACAGCCTAAGTCTATTTAGGGTTCTATTTGATATCTCTTAAAGCATTTTTAAAAAATCAGCATTTCCAGAAACACATTCACAGAAAGAAATGAGTCATAATGATGCAAAATGTTAATATTTTAGCTGTTAGTCAATTCCTCAGATACCTTCCATTTAGTTGCTCAGAACATAATTTGAAGAAGTAACTAGCTTTCACTTACTACAAGATTAAATCGGATCAAGCATAAATTTGAAACTCTGGAAACACCAAATGTTCTTAATGGCTTAAAGGATGGGAAAAAAAGTGTCAAAATCTGGATTGCTGAGTCCCATATTGGCCCAGTCACTCATCAGAGACACCAAAGCTTACAGTTGCTTAAGTCCATGTAAATTCAAATAAACTGGTAAATAAATAACCAGAAGCTCTGACAAAAAAATACTGAATGATCTCCCACTGAGAAAAGTCTGATGTTACAAATGATCTGCAGCCTATACTCTCACTCCTTCCCAGGAAATTAGTGTTTGAAACTGGACAGGGTCTTGAGCAGAATAGGGTTTTGAAAAGAGAGAGCTCCTATTGTTTCCGTAAATGGATAGAGTTACTGTCACAGCCAAACTCTCCTGGGATCAGAAGCTTCTACTTGGTCAGCAGCTTCCCCTAAGTTCCTGACCGTAAGTAAGCAGGAGGAAGGGATTTCTACTGCATAGCTGCCAATGCGAAGGCTTTCCACACGGATGAGCTTCCGAGCACGGCCAGGACACACAGCAGCTCAGCAGATGGGACAAAATATTTTCTTTGGGTAGGAAAAACATTCTTTCAATGCATTAAAAAAAAAAAATTGTATTCTGTACTGTTACCAAGCATGCATGAGAGAGCAATTTGTAAAACTGCTAATTAGCCTAGAAGAGCTGTGTGGCTAGGACTTAAGAGCATATGCTCTGTAGCCAGATTGCCTGGATTCATGTATTGGCTCTTCACTTATTATCTATGACCTTGGGGAACTTGCTTAACCAGTTGTAGCAGTTTGATATTATTGATGAATTCCAAAAATAGATATTAGATTATGTTTGTAAACTGGTCTGTTCCTCTGGGCATATTAGATTATATTGGATTCAGAGGTTTCACTTTTACTTGATTAAATAATGATTAAGGCTTTGATTGGGCCATGTTGTAGAATGTTGAGTCCCTGCCCCCTTGGTGGGTGGGGACTCATAAAGAAACTGCACTGCAGAGAAGGGAGGTTGGAGTTTTGGATGCTGGAACCTCAGGAAGTAAACACACAGAAGAAGAACACAGAGGAAGACAGAAGGCTCCCTTAGACATGGCAGAGGCCGGAAGAGAGATGAGCCATTCGCCTGAAAGTTTACAGCTGACCTTGTGGGGAGAGCAGAGCAGCTGAGCCCAGAGAGAATCGAGCCCTGGGAGAGAGACAAGAATTGTCCCAGCCTGAGGCTGAGATTGGAAGAAGCTGGGACCACAGAGCCTTGGGAGGAGGAAGGCTGAACGCTTGCAGAGATAGCCCACCATCTTAGGTCAACACATGGCAACAGATTCTGGGTGAGGAAGTACCTCTTATGGTATCTTGAGTTGGATTCTTTAGGGCCTTGTGACTGTAAGCTTCTACCCCAAATAAATACCCTTTATAAAATTCAACAGACTTCTGGTACTTTGCATCAGCACCCCTTTGGCTGACTAATACACCAGTCTATGGCTCTGAATTTTTTCAGCTGTGTAAGGAGAATAATACTATCCTAATAGCCATCTCTCAGCATTGTTATGAGGACTAAATAAGTTCATTCTTTCAAAGAGCTTAGCACAGGACCTGGCTCATAGTAAGCACTCAGCAGATGTTACCTGTGAACATTTTTGTGTCAAACTTTTCATGCCCCAATTGCTTGTGATCTCTCAAGGTGCCCCCTACCAGTCAGGGGAAGGGTAGCATCTGAGAGTTCCCGCAGGGTGACCTAGCATTCCTAAGTTCCGGGTGTTTGTTAACTAAAGCTTCATCGCAGCTCCTGCCCCGTGAAGGACTTTCCTAGATCATCCCTCTCCGCTTCCCACCCCTCCTCTGGGTCTCTCAGGCCCCTGGAAGGTCCGGCTCCATGGTGATAGTCCAGGGATCTGTGGGGATGCTTCACACACCACATTCTGCTCTTTGGCCTGATTCCTGGGCGATGTTAGGGCTTATAGGCACAGGATGACTGCTGCTGCCTTACAGAACAAGAAACCTGAACATCATTTGTACGGCGATTCAAAGATCTTAGAGCTTCAGGAAAATAGACAACCTCATGTGCTGTCATTTTAGCGTAAACTTACTGAAGTAAAACACACAATGACATAAGGGGGGGGCAAATATTAGGGGGCAAGTCAGTGAGTTATCACACAATGAAGAAACATGTATAAGCATCACCCTAAGACAAGCAATAATACCTATCAGAAGCTAGAAGACCCTTCCCCTCCCATACTCTTTCCCAATAATGACTCCCTCCCTTCTCAGAAGTAACAACTGCCCTGACTTCCAATACCATAAATTAGTTTTCCTGTTTTTGAACCTTATATAAATGGAATCCTACAGAATGAATTATTTTTTGTCTGGTTTCTTTCACTTGATATTAGAATCGGGAGAATCATCTATGTCGTTGCATGTAGGGGTGGTTTGTTCTGCACTTTCTTTTCAGTGTGATCTGGTACACTTGTGTAAGCATTTCTAATGACTGTATACCTGGGGAGGGAGTGAGGGGTCACAGGGCATGTGTGTGCATGTTCAACGTTGGTAGATAATGCCAGACAATTTTCCATAGTATTTGCACAATGTACAGTCATGCCATTCATGTTTAAGGGTTCCAGTTGCTCCATATCCTCACTAAAACTGGGCGTTGCCAGTCTTTATATATATATATATATCAGTCAGCCATGTTCAGAACAAGTGTTCAATTACCTGGCTTATTGTCCCCGCCCGCGGGACAGTCAACCTGAGGCTCCAGCTCCTGCGAGAGAAAAATAGTATGGGACAAGAGACACGAAGAATGACAGCAAGGTAGGATTCTGATCAAGCTGCAAAACTTTATTGAAGAAGCAGGGTATATATACTCTAAGGGAAGAGGGAGTGGCTAATAAGGACGGGTGGCGGTTTAGGATTGATTGGTAGGTACTGTTGCTGGGGGTGTGGGATTGGTAGGTGCTATTGCTGGGGGGAGGTGGCAGTATTGAGGGAGTGGCTAGGTGCTGTTGCTAGGGGTAGGTGGCAGCATTTCTGGCGCGAATCTTTGGCGCGGGCGCGAAATGCTGCTGACTTCCTAGAAGAAGGCTAGGGTGTTATTGTTTCAATCCTGGTGGCCATGTTGCATGCCACCGACCTTGCTTAAGGCAAAATAGACATGGATATATTATTTTTATGGCCCCCAACAGCTTATATTTGTTGTAACTCCCTTAGTATTTCTTTAAACACAACAGAGTTTAATTATTGTGTTCAATAATTCTAAGATGCTGGTAATTTTCTAATGTAAATTAGGGAATATAGTGCCCATAATAATGTTTTTAAACCTGTCAATAATCATCTAAGCAAATTTAATTCAACAAGTTTTTTATTCTCTTTATAAACTAAATATTGGACCTACCCTACTGACATCCTAGGCACTACAGACATTTAAAAAATTAATGTTATTTATATATACTCCATATCTACCAAACACACACTCCTCCATCCCCCTTTCCCTGATCTCCTGGTAACTTCTAATCTACTTTCTGTCTCTGTGGACCTACTATTTCTAGACATTTCTTATAAGTGACATCATACAATATTTGTCCTTATGTATCTTGCATGTTTCGCTAAGCATGGTGTTTTCAAAGTTCTTCCATGTTGCTGCATGTCTCAGAAATTCATCTTTCTTAGGGCCAAATAATATTCCATTGTGCATGTGTGTGTGTTCCATATTTTGTTTATCCATTGATTAGTTGATGGATGCTATGTTATTTCCACCTTTTGGCTATTGTGAATAATGCTGCTATAAATATTGAGATACAACTATCTGTTTGAAACCCTGTTTTCATTTTCTTTGAGTATATATACCTAAGGGTGGAATTGCTGGATCATATGGTAATTCTGTATTTAACTTTATGAGATACTGTCATATTGCTTTCCACAGCAGTTGCATGATCTGTATATTCCCACAATATACTAGAGTTCCAATTTCTCCACATCCTTTCCAACACTTGTTAATTTCTGTTTTGTGTGTGTGTGTGTGTGTGTGTGAAGTGGTATCTCATTTTGGTTTTGATTTGCATTTCCCTCATAACTGATAATGTTGAGCATCTTTTCATGTTTATTGGCTATTTGTACATCTTTTCAAGTCTTTTACCCATTTTTTAATTGAGTTATGTGTCTGTTGTTGCATTGTAAAAGTTTTGTATATATTTTGGATTTTAAGACCTTATCCAATAAATGGTTTGAAGCTATTTTATCTCATTCTGTAAGTTTTCTTTTCACTTTCTTATAATGTTCTTTGATGTACACGTTTATTTTGATAAAATCAGATTTATCTATTATTACTATGGTTGATTGTGTTTTTGGTGTCATATCTAAGAAACCATTGCTGAATCCCAGGCCATGAAGATTTGCCCCTATGTTATCTTCCAAGAGTTTTATAGTTTTAGCTCTTATATTTGGGTCCTTGATACATTTTGAGTTAGTTTTTGTATGTGTTGTGATGTAGGGGCCAAACTTCATTCTTGTGTATGTGACTATCCAGTTTTCCCAACACCATTTGTGGAAGAGGTATTCCATTGCATGTACCCAGTATGTATTGTCAGTCATTTTATTTTTAATCTTGACCATTCTAGGGGTAGAGTGTGGTTATAATTTGCATTTTCAGATGACTTCATGCTTAATTTTATAGAACCTTTTTAATGTATCTATTGAAATCATTTTTTAAGATAAAATTTTATTGAAGTATATCATCCATACATGAACATAGTAAACAATAAGTATATAGTAAAAGTTTTGAACTTACAAAACCAAGATGCATATCATCATACAGGGCTCCCATACATCACCCCATCACCAACACCTTGCATTGTTGTGAAACATTTGTTACAAACTATGAAAGAGCATCGTCAAAATATTTCTATTAACTATAGCCCATATCTTACATTTTCCCCCCAACACACCCAATTATTAACACCCTATATTAGTATAGTTCATGAGAAAATATTCTCATATTTGTCCTGTTAATCACAGTAGATCCTACCACTTTTAAGTGGGCTTTTTCTTGATTAACTGTTTGTTGTTGTAGTTGTTGTTGTTGTTGTTTTGTGCTTGAAGAAAGATGTTTCTGCCCATTCTTACTGGTTATTCAAAGCTTCTTTGGGGGAATGGAGGCATCTCACTCTGCTATCATGATTGGGGTGGGGCCCCTTATTCATTCATTTTTTTAAAAGGTTTATTTTATTTATTTCTCCCCATCCCCTCGTTGTTTGCGCTTGCTGTGTCCATTTGTCTTCCTTGTTTCTTTAGGAGGCACCAGGAACTGAACCTGGGACCTCCAATGTGGGAGGAAGGTGCCCAATCACTTGCGCCACCTCCGCTCCCTGCTTTTGTTGTGTCTCTTGTTATGCTCTTTCTTCTTGCATCTCTTGTTGTGTCATATTGTTGTGTCAGCTTGCCGTGCCTGCCCATCACGCCAGCTCGCTGTCTTCTTTAGGAGGCACTGGGAACTGAACCAGGGACCTCCCATGTGGTAGGTGGGAGCTCAATTGCTTGAGCCACATCTGCTTCCCCATTCATTCATTTTTGAGTGCTCTGCCCACCATGTGCCAGTTCTGTGCTGCGGATGGAGCACTGAGCAGACATTTTGGCTAGGGTGGCTAGGAAGGGCCTCACTGAGAAGGTGATAGATGAGCAAATGCCTGAAGGAGGAAAGAGGGGGCACCATGCAGACCCTGGGAGAAAGCATTCTGCAGAGAACAACCAGTGCAAAGACCCTGAGCAGAGGCATGCCTGGAGTATTGGAGAAGCTTGAGGATGTCCCTGTGGCTGAAGCAGAGTCAGTCAGGCATGAGTAGTGGGAGATGAGAGCAGCAAGGTGATAGGGGCAGTTTGTGAGTGGGAGGACTGGTTTTGACCCTGAGTAACATGGAGCCACGGGAAGACTGTGGGCAGGGGAGGGACCTGGTCAGACTCAGCTGTTTACAGTCTCCCTCAGGGGTTGGAGATTTACTGATACCACATCTTCCCTTCCTCTCTCTCTCTCTCTGCCCCTTCCTCTCACTGTCTGCCTTCAGTGGCCTCTGAAGCTATGGCCTTCGGGTGAGTAGTTTTGGCTTTGGAGGTGGGGGTAGTATAGGGAGGAGTTCCAGTTTCCCCTCCTCTGTGCCCCAGTAACCTCCGACCTGTGACACACACACCCCTTTCTCCCTGTAGTACATTATTCTGAAAAAGAGTCTGGAGATGCAATTCCCAAATCGTCTATTCTTTCTAAGTGTGTTGGTAGCTTGGGGCAGCAGGGTGGTTGGGATGGTGGTCAGGGCCCTGAGATTCTTGAGGTGCTCCCAAGAGCTCTCAGCCTCCCCCCACCCTAATCTTCCCTCTCCAGGAGGTGGCCAGATCTTCCCAGACTACAGAGGAGTTTTAAGTGTTTATGGATGCAAAACTGGTCCATTTGAAGAAGGTGATTCAGAGCAAGGGTCCTGGATGTGGCAGGAGGGTGGTGCTGGGGTTCTTGGGGGTAGGAGACATGTCTGTGGGCTCTTCCCCTCTGTGCCCAGAAAGGTGGTGGTTTTGTGATGACAGCAGGATGGAGAAAACTGTGAGCAGTATCAAGGAGGCCATCAAGAAAAGGTAGCAGGCAACTGGCGAGCTGTAGGTGAGGCGAGGGCTTGCGGAGGTGGCAGTGGGAGAGCAGAGGCTGGAGTGGAGGTGGGGGCAGGGGGTAGGGCGCTGTCTGGGAATCACAGCACCAGTCCTCTATTGAGATCATTATATGAGTTTTTCTTCTTTATTTTGCAAATATGTGAAGTGCATTGCATTGATTGATTTTCAAAAGTTATACCAACTTTTCATTCCTGGAATAAACCCAATTTGCAGATCTTTATATTTTTGCTTGATTCAATTTGATAATATTTTGTTTAGGATTTGTGTATATATGTCCACAAAACATATTGGTGTGCAATATTCTTTCTTGAAAGTTCTTAGGTTATACTGACATTATAAAACAAGCTGTGAAGTGTTGTTATCTCTTCCTTAAATATTTGGAAGAATTCATTGGGAAGGACATCTGGGCTTGAAGTTTTACTTTGTTTTATGGGAAGGTTTTGTTGTTGTTGTTATTAACTTCTTATTGAAGTATAACATACAGAAAAGTGTACATATTTTAAGAATACAGTGCAAGGAATTCTCACAAACTGAATACAACCATGGGACCAGTACCCAGATGGAGAAACAGAAAATTATCATCCCAGGTACTTATCTCTTGTCCTCTTCCAGTCATTACCCCTCCTTTACAAGTGAAACCACTATCATGACCTCAAACACCATAAAGTAGTTTTGCTGTTTGGGTACTTTACAAACATGGAATAACACAGCACATATTCTTTTGTGTTTGGCTTATTTTGCTCAATTTTATCTTTGTGAGATTTATCCATATGGTTGTATATCATTGTAGATCATTTCTCAGTTGTATCCCACTGTTTGAATTTATTTTTCCACAATTTCGTGTTTCTACTGTTGATGGTCTATTTGAGTTACTAGGAATAAGGATGCTCTGAACATTCTTGGGCATGTCTTCTGGTGAACAAATGTTTGCATTTCTGTTGATATATTCCTAGGGCTAAAATTTCTGGGTTATAGGTTATATATGTGTTCAGCTTCAAAAGATACTGCCCCACAGTTTTCCAACCTGTTTGTACCAATTTATACTTGCACTAGTGGTTATGAGAATCCCACTTGCTCTGATATTGAGGTGAAAATTCACATGACATAAAATTCACCATTTTAACATGAACAATTCAGTGCCATTTAGTTGAAACTTTGTGATTCTACTATCAATGGTATTGTTTTCTAAATTTCATTTTCTAACAGCTTTTTGCTGGTATATAAAAGTGTAATTGACTTGCATATTATTCAGTAGCCTACAAACATGCTAAATTCACTTATTAATTCTCAAAATATTTTCTAAGTATGCAATCACATTTTTTATAAGTTTTATTTCTGATCATTATGCCTTTAATTTTTTTTCTTCCCTTATTGCACTGGTTAGGATTTCCACTACAATGTTGAAAGAAGTGTTGATAGTAGCATCCTTGTCTCTTTTCTGATCTCAGGATGATTACCATTAAGTATGATACCTGCTGTAGGATGTGTAGATAGTTTAATAAGATTAAGAAAGTTCCCTTCTATTCAGAGTTTTCTCAAAGATTTTTATCATGAATAGGGTTGAATATTAAATACTTTTTGATGTTTTCCTTTATTATGTCACATGTAAATTAAATTTTTGGAATCTCAAATGGATTATTGTATTTCAAATTTATGATTGAAATGATGCTTTATCCTTTTTATATAACACTGGATTCAGTTTTCTCATATTTTGTTTAGGACTTTTACATCTATGATCATGAAGGAGATTGGACTGTAATTTTCCTTGTAATGTTTTTTTTTTTTTAATCAGGTTTTGATATTTAGGCTTTGCCCACTCCATAAAAGAGTTAGAAAGTGTTCCCTCTGTTTCTTGTGTCAATTACAGACATGATTTCATTAATATAGGACTATTTAGATTTCATATTTTCATGTGTAAGTTTAGTAAGTTGCATGTTTCTAGCAGTTTGACCATTTCAGATGTGTAAGCGTAAAGTTTTTCATAATGGACTCATCCAAGTCACCTGGTGAGGAGACAACGATGGGAAATGGCCATCCCAGGGAATGGAGAGGGCCTACATCTGCAGGCAGGATCATCCCACCCACCATATTCATGGGATATAAGCCCTCTCTCACTTGGAGTTGGAGTGGACATCACCATCCCAGTCGCCTCTGGATTGGGGGAAGAACTATGGACTAAAGTGGACTTGATGGTATTCTCTTGCTCACATATGGTGATTCTTGCAATGCAAGAAATTATAACAATGAGGTGGAGCCAGTGGCCACTTGACAGTTTTTGGGTAGGGAGGGGATGAGCAGTTGAAATACAGGGGCTTCTCTGGGAGTTGGAGGTTGTCCTGAGTGCTGTTGTGGCAATGGATGCAGGCCATTTTAAATCAGCACACACCACTCAGAACTGAGTGGGAGAGAGTGTGGTCTAAGTGTGAACTGTGGTCTATGGTTGGTGGCAAGGCTCCAGGATGTGTAGGTTCATTGAGGTTGGTGGGCCACACTGTGGGAGATGTTTGTGTTGGATGTGGTGGGAGGTGTGGGAGGTGGGCAACATGGGAATCCCAGTGGGTTCCGTGTAATATTTTAGGTAATCTAAGCACCTCTTAAAATATATGTATATATATATATATATAAATAACATTTTTGTAAGCAAATACACATATATGCATATATATTTACATATCATTTTGCAAATGTTTGTATGTATTGTGAGAATTTTGATTTTTACCCATAATAAAAAAAAAAAAAAAAAAAA
>JAKSZT010038599.1:20504938-20530480 GCA_026826555.1 Tolypeutes matacus | reverse complement strand
ATCTATCTATCTATCTATCTATCTATCTATCTATCTATCTATCTATCCATCCAGAGAAAACACATCAGTGGATTCCAGGGCTTGGGTGTGAAGGGAGGGAATTTACTGAAAAAAAGTACATCAGTAAACCAAGCAGCACACACAGAGCTTATATGCCTCTTAACTCCTGGTCTGGTTGACTTTTCTTTATACCATGTGACCTATCCAGTAAATTACGGGAGTGGAGATAGACCTGGGTTAAAATTTTTTCCCTACTTTCTGGTCATGTGCCTTCATACAAGTTACTTCAATGCTCTGAATCTCAGCTTCCTCCACATAACTTCACATGATTGTGGAAAGATGTTCAAAGAATTAAGCTTAAAGCATGATGCCTGGCTGGTCTTCTCTTTTGAAAAGAGCTAAATTATGTCAATAAACCATGAACTGGCCTTCTTGTCTACATCCTTCAAATCCACTACAGTTTGCTGGCATCTAGGCTATGAAGCACCAACTCTCAAAACAACATCCATGAGTATGCACATTCCATCAGTGTAACAAAGTAACAAAGACTGTGTTGAACAAGAAAGACAAAAAATCTACTTTTTTTCTTTTCAGTATCCTGAGTCTGTTACCTGCCCTGTCAGCTCATAATGGTCAGATTCAATAAGTAGCTTTTCTAATAGGACCCACAAAAGACTGCTCCCAGCAACAGTTCCCCAAGTGCAGGGGCAGCGTCTGGCAAAGGATGATCCACTGATGGGCCCTTGTTATCTAGCCTTATGAGACTAGCCTTATGAGACTTTGCTCTTGAAATGGAAACTTAGCCTATTGTTATGGGTGCCTAAGGGTTGCCTCCTGAGAGCCTCCTTGTTGCTCAAATGTGGCCTCTCTCTAAGCCAAACTCAGCATATGAATGCATTACCTTCCTCCTAGCATGGGACATGACTCCTGGGGATGAGCCTCCCTGGCAGCGAGGGACTACCGAGTGCCAACTGGCAATACTACTGGAAAAAGACCTTAAATAAAAGGGGGAAAGGGTAAAGACAAATGAGTTCATATGGCTAAGAGACTTCAAAGTGAGCCAGGTGGTCATCCCAGAGGTAATGCTTATGCACATCTCAGTAGGACCTCATAGGCTTCCGAAGTGGATATCACCCCAAATAGAGGGGCTCCTGAGGCCTCTGGAGACACCCAGGTCCTATGTCAGGAGTTTTGTGCCTTATCAGTGGGCCCTAGTTTGGAATCTGTGCTTCTGAGAGTGACAGAGTTGGACTCAAATATGTCTTTCCTGCACATGGTTCATCTGTACCTTCTATTCAAACCTATACGTAGTGCTGGAGTTTGTAGGTGTACATCCAGAGACTGGAGTCTTTGGGCTGTCCATGTGCCAGCTGGGCCCGGAATCTCGGTGGAGCTGCAACTCCCACTCTACAGCTCAATGGACTCATCCAGGACACCTGGCGGGGAGATGATGCTAGACAACAGCCATCCTAGGGAATGGAGAGAGTATGCAGCTGCAGGCAGGATAACCCCATCCATCTTATCCATGGGATATAAGTCCCCTCTCACTTGGAGGTGGAGTGGACATCACCATCCCAGACTCCTCAGGATTGGGGGAAGAGCTATGAACTAGAGTGGACTTACTGGTATTCTGTTATAGACATACTGTGATTCAACCAATGGAAGAAATTACAACATTAATGTGGAGCCAGTGGCCACTGGACACTCTGGGGGCAGGGAGAGGGAAAAGCAGTTGTAATACAGGGGCTTTTTCAGGACTTTGGGATTATCCTGAGTGACATTGCAACGACAGATATAGGTCATTTCATATCATCATATAATGTGCAGAACTGTGTGGGAGAAAGTGTGGTCTACAATGTGAACTATGGCCCATGCTCAATGGCAAAGCCCCAGGATGTGTATATCCATTGCAGGTGATGTGCCACACTAATGAAGGATGTTTCTACGGGAGGCTGTGGGAGGTAGGACATATGGAAATCTCTGTAATTTTTGTGTAACATTTATGTAATGTTAAGTATTTTTAAAAAAAGTTTTTTTAATTATTAAGAAAAAGAAAAAGACTGCTTCCTTATCTCCAAATCTCTATGCTAGGGGAAGGGGAAAGATAGTTACAGGAAAGCAGCAAGGGTTGAGAAATCTGAAAAATGCTACCACCTCAATGCAAAGATTTTGGCAACCTAACTGCAAAGAAAAATAAGCCATAACTTTATCTTAATGTTACTTAAAAAGGAAATAACATGCCGTATGTGAAAACAGAAATGCTGCATGAAAACTGTCAATTCTGATTCCACTTGCTTGCACCTTCTCTCTGTAACTGTTTGTTGCCAATCAATGCCTCTATGGTAGATCTGATCCAAACACAATATTGGTTTTAGGGCTCTGAAAATTTGTTAGCAGATGACTTTACTTCCCACATTTCTAACACCATCTAGAATGAGTCCACTCTCATCTCAGCCCAGCTCTTTACCTGTCTCTCCTCACGGAGGTTTCCCCTCCACTAAAACTCATTCCCTGTGTCTGTCCCCACTCACCTCCCAGGATCTCACCTTCCCATTTGCATTCCAGAATCTTTGGGGCTTTCCTCCCACATGCTGTCCTCTTGAAACCATGGGCAGGCCAAGACTGGTTTGTGGGGATGTCCTCTCATTCTCTAACCTTTTCCTCTGAGCTTGTTTAACCGCAGATCATATAACCTGAGCATGCACAGAAAACAGACTCTTGTCCTTTAGACAACCTTTGAGACACAAGGAACAAAGGTTACCTCCCTCAGAACCAAGATTATGAGAATAAGAAGACATTGGAAGCAAATCAAACAAGAGGTCCTTCAACAAAGAAGATCCAGCCTAAAATCCACTCTACCACATATGGACAACTCTATAATTAACCAATTGGACTATGCTAAGTCAAACTTCCCTACTTCTGCCCCCAGCTCTCACCTGCCACTCCCATAAAATCTCCCTTAACTCTTAAAAGAGACTGATTGAGTCTTGCTTCTTGTCTCCTTGCTGGTCAGCCTTGCAATAAAATTTTCTTTTCTCAAAATCCCAATGTCATAGTATTGGCCTCTGTATGTGTCAGGTGGTGAGCCCTTGCTAGGTAACACTATCTTTTAAAATGCCTGCTGGGCCTGGGGAGGGAAATTCCTGGAAAATTGAACTTCTCATCACCCAGTTCTTCAGTGAATGTGCTGGGGGTATTCTGCACTAGTTACTGGCATAAGTGAGAAAAGCAAAGAGAGCATATGATGCCTGGTAGAATCCTTATACTATAGTGGTTCTACCCACAGTAGAACACGGTGAACTTTGGGGATCTAGGAAGCAGTTCTCCACTGGGGAACATGTTTGTTATATCCTACTTGTTGTTGCTTCCTCAGCATATTTCCATATCCTTTATCACTGAAGGATCCTTTCTGTTGGCAACTTTTCATGAATTATATCACCATATACTCCTCTACCTTGAAAAGTCTAACTTCTCTGCTGCCTTTATGGCTATCCTTGCATTCACTGCTAGCTTTCTCTAAGGAGAGCCCTATAGTGATTCCTGACCTACCCCTATAATGCCATACTCTTCAAAAGGAACTCAGTTGGTATCTTTTAGATCCATCATTTATAAGGGGTTCATGCTGCTTACAATGGTCATAAAACCTCCCATCCAGCGATTCTTCCTAGTTCTTCAATCTGTTGATTTTCTTTCCATTTATCCATCCTCTTTCTGTGCTCTTATAAACATTAATGCCTATTACGACAGTTGAAGTTCTTTTATAAATCCCAAAAAGAAAAAGATTATGTTTTTTAACTAATCCATTCCTGTGGGTTTGAGACCCTTTTGATTAGACTACATCAGTGAGGCGTGAGCCAGCTTGGGTCTCCGCCCTCTTGCTGGGTCTGATATAAACAGAGATACAGAGAGAGACACACATACAGAGAAAGGAAGCTGCCATATTAATCCTACCATGCGAGAGAGGACTGCAGGAAAACAGAGAAGCCCAAAGAGGCTGAGAGAGGTCCCAGAGTCTGGAACCAGCAGAGCACAGAGACACGGAAAGAGGCCCCTGAAGGGCTGGGCCCAGGCAGCAGCTCAAGACTAACCTAAGATGAGCCCTCCATATGCCTGATTGCTACCTAGCAGGATGCCAGGACCACCAACAGCTGACTTTGGTGAGAAAGCATCCTTAATGGTGCTTTGATTTGGACATTTCACAGCCTAGGAACTTTATAAAAGCCAACCCATTTCTGGTACTTTGCATTAGCAGTCCTATGGCAAACTAACATACCTATGCTGCAATTTCACATAGGAATTCTGCTTAAAAGACATTTTAGGTTTGACATAGATGATGATTATGCTGAGAATCTAAAAATCAACCTTGATGTAAGAGGAACAATGACTAGAAGGATTTATGAGCATTTTACAACCTATAGAGTAAGTTGCTAAAAGACATTATTTTTTAATTGATTTGGGGAGTATCTGTGATAGGATTACAGCCTTTGTCCAATTCCTACTCTCAAGATGGAATATATAGGAGCTGCCACAAGTAATGAGGCAAAAATGAATATTAATCAAGATAGACAAAGAAAGTACGGTGGCTTTCAAAGTATTATACTATTCAAAGTTGGGTCCCAAATTTCTGAGAGTTAGTTCACCGGTAATGAGTACAGCTGCAACTCTCTTTATTATCACACATTTATCCTAGATTTCTAGAGAATACTGGTTAGTAATTTCAGATATTCAAATTTAGGCAATTCTGAGATGTCTCTGCTGGAAAGTGTCAGAGGAGAAAACAAACCCTCTTTAGCCTGCTTTCTCTCAGCCGGGATTCTTCACAATCCAATTCTTCAGAGAGTGATTGCAAAGGAATTTATTTCAAAGGACTGAATAAATTTCTTTAAAGGGGAGATTTACATTTTAAATGATGTTTCAAAAAATTTCCATTTAATTACTATCATCAATTTGTTTTTCAATTTCCAATTATTATTCTCTGCATAGCCCACTTAGTCATCATGATTTCTAAGCAAGTACTTTCAAACATTGGATGGTTTTATTTTTTGTTAAAACAACAGGAGATAAAGGCTAAGAAAAAATTTAAAAAAAAAAAAAAATTTTTTTTTTTTCTTGCTGAATGTACCAAAAGTAGTGAATGTGCTCTATTGTAGATCACCTTCTGCCCTAAGCTTAGATAAGTAGAAAGGGCCAGAAAGCTTGATGTGTTATTTCCTCTCATGGTATTTTTTTTCCTAGCTATAACAAAGCTAAAGGAATCATAAAAACTTTAATCTTCTGCCTAAAATTATTCTTCACACAGGATTTGGGGATGGCATTCAAATTAGTCATTTTAGTACAACATTAACACACATTATAGCAACAACCATGGACAATGTTCTGCCTTTCTGTAGGTTCAAACATCAAGAAAGTTGCCGACCAGAAGTAGCTAATCATTAATTTTCCTCCTCACTTGGGTAGCCCTGAGGGTTGACCCAATGATTTTCTTCCAATTTTTTCTCTGGATAAAGTTTTTTTTTTTTTTTTCATTTTTTTCAGTTCACTTCGCTTTCCATCCATTATTTCAAACAACTGTGTTTACAAATGTCTTTCCTTTAAGGTTATGTTCCTGTAAAATTTTTCCTTTGTGGGCATTATGGGTTGAACTGTGTGCACCCCAAAATATGTTCAAGTCTCAATTCCCAGGTCTATGAATGTGACCTTATTTGGAAATAGGCTCTTTGAAAAGGAGATTAGTTAAAATTAGGCCAAACTGGATGAGGGGGTCCTAATCCAAGATAACTGATATGTTTACAAAGGGAGAACTGGACAATGACAGAAGAAAGAACTGAGGCTGAAAACACCATAGACTGCCAGCAAGCCATGGCCAAAAGCCTGGAGAGAGGCATGGAACAGATCCTCCCTGCAGACTTCAGAAGAAGACATCTTCGCTTTGGACTTCTAGCCTCCATAATTATAAGAAAATAAATTTCTGTTGTTTAAAGACCCCCACTTTGTGATACTTTGTTACAACAGCCCTAAGTAACCAAGACAAGCTATGTCTGCAACATACCTCTGTTGGGTTTTTATTCTTGTGTGGGCACTAGTGATTTAGTGGCATCAATAGCCCATCTTATTTCCAACTACATTGCTAGAGAACTATATACTTCAACTACTGGTAATTTATATGTGAACTGCTAGTATTGCCCAGTAGAATACATCTCATATTCCCATTTTCTAATAATGGATAATTTGTTTCCTGACTTTCCATTGCTTGCCACACCCCAAGTTAAAACCCCTGGCCTAAGGTTTCTCACTACCCATTCCTTTCCATCAATTTAGGATTATGGTTTTTCCTTTACCTCTTCCCACCATTCCCTCTTCTTGGGTGTCAGGAAGAACAGAGATTTCCTTGGTTAGAACCCCAGCTTTTGGCCCAAATTACTGTTGAAAGAAATAATTACATCACCAATTTAAATGGTACATGGAGACTAGATTCCACATTTTAGGAATTTTGTTTTCTATCTCCTCTCTTGCTTTCTAAAAAATCCTAAAATCTGTATCAGCTCCTTCTGGATTCTCTAATCTTTACAAATAATTTTTGTAATTTACAAATAATCTTTTAGCAACTAAAAAATCAAATATCTAGGAATATAACTAAGGATATAAAGGACTTACACATGATAAACTACAAAACATTGCTGAAAGAAACCAAAGAAGACCTAAAAAAATGGAAAGATATTACATTTCATAGATTGAAAGACTAAATATGGTAAAGATGTCAAATTCGACCCAAACCAATTTACAGATTCAATACAATCACAATAAAAATTCCAACAGCCTTCTCTGCACAGCCTTCTCTGCAGAAATGGAAAAGCCAATCATCAAATTTATATGGAGGGGGAAAGGGTCCCTAATAGGCAAAACCATGTTGAAAAAGAAGAATAAAGTTGGAGGACTCACACTTCTCAATCTTAAAACTTATTACAAGGCCACAATAATCAAAACAGCATGTACTGACACAATGACATATAGAAATCAACCCTACATTTATGGCCAACAGATTATTGAGAAGGCTGCCAAATCCACTAAATGGGAAAAAGAAGTCTTTTCAACAAATGGTGCTTGGAAAACTGGATGTCTATATGCAAAAGAATGAAGGTGGATTCCTACCTCACACCATATATAAAAATTAACTCTAAATGGATCAAAGACCTACATATAAGAACCAGAAATACAGAACTCCTAGTAGAACATAAGGAAGCATCTTCAGGACCTTGTAGGCAATGGTTTCTCAGAGTTTACACCCAAAGCACAAGCAATAAAATAAAAAATGGAACTTCATCAAAATTAAAAATTTTTGTCCTTGAAAGGACTTTATAATGAAAGTGAAATGACAACCTACACAATAGAGAAAATATTTGTAAGACATATAACCAATAAGGGTTTGATGTTCAGAATATATTAAAAAAAAAAAAAAAACCTACAATTTAACAACAAAAAGACAAACAACCCAATTAAAAAATGGCCAACTCTAAGCCAAAACTCAGCATATAAATGCATTTCCTTCCCCCTCAGTGTGGGACATGACTCCCAGGGAAAAGCCTCCCTGGCACTGAGGGATTACCAACTAGCAAGCAACTGGAAAAAGACTTTGACCAAAAGGGAGAAAGGGTGAAAACAAATGAGTTTATATGGCTAAGAGACTTCAAAGTGAGTCGGGAGGTCATTTCACAGGTTACGCTTATGCATGTCTCAGCAGGAAGTCATTGACTGCCAAAGTAAACATTACCTCAAATAGTGGGGATCCTGAGGGCTCTGGAGACAGCTCAGGAGTTTGGCAATTTACGCTCCCCAGTGTGATACAGTTGGACTCAGTTGTGTTTTCCCTACACATAGCTCTGTTGCCCCTCTATTTGAACCTATAGTTAGTACTAGAGCTGATAGTTTTATGTCCAACGGACTTAAAGGCTGTCCATGTAGCAGTTGGGCCCTGAATCTCAAGAGACTTGAAACACCCACATTCTGGTTCATTGGACTCACCCAAGACTAACAAGATGATGACTGGGAAGCGGCTGTGGCTCAATCAGTGGGGCTCCCGTTTACCATATGGGAGGCCCCGGGTTCGGTTCCTGGGGCCTCCTGGTGAGGGCAGGCCCACCCGCACGGCGTGGTTGGCTGACCCAGCGAGCACAAGCAGCAAGGGGGGGATAAATGAATAAATAAATAAAATCTTTAAAAAAAAAAAAAATATGATGACTGGCAACAACCATCTAAAGGAACAGAGTCCTCAAGTGCAAGCAAGAAAGTCCCATCCATCTGCCCCACGGGATCTAAGTCCCCTCTCAATTAGAGGTGGAGTGGGTATCACCATCCAGAATCCTCCGGATTGGGGAATGGATGATGGACTAGAGTAGACTTACAGTTGTTCTACTGTAGACTTGTGATCCTAGCAATGGAAGAACTTTTATCATGGATGTGGAGGCAGTGGCTATTCCGAAGGGAGGGAGAGGGAAAAATAGGTGTAATTTGGGGGCATTTTCAGGGCTTGGGAATTATCCTGAATGACACTGCAATGACAGGTACAGGCCATTGTATATCTTGTAATAACTTGCAAAAATGTGTGGGAGAGAGTGTAAACTACAAGGTAAACTATAACCCATACTTAGTGGCAATGCTCCAAGATGTTATCAATTGTGGCAAATGTACCACACTAATGAAGGATGTTGTTGATGTGGGAAAATGTGGGAGGGCTAGGGAGCGGGGCATATGGGATTCCCCTATATTTTTTGTGTTAACATTCATGTAATCTTTTTCTTTAAAAAAATTTTAAAAAGTGTATTTTTTAAAAAATGGCCAAAAGACTTGAATAGACATTTCTCCAAAGATGTATAAATGGCCAATAAGCACATAAAAAGATGCTCAACATTACTAGCCATTAGGGAAATGCAAATCAAAACCACACTGAGATACCATTTTGCACCCACTAGAATGACTACTA
This sequence comes from Tolypeutes matacus, assembly GCA_026826555.1. NCBI lineage: Eukaryota > Metazoa > Chordata > Mammalia > Cingulata > Chlamyphoridae > Tolypeutes > Tolypeutes matacus. Next base: position 20,521,503 of record JAKSZT010038599.1, on the reverse strand, counting down.
TTAAAAAAAAATAACAACAGCAAATTACAAGTGTTAGGATGTGTAGAAACAGGAACACTCATTCATTGCTGGTGGGAATGTAAAATGGTGCAGCTGCTGTGGGAAACAGTTTGGCAGTTCCTCAGAAAGTTAAGTATAGAATTACCATATGATTTGGCAATCTCACATCTAGGTATATATCCTAAAGAACTGAAAGCAGGGACTCGGGCAGATATTTAAACACCATATTCATAGCAGTGTTATTCACATTGCCAAGAGAAGAAAGCAACCCAAGTGTCCATCAGTAGATGAACAGATCATTAAAATGTGCTATATACATATAAAGGAATATTATTCAGCTCTGAAAAGAATGAAGTTCTGATTCATACAACAACTTGGATGAACCTTGAAGACATGTTGAGTGAAATAAGCCAGAAATGAAAGGACAAATATCATATGGTCTCACTGATATGAATTAGAATAAGCAAATTCAGAGAGTCAGAAACTACAATAAAGATTACTAGAAGCCAGGATATGGTAGGGAATGGGGAGTTACTGCTCAATTGGTAGAGTTTCTGTTTGGGGTGATGGGAAAGTTTTGGTACTACATGGTGGTGATGATAGCATAATATTGTGAATATAATTAGTAGCACTGAAATATATTTGAATGTGGTTAAAAGGGGAAAACTTAGGTCATATATACATTACTAGAATAAATTTTTTTTAAAAAACCACATAATAATAGTAACAATGAACGCTAATGTAAACTATGGACTAAAGTTAATAGTATAATTATAATATTGTTTCATCAAATGTAACAAAAGTACCACACTAATGCAAAGTGTTAAAAATAGGGAAAACTGCATGTGGTGGGACACATGGGTATATGGGAACTTTATTTTCTGCATGATTTTTCTGTAACCCTATAATTTCTCAAATAAAAATTTTTAAATAAATAATAAAATAAAAAGAATGACCTTAAAAGAGAGAGAGGGAGAGAAAGGGAAAGAGAGACTACAGAGGCATGACAATTAAATGTAATGCTTATCCATAGATTAAATATAAAATTGCAATCAAGGACATTATTGGTACAAATGGTAAGATTTTACTCTTTAGTGTATGTTAGATAATAGTATTGCATCAAAGTTAAATTTCTTGAGTGTGATCATTAGATAGTGGTTACAGGAGAATGTCCTCATTCTGAAATAGTAAGTTTGAAGTGTTATGGTGCTGCAATTTACTCTCAAATGGTTAAGAAAAAAGTGTAACTATTAAGAGAAGCATACGTATACAAATACACATCCTGATGGGGGAGGAAATATGGCCAAATGTTAACTGGAAAATCTAGGTGACAGGTATATAGGTGTTCATTATATTATTCTTGCATTTTTTTTTCTGTAGCTTTGAAATTTTTTTCAATATAAAAGTAGAGAAAAACAAAAAAGAATAAAAAACGAAATACTATAACGACCATCTTGGAAGGTTTTTGAAGAAAAAACCAGAGAAGAAAGAAGTCACAAATCAGTTCTGAAACCAAACACAAATACCTTTTATTTGCAGGGTATCATTTTACATCAATTCCATTAAAACCTAAAATCAGTTTGCTGTACTCAAGTCAGGTGGCAAAACAGTATTTCAGTTAAGCTGGGAGTCACAGGACTTGCACACTTTTATGAATGTAATGCAAATACTGACGACATGAAGCATTCACAGTTATAGGTTAGCTGCTGTTCACTTAACAGTAACCCCCAACAGAAATTTATTTTATGAAACAAAAGCAACCCATGGTTTGGTCTCATTTACAGACACCCAACATTTTAGTTGGTCAATGAATTCTATATATGTATTATACAACATATGAAAGAATAAAGGTAACGCTTACAGAGGTATTTTAGCAATTTTAAGAATAAAAACGAAGGACACAAACTAACTTTTAAAGCTTTCTGTATAAACTTCAAAAGCAATGTTAAAATGGAGACCGAGACACAACAGAAATCTGTTGTTAATTCAGAGTTCATGCTTCAAAAAAGGTTTGCGTTACATTATCATGGGTGTTTGTGACGAATCAAATAATGGAATTTCTGACCTATCGCACCACTAAAAGTTGTATTCCATTAAAGCAGAGTATTTGGGAGAAAATATTTGGAAATCACACATCTGACAAGGTCTAAAATCCAAAAATTAAATAAACAAAGAAACAGAGTACTGCAATATGGAGTTTAAAACACAATGGAAAAAGAGAAAAAGGGTGTAGACTTAGGTACTAAAGAAAAACCCAAAGAAGGCATCCTAAGTTATTTAACATAGCCAGTAAATAAACACTCGATGATTATTCCTCGGTTTTGTGTTAACTTAAGAGAAATTTTTAGGAAAAAGTATCTTGTCTTTTTTTAAAAAATTATCTTCCTCTGTCTCACCCCTTTTTCTCACCTCAAAAAATCAAGAAAACCAAAAGTAAACACTCTGCAACCCAGCAGTGGCAGAGATTTCTTTTCCACGAGTTTAAAGATTATTAAGCAGTTTTCCTAAGTATGCAAGATTATCCCTTTGGAATACTTACTTTCATATTATTTACCATGAAATAGTTTTTACTTGGGCTCTTACCCTATCTCGAAAATGTTCATGAAATGATATGAAATGTAACATTTCTCCCCCTGCAAGAATCTTTTTTTTTTTTTAAGGATTATCTGTGCTTTAGTGTTTATATTATAAGTGTCCAGATTCTAACAATAATTTTTAAAATAATTTCACCTATGATTTATGTTTGCTTTAAACAAAACTACAGTTGATGAAATTTAAGAACTGTTGCTTTTAAAGTGTGATTTGTTAACTTTATGGGATACTTTTGAAAATGAATGAAGTTCCCCACAGATCCAAATCTGCCTATGGCCAATCAGCACTGTAATATACACACATCCATAAGAATCCCTTTCAACATAGCATTGTCAATAGCTGTTGCTTGCCATAAACAATTTCTATTATTTTCAGATATTAATTTGTGTAAACTGGTATTAATTTGTAAGGTAGAAGTGAGTCTACAAACAAGGAATGATTAAGTATGCTTAGTCACTGGAGTTTTTTAAACTTCCGCTTTATTTCACAGCAAACCAAACTTTCCTATTTGGTAAAGAAAGGAAGTAACTGCATTCTACAATACCATGATTCTGTATATGCACACACACTGTATATACATACAAAATTTCTGTCTTTGGTGGTTCAGTTAGGAAAAAAATAATCTGAAAATCTGAATACTGTTTGCAAAGAAACTGTGAAATAGTGGTCAAGAGTAGCATTGTCTGTGTGCTTTACTCATTTAATCCAAAGGACTTTTGGGTCAGATTTAGAAATAATCCAAACCTCTTCCAATCATTACATGTTCAATCATGAATCTTGTTCACATAGCATTCACTTGTTCAAATGCACCATTAGCTTTTTACTTGATTAAATCATTAGATTTTTGTGTTTTCACAAAACCTTAGGGACTGAAGTAGTCATTCAATAGCACCAGATAGTTGGGGGAAAAACATGTTAACTATACATCTCTCAAGGAAGAGTAAGGCAAACAAAACCAAACATAAACATAAACCTAAAAATACTTTCCTGCTGACTTTACTTTCCTCATCCACATAAATAATGGCTATAACCTTTCTGTACAAATTACTCAGGTAATGATGAGTGGCCCCTCCAGGAAAGGTCCTATCATGGAATAGATTTAACCAATGCTGGTGGTTTTGTGTCCACTGCCTGCAATGGACATTCTGCCAGGAAAAGCCTAGCATGAAAGAAACAGAAAGAAAAAAAAAAAAATCAAAACCTCTTAAGATACCATTTGTCCCCACAATCCCCCCCAAAAAACTAGAAAATTAGACATCATGAAGGCGTAACTTAAAAATTCAAGCCACAACTAAAAGTGTTCTGCAGTTATGAATTACCAGCAAACTATTAGATTTTCATGGAGGAGGCAAAATAGATTTTACTTAGGATGACATGGAAAGCATCAGCAGACCAAACAGTGGCTAGCTAGAAGAATGCAAAAGTGAAAAAATAAATTGCTAAATAAAGTTCAGAAGAATTTAAACCTCATTTTTAAAAAGGTGCAATTTTAATTTGTTTCTTTGTACCTATACCCAAACTACTACAATTTTAACACTAAAAAAAAAAAAAAAAGAAAGAAAAGAAAAGAAACCCTTTACTTTGCATGGTGGAAATTATTTGTAGCATGGTACATGCCTATGTGTAAAAATAAGTATAAGTTTCATCACTTTAAAATGCTCATATTAAGTCAACTAAATAACATTTGACATATGCTTCTGAAAAATTATGATTCCCACTTTTTCCCAAAAGTTGGCCCCGTAAGCAATAAAGTTAATTCTGGCAACATTTGCTCATGGTAACAGTTGCTTGTCTTGTTTTCTGAAATGCTACATTTGAGACCAAATAAAAGTATAACAGGTTCATTTCAAAAAAGGGACTAGAAATATGCCACAAAATTATTTTTACAATACATTTTTGCAGAAATAATCTCTAGGTGAAGCTTTTTCTTTTTATACACATATACAAAATTTAAACAGCAATATACACATAATCACAGTGAGGACGTTGGCAAATTCACCAATCTGTAGTGTAAATACAAACTGCAAAGCAGCCTTCCAAGAGAACAATGCTACACAGCAAGCAGAGCTCGCCCATTCAAGCAAACACCAAAACATCCCTGCAAAAGGGAGACAGTGCAAGAAAAGCAGCATGCGCTTTGATACAAACAGCAATTTATGGCTAATGGTTGACATAACTGTGGTAACAGTGACTCTCTCGCTGCTATGCATAAAGTCCTATGACATCTGTTTGTCTTTATACCACTCCACAAACTCGTCCAACAAAACTGGCCCTGAAGAGAAAGGAAAAAACGAGGCTGTGAGGCTTTTCACAATGAGAAGTTGTGCAAATGTACACCACTAGAGAGGAGCAAGTGAACACCCAGCACTAGTACTTACATGCTCCATCTTCATCATAGTTGCTGAGGTCAAGATTAATTGTTCTGCTAAACTCTAGCACATTGCACCACTGGTCTTTGTTGATAACTTTATATTTTGATTGCTAACGGAAGAAAAGTAATACGAATTACTGACACTTTAACAAACGGGATGGTTTAAATTGCTGTATGGATCAACAAGTTCATGGAAGGTTAACTCTTTCCATTTGAAGTGTGTTAAGCACTAAGCTAGAAGGATGGTAAGGGAGAATAAAGAACAGAATGTAAGGTGGCAATTTTCACTACAAAACTGTTACAAGGGCTCAAAACAAAATGGCAAGCACATCAAAGAAACATGATTTTATATCCCTGAAAGTGAAATTTCTAAATAATAGAAGCTGTTAAATATAAAATGTCCTTGTGTATTAGTCAGCCAAAGGGGTGCTGATGCAAAATACCAGAAATCAGTTGGTTTTTATAAAGGGTATTTATTTGGGGTAGAAGCTTACAGTTACCAGGCCATTAAACACAAGTTACCTCCCTCACCAAAGTCTATGGCCACGTGTTGGAGCAAGACAGCTGCCGTTATCTGTGAGGGTTTAGGCTTCCTGGGTTCCTCTCTTCCCAGGGCTTCCTTGTCTCCAGGCTCAGCTCCACTGCTATTTCCACAAGGTCAGCTGTAGACTATGAGGCTCTTTAGCACTTTGCCTCTCTCCACAAGGCCAGCTGTAGACTATCAGGCAAACGGCACGTCTCTTTTCCTGGGGCCTTCCCTCCTTCCTCACGACCAAGCTCCTCTGTGTGCTTACTTCCACAGGCTCTGGCATTAAAACTCTGCATCAGAACTCCAACTCCAAACTCCAAATAACTCCTCTACTCTGCCATGTAGTTTTATCTCTGAGTCCCCACCCACCAAGAAGTGGGGACTCAACATCCTACTGACGTGGCCCAGTCAAAGCCCTAATCATAATTTAATCACGCCCAAAGGAACAGACAGTTTACAAACATAATCCAATATCTATTTTTGGAATTCATAAATAATGCCAAACTGATACATTCCACCCTCTGAATTCCAAAAATACATTACAATATTCAAAAAACCTTAAATTGGTACAATGCTAAACACAGAATCATATCACAATCAGTTTAAAGAAATACAGTTTGTCTTGAGGCAAAGTCCTGTCTAGCTGGAGACTTCTGAAACTTACAAAACCATTTATCTGCTTCCAATACACAAATGAACAGACACAGGATAAACATTTTCATTATCATAAGGAGAAACTGGGAGGGAAACATGAGTCATGGGTCCTCTACAGTTCAGTAAAACTGCAGGGCATTATTCATTAGATGTCAAAGTCTGAGAGTCAAGATGGTTTCTTCTTCCTGGGGCCATGTGGGGATCCACCCTTTCCTTAGGCTTGCCTAAAGGCCATTTTCTTGGTTCCACCCTCATCAAGCATCTGGGTGTCAACCAAGATCGGGACCTCACCCTCCAAGAGTGTTGGGGTGATTGCCACATCTTACCCAATCTTTGGGTTATAGTCTTTGCCTCCCTAGTATAGTGAAGTGAAGACAACATTCCCCCTAACCGTTGGCATACAGACTCCACCCTTCAGAGCAACCAGTTGACCACCTGGCCTTCCCTAACCTTTGGCATACAGGCTCAACCCTCTCAGAGCAATGAGTTGACCACCTGGCCTTCCCTAATCCACGGGGGACAGGTGCCACCCCTCTCAGACCTAATCCTTGAGGAATGTGCTTCACCTTCCCCGAACATCGGGTGGGGACATTCACCCTCTTCAACTGCTGTAGCAAACTCACTCTCTCTGTACACATGGGTGGGGCTTCTCTCTTGGCCCACAGCAATATCTTAATTCCAGATCTCAGCTTTCATGGTTTCCTTCTTAAAGCTGTTTCTCCTTCAATCTCTCCTTTCCATGTCCCATTTAGTCCAAGCTGACAGTGGTTTTATTCATACAGCACTCTCAAAAACCTTGTTGGTTTAGCATGCAAGAAGCAGGGGTCCAAGCCATCAGATAGTAAGACTTTCCACAAGTCTTTCCAAGATAATTGCATCTTCAATCCTGATTTACAAGTTCCAAATTCAGTTACATCCTCAAATGGGGCACTATCATCTGGGAGCTTGATTTCCAGAGGCTCGAAATTTCCGGAATCAGTTTCTGTTTTCTTTGTGCCCAGCAGTTCAGTAGTCAGCGTATTCTCTCATCTAGCATTTTGCTATAAGCTGCAAGGAGAAGCCAAGCCGCATTCTCTGGGTTTACTTTTGAAAGTTCTTTCCAGAATGCCCAGGCTTGCCATTTTCCAATTCTGTCCTCCATAAAACAGCAGGAGTTAATCTTGCTAAGTTTTCTGCAACTTTAAAACATGATCACCTTTCCTCTAGTTCCAATAATAGTTTCATCATTTACTTCTAAAGCATCATAAAAAGTCTCCTTAGTGTCCATGTTACTATCAACAGTCTCTTCAAAGCACTGTAGGTCTTTTCTACCAAGCATCTCACAATTCCTCCAAAAAATACCCCTTACCCATTTATAAAACCGTTCCAACATTTTGGTAATTGCAAAAGCACTACCGCACTCCTGGTACCAAACTCTGTTTTAATTAAAGGGGTGCTGATGCAAAATACCAGAAATGATTTGGTTTTTATAAAGGGTATTCATTTGGGGTAGAAGCTTACAGTTACCAGGCCATAAAGCACAAAAGTCTCACTAAAGTCTATGGCCACATGTTGGAGCAAGATGGCTGCCAATGACTGCGAGGGTTTAGGCTTCCTGGGTTCCTCTCTTCTCAGGGCTTCCTTGTCTCCAGGCTTAACTCCACTGCTATCTCCACAAGGTCAGCTATAGACTGTGAGGTTCCCTAGGCTTTGCCTCTCTCCACAAGACCAGCTGTAGACTATCGGGCAAATGGCTTGAATCTTTTCCTGGGGCCTTCTCTCCTTCCTCACGACCAAACTCCTCTGTGTGCTTACTTCCACAGGCTCCAGCATTAAAACTCTGCATCAGAACTCCAACTCAAAACTCCAACTAACTACTTTGCTCTGCCTTGTAGTTTTATCTCTGAGTCCCTGCCCACCAAGGGGTAGGGACTCAGTGTCCTACTGACGTGGCCCAATCAAAGCCCTAATCATAATTTAATCATGCCCAAAGGGCAGAGGACATGGACCAGTTTACAAACATAATTCAATATCTATTTTTAGAATTCATAAATATTGCCAAACTGCTACACCCACCCTTTCAAAAGAAAATCACAATCTAATATAAGTAATCTCAGAGAAAGGGAGAGAGAGAAAATAAAGCACAGGCTACAAGTTTAACTTTCTAAGCAATTAAAAACAAAAACCCAATAACCGAAACACTTGACGATATTCCTGGAATTGTGCAGTCAAATTTGCTCAAGCCACGCAAAGTCTTTCCACTAAAGAATGCTTCATATTCAGGCTCAAATTCTCTTAAACTCTCTGAGAACAAGAACCTACTTCTATGTATTTTCCAAATAGAGCTAACTCACAGGGTTGGTCAGAGAAATTAGAACAGATCATATGTAGATATGGACTGTCATGTAAACAAACACCTCTTATAGTAAAACTAATTTTTATATCTTTTCTGGAAGTCCCAGTTGGCAATGTTAAAAGCTAGTTTTAATGACAGTCCTCAAAGAATCATATCAATTGGAAGTTTTTCTAGACCATTACATAAAATAAGTTGCAAGAAAGATTATTTTAAGAGTGAAGCTAGAGTCAGGGCAGGGCCCAGGATCTTCTCAAAAACCCAAACCCTCATCCTTGCAAGCAAATTAAAAGGGTTTGGGACAGGAAGGCAAGGAGGATGCCATATATGACAACCCAAGTAAATCAAACTTACATCTGAGATACTTCCAGATTCTGCAGTATTACATTTCATCAAAACGAGATGCTAATAACCTGTGGCTCAAAATTTTTTATGAATACTTAAAAAGCAAACAAACAACAATGATAAAGTGCTGGATTATTTTTAATATTGATCTGAAGAAAACTTGAGCAGAAGGATATATTGTCTATTTGCCTACTGTTTAAATTAACCTAATGTCTCCAAATCATTTGGAGATATAAGAGTAAATAACAGTAAATTACAAATTTGTAATACCCTAAAATAATTACAATAAGAGGCAGATGGCTGTTTTTTTTTTTTTAATCTTTGCTTAATTAAAATATATATTCATCTAAAGCCACAAAAGAAAGTGGATCCTGTTTATATTATTATAAAGAGCAATAAATCTAAACAAAAAAGTAAAGCTTAAAATGGGAATGAGAAAGGACAGGAAAGGACACAGCTGTGGCTGTTTCTGATGCATTTTTAACATGGAATGATGCAACACAACATTAAACGCACACAGTTACAATCGGAGAAAACAGGTAGTTGCTGACTGACAGCAATTATGTCACCATAATTCCTACAAGCAGAAAAGTACAACAAAAAATTATAAAATGTTAAAATATATTTGGTAATTCTAAGCAAGCAAACATACATTTCATAAAATAACAATAGGTACCTCTAAGAATTGGTGAAAAACTGGAAAAAGGGGCCAGATTTTTCCTAATAACAGTCCCAACATGCACTTGGCAGTGTTTATGTCTAGGCTGCGCTGGTCCTTTTCCTGTTTGACAAACAAAAACAAGAATGAGCCAGATGCCCCCAAATAATAAATTCCAATAATCCAAATTTGTATTTCATGTCAAGAAGAAATTAGTAAACAACTCATTTATCATATACCATAAAAACCCTAAGGCTTGGGGAAGAGAGGTAGTCAAACATAATGAAAGGCTCAATCATTTTTGTTCTGTATAAATATACTCTGAGAAAGATTCATGTCAACTGAATGATCACCCTAATGCAGAATCAATCAGTTATGTAGTAGTATCCACGATTATTTCACAGGGTTAATAAAAATCTGTACCTCAATAACTTGTTAACATTTATAATTACCAAAATAATAATTGTTGACCCCAAAGTCCATTAACTTAACTAGATGTAGTTTAAAGACTTTGATTTTTCATGCTTAGGGATCAGATTTCTTTAATAAAAGTCAATTTTCTTACAATTATATTCCCTTAGTAAATGTTCTTCTTGTACCTAAACATGCTGGAATTAAATTGAGGTGATAAAAAAATGTTGGAGCTTGGAGATTCTCTCCAAATAAGAGGATGTATCATCTACTTGCTCTGTGGGAAAGTAGTGTGTCTATCTACATAGTACTCCTTACCTTGGATTTGTTGGATGTGAATCTCCCAGCAGAATACCTTGACTAATAACCAAGTGAAATACACAACATTTCATCAAGGCAACCAGAAAAGAAATATTACATAAACCTGAATATGAGCAGAAGATTTAAGTTTGTTCCCATTATATTTGCAATTAAGGATCCTAATTTCTCATTCCCATCTTCCTTACAAGTTTCCATTCTGGAACTACAAGTGGGCATTTTCTGTGGAAAGGGATAGAGGCCCTAGGACTTTAAATGGTAACCTTACATATGCAAAATCAGCGTACAGGTGGTATTTTAACTATAGTGGAAACCTGTAGAAGTACTTTTCTACAAAAGGAAAAAGTGCCTGGCTATCCCATTTTGGTGGAATATACATGTTCACCAAATTAAGGTTGTGATCACCACTGTCAGCCACATATGTGGCCACAAGTAAACTCCCAATAAAATAGTTACAGTGAAGTTTTCTTTAGTACACAAAAAATGTGTACTATGACACTGAATCGAAAAGAACAGTACAGTAAATATTAGGGCCTCACTCGACAACAGCAAACAGGGTAGATGAACTTGCTGCTACAGAAGATGTGTGATAAGTCTGTGTTTTGGTCCCAGTCATAAAGTATTACAACTATTCATGAATGGACCAAGTAAGAGGCCTCCCTTCTCTGTTACGGCTATACAACTTAAGTCTGATGAGGGCAGGCATATCCCAATTCCACAGTTCTATGCAAACAGGTGAGGCCTCCCAGCCGCCTTTCCATAGTGTTCTCTGCCTGCCCCTTGCCCATGCACATCGCCCTGATCAGGAAAGGAACATTCACTACCATTGAAGAAGAGGACAGCAGAAAAGGTGCTTTAGAGATTGCCTGCCTTTCACCAACTAAACCTCATTGGTTGCTGCATTTCAAGGGCTTACCCTTTTGCAATGTGTTGTACAAGAAAAGGGAAACCTTCCTTTTACCTTTTTAACATAGGTGTAGCTGATGGCAACAATGCACCACACTGTGAAGCAATCCAGCAAGAAAAAAACATGCGTAAGCTGTTGAGAACACATACGGCACCACAGGACTTGGCCAAACTCCATTTGTTGAACAACAGTTCATGTAGCACTGCACTGATGACACTGTTGCTCTAGAAAAGTTTTCCTTCGTGGAGTTTGTACTAATTCACTAAATGCAAAATCTCTAGTCTTGCCTTGATATATTATTTACCTTCTTCCAACATCATCAATGCCTATGTCCCCATCTCAATGGACATACACTAAGATGAAAAAAAAAAAAAAAAAAGATACAAAAGACCTGGACTGGACAGACTCTTTGTAACAATATAATCATCTGACAAACTGATGATCATGAAAAATTTCAATGCATGTGTTTGGCAGTGATGCCAAAACATGGAGGAGAGGCATCAGACTCACAGGATTGGAAAGCTGAACAGCACTCACTTATTCCTGCTCTGCAAGGGTGTCAGACAGCAGCTCGCAATCACTAACACCATCTTCTGCCTAGCAAAGAGAAAGATATTATGGATGCACTCACAATCTGAACCGTGGAATCTCACTGATAACCAATATTATCTGTGGGTGGGCTTGAGACTAAATGTAAATGACCATAACTGGAAACACTCCAAATTCCTGGGAGCAACAGTGAAGAAATCCCTCAGCAAACTTCTACTAAACTTCAAAATGGAGATACTCTCTGAGGGTTCTCGGACAATGATCTCAACGGCATTCCTTGCAAAGGGGTTCCCAATTGAAAATGAAATGAATCTCCCAATTTATGAGGCAGCCATCAACATGAGGGGCATTAAAAAAACAAAAACAAAAACCATCTTAACAAATCCAAAGAGTACAGCAAAGACATCCAGAAGCTCCTTGTAAGAAATTAAACAGCACACTGTCAATACCACTCCTGTGACCCTCTGCTTGTGGAGTGCCAAGGGCCCAGGGGTAGACCAAGAGATTCCTGTGGCCCAAGGTCAGAATCGAAGCAGAAAGTACCTCGAGATTGCCTGTCAAGGGTCAACCAGCATCCCCAGAATGCCCATCAAGGTGAAAAGAGAAGGAAATAGAAACTTTTCTTCCTGCTTATCTCCTGATCCAAGATGTGTAGGTATGTATTTCATTGAGTTTATGAAATATATACCTACACATCTGTTTTATTTTCCAAATAGTAACAGGAACTAAACAGGTTCTATACACCAAAGACTCACCTAACTCTAAAATATAGAACTAGAATCTACCTTGGTGTCCTCCTTAAAAACAGATTAAAAACAACAGTCATAGAATGTGACCAGGCTCCTGATAATACAGCTGCAAAGCCTAAATTTCCTATTCTGCATATCCCAAGAAATTATATTGTACATATGGAATAAATGTACTCCTTAAGCTAAAGACTAACAACAGCTAATGCACAGTAGAAAAAAATGAATTTTTATTAAGATCTGATCTTGAAGTTTAATATAAAAAAAATAGTGCCTCTGTGTGTATATCTTCAAACAACTAGGTATCCAGAAATGCTGTATCAGAGGATCCCAACTTTCAGATGATCAGTTTTTTTTCACTTGTATGTAAAAAGAAGAGCCTTGAATAAAATTACAAAGGAAAAAAAAAGTCTTAAACAGGAAAGAAAAATCTCAAAGATTTTTAAGAGAGACTAGCTGGAATCAAGAAACTATATATAGGAGTTCTGATCCACCAAGATAGTGGTATAATGTATCCCAGGGTACCATTCCTCCCACAGAATCTTTGAACAACTAGCAAAAACAGGTAAAGCCATCTCCCCCAAAACTCCAGAAAACAGTTAAAGGGTTGCAGTAACTGGGCAAGTGCTGAATCACGAAAACACAGCTTGAAAAACAGTAGGTGAAGCCTGTGGCACCCTTGCTGGCCACTCCCCACCTCCTCCCTGGTGCAAGGTAGAGCCAGCCTGTGTTCCCATTGTGGGTCCCTGGATGTTCCAAACTGAGCAGGGTGACCCCTATGCACATACTGGGGTGCCTGTACATCAGTGCCAATCTATCAGGTAGAAGCCTGAAAGACTGAACCAGGAAACCTGTCTTAGGCTCATCCTCCCAGAACTTATTCTGCAAGTGGGTGAGGCTGCCAGGCCCCGCAAGTGGGTGAGCCCCCCAGGCTCCGTGCATGAGTGAGCCCCCCCAGGCCCTGCGAGCAGGTGAGCTGCCTAGGCCCCACACGCGGGTGCACCACCAGGCCCCACAGCAAGATGATGATGTAACAGGAGTGACACAAAGGGGAGCCAAAACAAGACGCGCCGAAAAGCCAGGAACTAAGGCGGCGCAGGCAGTATGATACCTCTCTCCCACATCGAAGGGTCCCAGGATCGAATCCTGGTGAAGACAGGGAGAGAAGGATGAGAAGAGAGGGCAGGAAACAGACACAGAGAATTGCCCAGCAAATGGACACATATACGCAAAAATGGGGGGGGGGGCTTTAAATGGATACAAGTAAACAAATAAATCCTTTAAAAAAAGTACAGGAGAGTAAGATACGGACTATAGTTAGTAGTAATACTTTGACAATGCTTTTCATAATTTGTTAACAAACGTTTCACAACAATGAAAAGTATTTGTGGTGGGGTGATGTGTGGGAGCCCTGTATGATGTTATACATGTTTGTTTTGTAAGTTCACAATGTTTACTGAACACTTATTGTTTATGTATGTTCATGTATGAATGATATACTTCAATAAATTATTTAAAAAAAAACACAAAAAACAATTAAGTCAAAGCAGCCAGGGGCAAAGAATTACCTGCATTAAGTCATATAAAATAGCACCCAGGAGAGGGAGAATATCTATTTCAAAATGAGTAGATGGAACATTTGAACTCCTATAAATTTTAAATGGGGGAATTCCTGGGGCCATGAGCAAGCCAAAGCTCAGGAAAAGACGCAGTTTCCACACAGGCTCAAATAAGACAGAGAGGACCAAGCACTTCTCATTTGCCTCAGGCTAATCCTCTTGATAGGAACTCTAAGCTCTAAAGGAGACCAGCCAAAGCAGAGCCAATTCGCGAAGACTGTGAAAGGTGCTTTTTGCTTTGGTTTGTTTGCTTTTATTAGCTCCTGGCACTCAGGTAAATCTGGCATATCACTATCTGGATACAAACTTAAGTAACAGACAGCTCAGGGACTAAGTCCCAGAGTTAATACTTTAAAATTTTCAAATGTACAGTGTGCAACAAAAGATTATAAGACAAACAAACAAACAAAAAATAAGAAATGATGGCTCATCCAGGGCCAACAAAATAAAAATCCAGAAACCATCAACAAATAGGACTAGACTTTGGACAAACTAGACAAAGACTTTTAAAAACTGATGCTCAATATTCACAAGGAGATAAAGGAAAACTCAGAGAACTAAAAGGTATGAGGAAAACAATAAATGAACAATATGGGAATTGCAATAGAGAGAAATTTTAAAAAGGAACCAAACAGTATTACTGGAGTTGAAGACAACAGTAACTAAAATAAAAATTCCCTTGAGGTATCTACATTTGAAAATGGATTTTTGTTTAAAAAAAAGGCCGAACAGAGGGTTATTCAGTGTGAGGGGATGCTTAATACCAAACCCTATGCAAGGACCTAGGTCTAGATTTTTGGCCCAAATTTGTCCCTTCAAAGGCCTGCTAGTGTGAAATGGTAGGGAAAAAAAAACACTCAATGCTTATTTTCCATTCTGAAATTCAGGACACCTGAATGAAGACCTTCAAGGAATGCTTGCGGATTTCTTGTATAATTAGCAAAACTCTCTATGAAAAATCTGCCCATGCTAATAAAAGTTTCTTTTGAGAAGTGCATCCAGTTTAAAATTCTGAAGCAACAAGATGGGCTCCATACAATTACAAAGCTCAGGCAATGGGGGTTTTGAGTTGTATTTTCTAACAAGTATGGATTGTTTTTATTATTAATAATATTGTATTAATAATACTAATAGTATTTATAATATTTAATATTGTATTTGCTTGAAAAATGTGAATAAAGTTAATATTATAGGCCGAGGCTTCTAAAAAAATGAAAAAACTGCCCTTGAGGGTTTCATCAGCCGATTAGAGCTAGCAGGAGAAAGAATCAGCAAACGCAAAGACAAGAACAACTGAAATGATTTAAGCTGAGGAGCAGAAAGTAAAAAGAATTTTAAAAGAGTGAACAGAGACTAAGAAATCTGTGGGACACCATCAAGGTTACCAATATACAGATTATGGGAATCCCAGAAGGAGAAGAAAGAGAGCAAGGGACAGAAGAAATATTCAAAGAAATAATGGCAGAAAACTTCCCAAATTTAATGAGCTATGAGTGTATACATCTGTGATGGTTAGGCTAATGTGTCAACTCGGCCAAGTAGTTGTGTCCAGGTGTTTGTTCCAGCAAGCACTGGGCTAATTGTAATACAAGAGCATTTATGGACTTCAATCACCAGTGAGTTTACTGCATGGATGGCTGATTACATCTGCATCAATCAGGGAGATTACATTATCAATGGGTGGTGCTTTTATCCAATCAGTTGAATGACTTAAAAGTGGAAGTGATTTCAACATTCAGAGAGAATTTCCCAGCTCGTCGTTGTTGGACAGGCAACTTCTCCCAGAAACTCATCAACGGCCTTTCATCGGGCTTTCATCGGAGCCACCGGTTTGCAGCCTGCCTGCAGAACCTGGACTTGTGCATCCCCACGGTCGCGTGAGAGACTCTTTTAAAATTTCATATTATTGATAGATATCTCCTGCTGATTCTGTTTCCCTAGAGAACCCTGACTAATACAACATCCAAGCATCCCAACAAACCCCAAATTGGATAAACTCGAAAAGAACTATACCCAGATACATAATAGTCAAAATTTTAAATGCCAAGGACAAGAAGTTCTAAAAGATGCAAGAGAAAAGCAACATGTTATGTACAAGGGAGTCTCAATAAGATTAAGTGCTGATTTCTCATCAGAAATCACAGAGGCAAGAGGCAGTGGGATGAAATATTTAAAGTTCTGAAAAAAAATAGCTGCCAAAAGAATTTTATATCTGGCAAGGCTTTCTTTCAAAAATGAGGAAGCATTAAGACATTCCCATATAAACAAAAGCTGAGGCAGTTTATCACCACCAGACATGCCCTACAATGAAATGCTAAAGGGAGTTCTCCATACTGAAAGGAAAAGATACTACACAGTGGTTCAAAGAGGTATAAAGGGAAGCGGCTGTGGCTCAATCAGTAGGGCTCCCGTTTACCATATGGGAGGCCCCGGGTTCGGTTCCCAGGGCCTCCTGGTGAAGGCAAGCCCGCCCGCACAGCGTGGAGCGTGGTTAGCTGACCCAGCGAGCACAAGCAGCACGGGGGGATAAATGA
>JAKSZT010038599.1:20490652-20504838 GCA_026826555.1 Tolypeutes matacus | reverse complement strand
AAAAAAAAAAAAAAAAAAAAAAAAAAAGAGGTATAAAGAAATAAAGGCCTCTGGTAAAGGTAACATTTGGGTAATTATAAATGCCACTGCTATTATATTGTATTTTCTTGGTATGTAATTCTACTTTTTAGTTCTTATAAGGTTCTAAAATTCAAATGCATAAAAAGTAATGACACATCTATGGTTCTGGACATACAATGTATAAAGACAAAATATGTAACAAATGCAACAAAAAGGTAGGGGGACAGAGGAGTAGAGTATGTGTGTGATATCAAAGTTAAGTTGCTATCAAAATCAAACATGATTGTTATACATGTAGGATATTAAAGAATGGGGAATATATGGGAACTATTTTCTGCATGATTTTTCTGTAAACCTACAACTTCTCTAATTAAAAATTTTTATTAAAAAAAGAAACAATAAATGCTTCACCAACAAGTCAGAGATTGGTATGTGAAATCAAAAGGCCTAAATTGAAGACCTGTGACATACATCACATCATTCTCAATTGAAACCATAGGGATTATAAACAATAAGGAAAAAATGGAGTCCTCCTTAACACAGCTATCTAAGTAAAAGAATGTATGTAAAAAGAAGAGCTTTAAAGAACTTAAATCTTAAATACCATGGTTCAGTTTATGAAACTGAAATATAGCAAACCAGTTTTTTGAATGGGAGTTCTTATTTTTCTTAATATACCTCAAAGTGCCATTCCATTAAGAAAAATGAACCTGAAATAATTATGTTCTTAGAACTTAGCCAATATCAGTTTATAGATAACAATATTTGCAAGGCAATTACTTAATAACCTGAACTCTTGACACTTCCTTAAAACAAAAGAGGAAAACCTGTCAACAGTCAAAAGTCTTTCCTTGTCAAATTTTATCTGGCACAATTAGATTCCATTACTGTAAGCCCTACTCTCAGAAAATAAGCTATCATTTGGAATTTGATGTTTGCAGACACATAAGTAATGTCAGTAAAGAATAATTCAACATCTATTTCCAACTCAATGGTTAACTTTTCTGAGAACGTACTCCAGCAATTGTTCTAAGTGCTTTATATTTAAACTCATTTATTACAACCCTATTATAACAGGTACCATTATTATCCCCAGTTTATAAATAATGAAACTGAGGCACAGAGAATTGACAGTTAATAAATTGTAGGGCTAAGACTTAAAGCAGGTAGTCTGATTCCAGACCTGAGCTCTTTATTGTACAACACTTCACTTCCTTTAGAAGTAATGACGGAAGAGAGATTTAAATATAAAGAAATGGTAGTCCCACATCATCTCCTTGTTAGTTGTCCTCAGTGAGTCCAATGAAGTACAGAGTAGGTGTTACAACTCTGCTGAAATTCAGGGCTCAACCGGCACATGGACAGATCAAAGATTTAAGTCTCTGGGGCATATATTTATTCAGTATAGTGTTAATTATAGGTTCAAATAAAAGAGACAGAAGAGCCAGGTGTAGAGAACCTATAAATGAGTCTAACTGTTATATCAGGGAGCATAAATTCCAAAGTAGGGCCCACAGACAGGGTGCTGAATTCCTGAGCTGTCTGCCCTACTTATAGTGTCTGGATGTCTCTAGAGCCCTCAGGAGCCCTGCTATTTGAGGCACTGTTTACTGTGGCAGTCAATGAGATCCTGCTGAGACTTGCATAAGCATAACTTCTGGGATGACCTTGACTCACTTTGAGATAGCTTAGCCATAAAAACTCATTTGTATTTACCATTTTCCCCTTTTGGTCAAGGCCTTCTTCCAGATCCCAAGGAACAGAGAGTGTCTATAACTGCAAGCCAGATAGTTCTGTCCATCTGCCCCATGGGATTTAAGATCCCTCTCAATTAGAAGCAGAGTGGGCATCACCATCCCAAAATCCTCAAGATTGGGGAATGAACAATGGACTAAAGTAGACTTATTATTATTGTACTATAGACTTATTATTATTCTAACAATGGAAGAACTCTTATCATCGATATAAAGGCAGTGGCCACCAGAGGTTCTGAGGGATGGGAGAGGGAAGAATAGTATAATATGGGGGCATTTTGGGGACATTGGAGTTGTCCTGCATGACACTGTAGTGATGGATACAGGCCATTGTGTATTTTGTCATAACCTAAAAAATTGCGTGGGACAGAGTGTAAACTATAATGTAAACTGTAGTCCATGGTTAGTAGCAATGCTTCAATATGTATCCATCAATTGTAAAAAATGTACCACAGTAATGAAGGATGTCATTAATGTGGGAAAGTGTGGGAGGGGGTAGGAGCAGGGCCTATGGAAATCCCTTATATTTTTTATGTAACATTTATGTAATCTAAAGCGTCTTTAAAAATAAAAAAACATAATAAGGTAAGATAAGGTAAGGTGGAAAGAAGGGGAAGGGGAAGGGGAAGGGAATGGGGAAGGGGAAGGGGAAGGAAAGGAAAGGAAAAGGAAAAGGAAAAGGAAAAGGAAAAGGAAAGTCCCATTAGCGTTACAAATAATTGCTGAGCAAATCTGGGTGACTCTTCAATAACTGAAGAGAACTCCTGCAGGTAAAAATGACAAGATTTTCAGGGTAATGGCCCTGGGATTAGATGACTACATCATTTTCTTCCTATTCTTGCCCTCATCTAGACCAACTCTCCATTTTCTCTGTAATTTACAACAAAAAAATAGAGGAAAAAGTAGACGGTGCTCTGTGTGTGTGTGTGTGCGCATGTGCGTGCACATGCATGTCCTGGGGGTTAATGTTGAGAGGGAAACTAGACAAATATAGTGGTTAAGAAATGAGAAACTGACTCACGTTAGAAGAGGAAGTGAATCCAAATGGCAACAACAGATTTAGGTTAGATCTTGTTGGGTGGCAGGGGTTGTTGAACATAACACCTAGCAAAATTTTTCTTAGTAACATTCATAATC
This sequence comes from Tolypeutes matacus, assembly GCA_026826555.1. Lineage (NCBI taxonomy): Eukaryota > Metazoa > Chordata > Mammalia > Cingulata > Chlamyphoridae > Tolypeutes > Tolypeutes matacus. The sequence continues at coordinate 20,501,926 of JAKSZT010038599.1, read as the reverse complement.
ATTTCAAGCTTAAATGGGAATGACTTGGCTGTTGTTTTACTTAAAGGAAGAAGATATATTAGCTTTAATTTAAGTGGCCTCTTACATCTTCCTGAAACACCACCTTGGAAAGGTTAAACAAAAGCAGTCAGTACCTACTGGTGGAAAAGTGAACCCACTGAGGGACTGACTGTAAGGACTACTCTGTCCCAAGATAATGTCTCAGTAAAAAGGATTCCCACTGATATCTTCTGCCTCCATAAAACCCTCCATTACGACTTCTTAAGGGTTCGTTTCAAAGAGTAGGAAAACAAGGACTTTTCTACCCCTTAAAGAAATTAAAGAAATCACCCATTCTTCTTTTGCTCACTCACATTTGCTCTCCCTCACCTTCAAGGCCTCCCTTCCTCTCCATCTAGCGGCTTTTCCTAACTTCACTTCTTGATTCTGTCCGGATGGCTACTGTCAAATCCCTTCTGCCCTCCGTGTCCACAAACTTCTCACTCTGAACCTGTCCCATCATTCTCTCCTTTTTGCATTAAGGCTGGATTGCACTGTTAGAAAAAGGCCTATTGCTGTGGGGAACAGCATCACTGCAAATTCACATTCTCTCCTCTCAGCTGGCCCTCACTTTTATTGCTAATCTGTGTCCTGTTCACCTCAACATTGACCTGTCTCAGAATTCCCAAGTGTCAATTCTCTCAAGCTCGCAGCATAGTAGCTCACCTCTGCTACAGAGAATGGAGAAAACTCTTCCTATTTAATAACTGTTGTCAGATCTATGAAGAATTATCATATTTAGTCTTTTATCCCATTCTCTTTACCCAAACTTGTTCTCATTAGGTCCCTTTTAAAAAAGAATCAAGAAAACAGGAATGGTATATTTAAAGTAATCTATACAAAAATATTTGTTTTTGTAATAACTAAAGTTTACACAGGGAAAAAATACCTATGCATAAAAATACTGAGACAAAATTCCATTTATATGAATGAACCAGTTGTTTCATCCCTTGGATTTATATCTAACAATCTTCCTCTAACAAGATGCCATAGGATGGGGACAGTTCTGAGTCAGGGAAGGTAGCATGGCTCTATGGAAAGGGTGCCAGCCTCTGCATGAGGGCTGGAGCTCAGACCCCCATGTCGTCCCTCTTCTGTGGCTCATAGTTTCATCATCTGAATAATGACAAGACTAGACCAGAGGACATCTTAAGATTTCTTTCAGCTTTAAAGTTCCACAATTCTATGGCATCTGGAAGACTGTGAACAAGTTCAAGTCAAAGAAAACCTGGGAGAAAAATAATACAACTTTATAGCCAAGTACTACTTTTAATTGAGTACCAAGTTTGAAGGGCAGGAAAGAAACTGTCACAGCATCAGGGCTGCATTCTCTGTGGAGAACTGTTAAAGGGGTCATTTTAAATTTTCTGGTATTGTACTATAATTCTTTCCTGGTAAAGTATAATTCAGAATACTTAATGCATTATAAAGATATTGTTATTTGGGATCTAGTATTTAGGGTTTTAAAACCGTACGGAATAGTTTAATTTTCATTAAAAGTATTATTTTTAAAAGGTCTGATGTGAAAATTATATGTTATTACCTGCAAGAAATAATTTTTTAGTAGGGAAAATAGACTGAAAAAGAAAAGGGATTTTGAATTCTGCTTCCAAGTAAGATGAAGCAGCAGAGATCAGATATACTCTTCATTTCACACAACGAAGAGATTCGCCAAATATACAAAACAAAGGTTTTCACACATTGGACAACAGGTAGTGCAAATCTGTGATCCCTGAGAGAAGAGAAAAAAAAGTGAGCCCTAAAATGACACCAGCTTACTGTGTAGAAGTAGTTTCCGGACTGTAACACAGGGAGGGGTAACCCAAACAGAGCCCAGCAGTCTGGCTAAGTTGGAGGAGACAGAGATCAGAGTTTGAGGAGGAAAAGGTGGCTACAATTTGTGGGGCAAATTACCAGCAATGTGGGAGCTACACAGAGAGAGATCTGGAGATCTCCAGAATGGTATCCTCGGTTTTTGGTCAAGCAGTTATCTGCACACGTAGGAAGAGTAAACTACTGACCCAGGTCCAGGGAAAGAATTACTGCAAAAGAGTAAGCAGAAATTCTCATAACTTAAAAAGGGCTGTAAACAGTGTGTATTCCTCCCAGCCAGAAAGGAAAGACCGCATAATATACAAGGCACTGGGTAGAATCTGCAAAAAAATATTGCCTAGAATTAAGGCTGCTCTGAACCAGCCCTAACCTTTCAAAGGATCAAACTGATTCTAAGTAACTTAACTATGCATCATGAAAAAAACACACAATATAAAGGAATACAACAAAACAGAGCAACCAACAACATAAAATTCACAATATCCAGCATCTAATTAAAAAATATGCGAGACATGCAAAGAAGCTGGAAAATATAACCAATAATTAAGAGGAAACTCAATCAATATAAAGAAACCAAGAGATAACAGAGACAATGGAACTGGGAGACAAGGTTGTTAAAACACCTAGTATAAACATGGTCTAGATGTTTAAGAAGGTCGAAGAAAACATTATTATGAGGAGAGAAATGGAAGATATTAAAGACCTATATGGAACTTCTACAGATGAAAATTTTAGTATCTGAAATGAATACAATACTAGCTGGAATTAACAACATTAACAGCAAATTAGACACTGCAGAAGAAAAGAATAGTAAATTTGAAGACTTAGTAATATAAACGATCTAAAATGAAACAGAGAAGGGGGAAAACTTAAAAAAAAAAAAAAAAAAGGAACACAGCATGAGTAGCTTGTGGGACAACATCAGATAGTCTAACACAGGTGTAACTATAGTCCCAGAGGAGAGCAAAGGGGGAACAGAAAAAATATTTGAAGAAATATCAGCTTAAAAATGTCCCAATTTAATGTATACTATAAACCCATAGATCCAAAGAGTTCAACAAACCCCAAGCAGAATAAACGTAAAGAAAACCATGCCAGAGCACATCATAATCAACTTGCTGAAAAGCCAGTAAAACAGAATAAAAGTATTCAGAAAACAAAACAAAAAAAGACATTATGTTCAAAGATAAGAATGATACCAGACATCATCAGAAACTACACATCAGAAGACAAAAGAAAAACATCATTTTAAAGTATGAAAGAATAAACTGTGAGCCTAGAATTTTTTTGCCTAAAAAAATTTCTTTCTAAATTCAAGGCAAAATAAAAGTGTAGATAATTCATCAACAGCAAATCTACACTATGAGAAATGTTAAAGCAGAATTTTTAAGTGAAAGGAAAATGATACCAGATGGAAATGTGGATCTATACAAAAGGAATAAAGAGAACAGAAATGGTAAATATTTGGGTATTTACATTTTAATCTCCATAAGAGAGAATTGCTTACTTAAAACAAAAAGGATATCAGCCAATTGTGAGATTTATAGTACATATTGTATGACAACAATAGCATAAATAATGGGAAAGGAAAAAGTATACCATTGTAAAAAGTTCTTACATTATATGTGAAATAGTATAGCAACAATGGAAGATTGTGAACCTTTAAAGATATATACTATAAAGCCTACAGCAACAACAGTAAAATGAAACAGAGGTATAGCTAATAAGGCAAAAGTAGAAATAAAACGGGATCATTATGGGAAACAGATGTGGCTCAAGCGATTGGGCTCCTATCTACAATATGGGAAGTCCCGGATTCGTTTCCTGGGGTCTCCTGGTGAAAGCGAGCTGGACCGCACCGTGAGCTACTGCAACAAAAAGAGACAAAGAGGAAAGACAATGAAAGACACAACAAACCAGGGATCTGAGGTGGCTCAAGCAACTGAGTGCCTCTCTCCCACATTGGAGGTCCCAGGATCGGTTCCCGGTGCCTCCTAAAGAAAAGACAAGCAGATACAGAGAGCACACAGCGAATGGACACAGAGAGCAAGACAACTAGCGCAAAAACAACACAGGGGGAGGGATAAATAAATAAATAAAAAATTTTTAAAAATGGAATCATTAAAAAAAAAAAACACCTCACTCCAAAAGAAGGCATAGAAAGAGGCAAAAGGAAACAAAGAGCAGATGAGACAAATGGGGGGAGGGGCAAGATAGGAGATATAAACCTCAGTATGTCAATAACTGTATTAGAGGTAAATGATTTAAGCATACCAATTAAGACAGCTATTGTCAGACCCGATTCTAAGCTATGTAGAAGAAACTCACTTTAAAAATAAAGTCAGAAGAAGAAGGTTAAAAGTAAAAGAATAGAAAAACATGTATCAGGCATTTAATCAAAAGAAAGCTGGAGTGGCTATATTAATAGCAAACAAAATAAACTTCAGAACAAGGAATACTGCAAGAGACAAAGAGAGACATTTCATATGACTAAAGGGGTCAATTCATCAAGAGGACATAACAATACTAAATGTGTATAAACCTAATATTGGAGCTTTAAAATATATGAAGCAAAAACTGATAGAAGAGACAGAAGAAATAACTACAGTTTGAGAGTCCAACACTCCTCTCTCAGAAATTGATAGAAAACAAGTAGACAGAAAATCAATAAGGATATAGAAGAGCCGAACAACACTAACAACCAACTTGACCTAAATGACATTTATAGAACACTTTACCCAACAATAGCAGAATATTCATTCTTTTCAAGGCTCATGAAGTATTCATCACAGCAGAGTATATTTGGACCATAAATCAAGCCTTCATAAATTAAAGTAGACTGAAATTACATAGGGTGCGTTCTCAGACCACAACAGAATTAAAGTAAATGTTATGAGAAAGTTATCTGGAAAATCCACAAATACTTGGAAAATAAACAACACAAACAACACACTTCTACATAACCAATGGGTCAAAAAAAGAAATCACAAGGGAAACTGGAAAATATTTTGAAGTGAATGTAAAGGGAAAATACAATATATGGGAATTTATGAACTACAGCTTAATAAAAGGGATTCGCTAACAAATTCATCTTATAGCAGATTTTAGCTGAACTGAATCTAGTAATTAAGTAATGATTAAATATGGATGGCTGTTTTTCATCATTATATAAAAATGCTTAATTTACCAATAATTATCCTTAAAAGCAGAGAACTATACCGGCTGCTACTAGGAATACGAAGAAAGAAAAGCCATAATCACTCAATCTGCCAGGTAGTATTAATGTATCAACTCATCTGCAGAGCCAAGCCACAAGAGAAAGCAGGCCTATGTAAGTAAAGGAAGCAGGTCCTCCTATCGGGATGATCCGAGGAGACTGCACAAAAAAAGAAGGATCTGGCTAGGGCCCAGAAGCCTGAAACTAGATAGAGTTGTAGGAGAAGAAATAGGGCTCTATGCAGGGGCCCAGCTTGACCTAGAGCAAAAAGGCCAAAATGGCAGGCAGCAGGTACAGAGAACTCATTCAGTTTCACCCCAGCATGGGCCACCTATGGAAAAGGAAGCTTGGGACTCAACTGTGAGGGCCTGGAGTGACTCGCAGTCTGGATGTGAAGTCAAAAGACCTGGGTTTGAGTCCTGGACCTACTGTTTATTAACAACGTGACCATTTCTCCACTTTTCTGAGGCTCACTTTCTCCCTCTGTGAAGTGGACTAATACCATCGCTGTCTTCCACTTAGGGTTGCTGTGCAAGCAATTGTACTATAAACGACACAAAGCACTATATTAAAATAAAGGCAATGGGAAGGTCGTGAAGGTTTTGGAGAACTGGAAGGTGACAAAGTGACACGAGGCAATGGCACCCCAATGAGGTGAATGCCATGTGAGAAGTGAAAGAATGTGGAAATTGAGCTACTCTAAGAGTGCAGGCAAGGAGGAGCAGGGGACTCAACTGGTGAGGATGTGGTGGCGGCACCAAGGAAGAGGTACCTACAGAAGCCTCTGTGAGACAGGCCATGGTAAGTGACCAAGAGTGGGATGGAAGGAAAGCAGGGGATATCTGGGAAAATTCTGACCCCTAAACAGGGAAGTTAGAAAATAGGGTTGACTTTGGTGGAGAAGGTATAAAGCTTCCAAATGAACTTTAACCCACACTACAAGAAACAACTGACTGGATCGAAAAGTTCTCGGGTAATATATTTACTCCTAGAAACTATACATCTTTTCTAAAAGCATCAGCGAAGCAACTTCTATATACAATTACACAAATACATTCAGTAAAATTTGGCATCTGAATTTCACCTCATCATTTTCTAACATTTATAAGTTTTTATGCATGTTGTGATTTGATTAGATGGCTGCAAAAATGCAAAACATCTGAATGAGGGTACCACAGAGAACTGCTAGTATTATTGCAGATACATCAGAAGTCACCACTGAATAGACCTTTGGTGCTGAACTGGCAGAGCCAAAGGGGTGTAAAAAGTAAACAAAATCAGTATTGTGGAAGGAAAAAGCAAAGAATCATCTGTTATTGAGTCCTCTACTTAAAAAAAAAAATCATTTTTAAAAATGCAATCCATTAAGAAAGTCTAGGCCCCTGAATCCATCAGACAGACAGCTGTAATAGAAAACACCCTTCTAAAACAAAGTATAACCATGTAGGCTGTGAGTTGTGTTTGAATGAATTCAATGCCAACTGTTGTTTCAGAATTCACTACCTATGGTAACTAGACTAAAAAGTAAGACTTATTTCACTCCACTAGAGCCACTCTCATGTACCCGGACCTGGCTTACTATGTGACAAAGAGGATGACCATTCAAAATGATTAGAAAAATACATTTGGATAATGTTAAATGAAATTAGCTCAAGACTGAGAGTCAAAACGATTTCCAAATACAGTAGTAATAGCATCCAAAGTGAAACTGGACTAGATATGATTAGCTTATTCCAGAGTAAATTCAATAGGTGAAGGTTTGTTGCTTAATGTTAACTGCAAAAGAGAAGTCTTCCCAAGTTTATGAAAGGAAAGGGACATTCAGAACAAGGTCTCTTACAGGCCCACTTATAACCTACTTTCAAGCCAATTGCAATAGCTATTAAAGGTCTGCCACTATAGCTTTTTGCTAACATTTTTGCTCAGAATCAGGATTAGTTTTAAAAGTGTACATGTAGAAAGAAATACATCCTGGACATAAGTTATTTAACTTCTTCGCTGTGGCATGTAAAAACAAACCTCCAAAGGCAATAAAAAGAGAGGTGGGAAGAGAAGGAAACATCTGGATAGGTTCCAGAGAACTCACCCGTGCAAAGTCAAACGCATATCTGTAAATAAGTTTAAAGTTTGTAGAATCATTTAATAATGATCTTAAGTAATCCAAAGTATTTCTTAGTTTTTCTGTTGTATCACATCTAGAAAAACAGAATAAAGGCAAATTATAACCTGAGGTTTTTTTTCTTAATTGGGGCAGTAATATAAAACACAATACCAAAGGAAAGAATAAAACCCTGAAGTAGGAACATATCCATACTTCTTTTCTACACTATTTCAAAAAATTTTTTAATGTACAGAAAAGTTGAAAGATAGTAAGCACCTACAGACCCAGTCCCTTGATTCACCAGTGGATGTTTTGTCACATTTGCGCGCTCTCTCACACATGACACTTTTTTCTGAACCATCTGAAAGTACGTTGTAGATTCCATGGCACTTCACATCTAAATCAGCCTGTACCTAGAAGCACGAGGGTATTCTGCTACTTAACCACATATCATCATCACTCTTAATAGTGTATCAAATGTTTAACTTTCTTACCTAATATACAGTCCATACGCAGATTTCCCCAATGTCCCCCAAATTTTCTGTATAGCTGCTTCTTTTATTCAATCTAGGATCCAGTCAAGATGATCATGCATTGCTTTTAGTTGTCCTATCTTTTAGTTCCTAGAAGAGTGCCCTGCCTTTTTCTGTTTTTCTTGACATTATCATTTTTGAAGAGTCTGGAGCAGTTGTTTTGTAGAATCTCAATTTGTTCTAGCATTTTCCCCATGATTATATTTAGATCCTCAACAACCTTTCACCCAGTGGTTTTAACATCCATTGATACATGCCTGAATCAATTGTTATATTGGCAGATGCAGAATGGTGGTTTTCTAATTCTATCATTCCTTCTATATTTATTGGCTGGAACTCTTTGTGTAAGGAAGAGCTCCGCCCACCACTTTTTTTTTTTATTTGTCTGGGTTTATGGATTTTTGTTTTAAATTCAGTACACATAATCTGTACTGTCCAGTTTTTTTGTTTCATTGTTTGTTTGATGTACAAACTGCCCCAGTTTAGGCAATGGCCCCTTCAAGCTGACTCCAGGGTCATTCTGATATGTCCCTATCAGTCTTTTGAGTAATTCCTTGCTTTCTGGCATAAGATGTTCCAGTTCACCTTGTACTTTCTTTGCCTCAGACTTGAAAACAGACTTGAAATTTCTCCAGGGAGCCCTGGGGATGATAACCTATTTTTAACTGTAACTGTCACACAGTTTACTTTTCAAAAGGAAGTAGACTAATTGGCTATTTTTACAAATTAATTTTCTGTTCCCAATATCTAGCCCTTAAAAATGAGAACTAAGAATTACCATTTTCACTGGCAATATTAAAGGTTTTCAATGCTGGATATATTCCCTTGCATTTTTCTATAGCACTTTTACCTACTATCAACTACAGATAAGAAAATATATATTGCAACTATTAGCAATATAAATATTTTTGCCTACTTTATAAACTAAAATATGGTTCATAACAAAGTATACTGTTTTATTTTTCAGCAATAAATTTGGGAAAGCTTTTTTATAGATAACCACAAATTAGCTCTATTGAGATGATAAACCATATGAAGACTAAAAATTAGAGTGTTTAGTTTCTAAGGCCCCAGAACTATTTAAAATGTCCTTTATTTTTTCCTGATGTTTAAAATTAAGAAGTTTTAAATTAGACTATTGTACAAGTCAGAAAAGCTTCTCCAAGGGACTGACACATAAACTGAGAACTAAAAGATAAGCATAAACTAGATTTGGGGTGGGAGAAGGCAGGACTCTCCAGATAAGAAACAGCAGGTACAAAGGCCCAGTGGCAGAAGGATACTGTGCTGGAGTGGAAAGAGTAAGAGTACAAGATGGGCTGGGGATGGAGGTGGCGACAGACCATAAAGGGCGTGGTTTTTTTGGTTGAATCCTAGAAACAACAGAAGCTGTCTCCCATCCTGGGAGAAAGCACGATCAGACTTGCATCTTGAAAAGCTCACTCTGGCTCTCTGTAGAGAAGGGTTTGGGGAAGGAATAGAAGACATACCAATATCCCAGTTAAAGATCTAGTGTCAGACTCCAAATGAGGGGTGATGGAGACTACAAGAAGACACAAGTAAGCATTAAGTTGGAGAAAGGAGCTTGGGCAAGGTTGACTTTGCATTGGGTGCTCAACTGTGTGAATTTTTATCATTTGTATATAAAAATTTCATAATAATTTAATAATAATGGTGGAGGGTCAAAAAGAAGGGAAACCAGGAAACTCAAAGCCATATAAGGCCCAAGTCCCTGTTCTTCACTAGAAAGGAAGATCAAGAACCAAAGCCAGGAAATCTGACAGATTTTGGCTTAAGTTTAGTTTAGTCCTATCCAGTGAGGGGAAGAGCAGCTGTTTGTTTTAAATGATGCAGGTGAAGTAACAACTCATTAAGATACCCACTACACAGCTAATTGAAAAATACAGTAACTGTGAGTTTTTGGGCAGAGCTGCAAGGCCAAATATGAAGTTCTGCAACATGCTTGGGAGCAAGCCCGGCCACCCTGGCCAAAAAATGTCCTCGTGTTTGAAAGATGCTCAGAGGGCTTCTCTGGAGTAGAGGAAACTAATAGTTCTCTTTTTTTAAACATAAAATGTACAAAGTAATATTTCTGTTTCATATATCTATTAAGGATGGGTACAAAGGATTAGAGCCTCTAGACTCACCCCCTTTAGGGAAAGAGGGCGCTGAGTCACCCTGCCCAGAAGGCACCACAGGTTGCCATCTAGTGGCCACTCACCAAGAACATCTGCAGAGGGACTGGGCTAACAAAGGGTGCGGAAGGTTTAATGCCCAGCCTGAGACTTTTTAGAAAGTAGCCACATCTTAGATCTGAGTTTCCCCAGACTCTTCACTGTACCATGTGTGATAAAACTCATAGATGTCAAAGGGTAATAGTGACACACCTCTAAGAAGCATCACTTCCTAAAACAAAATGCATACCTAATGTAGGATTATTTATTTAAGTTTTGCTGTGTAACAGATTCATAAACAACAGAAAGTAGGACAATACCTCTCAAAGATTATAAAAATCAGACTCCTAAACATTAGCACAATTTACTGTTAGAAATTTTATATCAAACTTTCTAAGGATTACGCCTGAGGCAGACACAACCGCCTTTATATACTTGCCACACAGTGTAGGCAGGTGTAGCTCCTGACAGATCACCAGGCCCACCTGCAGAGGCACATTCACGAAACCGAGTTCAGAGGCAGTGTACCCCCATGACCTGCAGATAGGCCTTCACCCCTTCACTTAATCAGCCCAAAGGTATTTTTCAGCCATCATCAGAGTTAGCTAAAACTCTAACACTTTTTATTTTTTAGCTTAAACACCCCTAACAGTTTGTCAGAGATAACCTTAAACCCACACGTTGGAACAAAGCAATAAATGAAACAAATGATCAATCAAAACAAGGGCTCTGACTTCTCTGACTAGAATTGATGTAAGGAGTTTCAGATGCATGTTCCCTACTGGCTGCTGTCACTTCTTCCAACACTCTCACAGAACAGCACACGTTCCAGACTTACAGGTCTTGGAAAGGCCATTCACACAAGTCCTCTCTACAGCGTCAAGAAGACTGATTTCTGAGGGTTTGGGTGCAGGCCACATTTCATACTTAGCCTTCCAGATTTTGCAGATGCTATTGGAGACCTTAGGAAATGGCAGAACTCGTTGAAACTCTGGTCCTAAAATTCATGGGCTTTCCATTTTTAACATATTCCTACTTTTCAGTAACAATGTTTTAAAAACTTACCATTTGGATCAAAAATACTAATGTATACTATAAATACAGGCTTTGTCATGTATATGTTAATTCTGGGTTTTTGTTTTTGTTTTTGAAGGTTTATAGGACACTTTTAATTTTATATTATTTTTATAGAATAATATTTCTTTTTTGGTTGCAGCTGTCTCCTTCATAACTTACTACTGCTAAGATTGTTTAACAAGATGCGCTTCTCTGCACTTTGCTTTCAAGGCTTTGTTCAGTGGTTATAATCTGGATAGACAGCAGATTTCATTTTATTTATTTATTTATTTATTTATTTATTTATTTATTTATTTATTT
>JAKSZT010038599.1:20475724-20490642 GCA_026826555.1 Tolypeutes matacus | reverse complement strand
TTTATTTATTTATTTATTTATTTATTTATTTATTTATTTATTTATTTAATTATTTAGGAGGTACCGGGGATTGAACCCGGGACCTTATATATGGGAAGCAGACACTCAACCACTGTGCTCGCCCAGATTTAGTTTTATTTTATTTTATTTTATTTTATTTTACCGGGAGGTCCCAGGGATCGAACCCGGGTCCCTCCATATGGGAGACAGACGCCCAACCAGTTGAGCCACATCCAACCCCCAGATTTAGTTTTAAAATCTACTCTTTTCTTCAGGTGACTGAATACTCAGGGGAGTGGGGAGCTTAAAGTATTGCAAGGAAACCATTTTGTGGAAATTTGTCAGATCCTTGATATTTGTACTTTGTATACTTGAAGTACTAGTTTATTTTTTTCCTTGTGTTTAAGAATATAACAGGGAGGCGGCTGTGGCTCAATCAGTAGGGCTCCCGTTTACCATATGGGAGGCCCCGGGTTCGGTTCCCGGGGCCTCCTGGTGAGGGCAGGCCCGCCCGCACGGCGTGGTTGGCTGACCCAGCGAGCACAAGCAGCAAGGGGGAGATAAATGAATAAATAAATAAAATCTTTAAAAAAAAAAAAGAATATAACAGGTAATGTGTTTCCAGTTATTTCCATCCAATTTTGTCTAATTTCCAGGGTCAGTCAAAAGGTTGCTCATTTTCAGCCCTCCTGCTAAGAAGAGCTAGAGCAGGAGGTCCTGGCAGTAAAGAGCAACTGGGTGGAGGGTGTACCAGAAGAGCCAGTGCAAACATACTGTCCTTTGGCTGCCTGGCAGTTAGCCACGGCCTGCTTCATAAAAGCCTCCGTGGTTGCCTTCTTATTTGCAGCCTTGCCATTCCAGGTGAGCAAGTGGACTGGCCTACAGGGCCCATCCATAAGAGAAACTCAATTTCCAGGGAGTTGGTAGAGGGCAAAGATTGATAGGATTGAGGTTGAGAGTGTTTGCCAGACAAAAAGCAGATGCCAGGAACAGTGGCAGGAACAGTACGGTGGAGAGCTGTGATGGTGGCCATAGCCACTTGCTCTGGAGTATACTTCTTGGTGCAAGTATGTCCAGTAGTCACATGCTGGGCTTTAGCAGGGTGTCCTCCAGGTAAACATGATGGTCATTCAGGGCCTTGTGGACAGCAGCCAGGGCCTTTCTTAGTAACATATTCAGCAGTGTTCCATGTCATGGTCTTCATCGGGAATGACCTCTGGTTCAACAATGGGTACCAATCCATTCTGCTGGCAGATGCTGGTATAGTGGGCCAGGGTATAGGTGTTTTCCTGGATAGCAAGGTTGGATGGACACTGGTTGGCAATTCTCATCACAGTGCGCCACTTCCCACCAAAGTCAGCACCGTCCTTCTTATACTGAGCACAGCCTTCAAAGAGGCCTTTGAGCCCTTGAATGGTGGTTTCTTTGTGCCTGCAAGAGGAGTAACTCTTGGTCTAACTTGATTCCCACCATGATCCCCCCCTTTTCCTTGAACATGTTTCTGAGCAGTTTTCCCTGGCTGTCCTTTTGGTAGAGGGTCTCATGGAAAAGGATCACGCCTCCGATGCTCTGGTTGACAGAACTGTCAACAGTGAAGAGCATTTCTCGGAACTGCCGGTGGTTCTTTTCCATGTTCTCCACCTTGATCCTCTGCAGACAGTTTCCCATGGTGTCTACACACTCATCTGCAGCCAGGATCCCCTTTCCATTCGCAATAATGCGCTGGACAATTTCGGAGCGCTCCTTCTTCTGTACTGGGGTGAGGGCTGGAAATCAGTGGGCCATGGTGATAGGTAGTTTGGGAGAGGAGAATCCTCTCAGATGTCAGAAACTGTGGGTAAGGCAGCAGCTGCCAAATAGTTAATTCCAGTTTTGAGTCCAAAATATTTCATAGGATAGGTTTAATAAAAACTAAAAATGGGCAAAAAATCCAAAATAGAAAACAAAGCAGATAATTCAAAACACTAACTACTTTAGAGCATACAAAGGATTCTCCCTGAGTTTTCTTCTTTACTGGGTTCATATACCTTACATATACAGAACTTATTTAGTTAATTTAAATGATATACTAAAAAGCAACCTAATTACTGTTGGATCTTTTCCCTGAACATTGTTTCCAAGCCCCTTACCCCTCATGACCTTTGTCTTATTTACAGTGTTTGTAACCCCTGGCCCTTCAATATTGTGCTTGGCAGTATCTGGTGAACAAATGACTAATCTAGGGAGACTGGGAGAGGGGTGTCTTCAGACTTGAAATTGTACTGTTTTTGAACTGCAAAGAACCTTAAAGTTTATTCTGAAAAGTTATCTCTACCTCATTGATGAGGAAACTGATGTCAGAATTTCCTATCACAAAAAGAAAGCAGATTTCTCAATGAATTTGTAGTTGACTGTCTTGTCACCAAACCCTGAATTGCGAAGACCAAGTAGCAGTATTGCTATAGGAACCCACCTGCCACCACCTGTGGCACATCATGGCAAGCAGAGTTCCCAAAAAGAACCTGACAGAGGTGCTCCACACTACTTATAGGAAACTGCCCACTCACTTCCCAGGAGCACATAGCCCTCAAATCATCTGAGTAAGGCCTGGAATCCTGTAGTATTCCTATGTAGAGGCAAATGTAAGAAAGAAATCTAAAACTATACCAACATGTATATTATATACTCTTTTAAGACAAATGAACCTGTGCCTGAAAAAAAGATGATAGATCGTGTCCTCCCCTTAAGCCTTAAAATAAAATCTTGATTATTACCATGAGTTCATCATTACTAGAAAACTTAAAAAAGAGCAGCAATCCTATGCTCTATTCAGAAAGCAAAAAAGAACACCAACAAGGAAAATAATGAAAGAGCTAGTTAGCTTAAAATCATAAGTTGTTTCCCAACATGTCAAACACAATTTTAAGGAGATTCCAGAAGGACATAACCCTAGAGGATGCCAAGAGGGAAGTACTTTTGTGAAAGGATGATTATGCATTTACCAAAATCTCATTTCCCACCAGACAATAGTTGTCAGAGTAAGAATGTGACTTAAGAATCAGAAGTCTTGGGTTTTCACATATCCCCTCTAAACTGCAGTTTCCTCATTTGTAAAAATTGCAGGATAAAACCTGATCGGTCTTCCTCACAAGGTAGCTGTGAGGCTCAAATGGGAGAACAGTGAAAAGCCTTCAGATTATTAAAGCACAATGCAAATAAAGCATTATTAATAACAAATGGGGGGAAGCGGCTGTGGCTCAATCAGTAGGGCTCCTGTTTACCATATGGGAGGCCCTGGGTTCGGTTCCCGGGGCCTCCTGGTGAAGGCAGTCCCGCCCGCACGGCGTGGTTGGCTGACCCCGCGAGCACAGGCAGCAAGGGGGGGATAAATGAATAAATAAATAAAAATAACAAATGGGCAATAATATTAAAATTGACAAATTCCAAAATTATTTAAATAAACCCATAAAATCATTACAACTTCAATTTTAATCCAGTGAAAATTAAAGTCTGTTACTCCTAGTTAAAGTGAAAAGAAAAAGAAGTCATTCTAAGTACTTTAGATCAAAGTTACGATTTAATAAACACCTTCGAATACCACTGAAATGTTTAGTCACCCACCACAACTATATCCCCTTCCATGCATAACATGGAATAACAATTTATGTTTCCTTGAGTGAAACTTAGCAAACACAACACACACACACACACAAAAGGAACACATAAAATCATAGATTTTTTTTTTCTTATTCTGGACCAGATAACACGGATTATTATTATTATTAATCACTACAGTAACAATAATGAGGTTCCAATTTTGTCGAAAGCTAAAATCAGGATATATAAAATAGAATATATAAAATATTTTCACTAATAAAAGTTCACTTTAGTCAATTTTTTCTCTCCAACTGTAAACCAAATGCTAATGAACCTTTACCTTTTTAAGGTCTAGACCTGTACTGTCCAATACAGTAGCCACTAGGTACATGTGATTATTGAGCACTTGCAAATTAAGAATGCAAATTGAAATGTGCTATAAATGCAATATATACACCAGATTTTGAAGACTTGGTACAAAAAAAAAAGAATGAAAAATATCTCTGATTTTTTTATACTAATTACATGTTGAAATGATAATATTTTGGATATTTTGAGTTAAATATATTATTAAAATTAATTTCACCCATTTCTTTTTACTTTTCTAATGTGGCTAAAAGAAAATTTTAAATTATATATGTGGTTCACATGCAGGAGCAAAGTTTGGTATATTTCTATTGGACAGAGGTGCTTTAGAAGAATGCTAAAATAAACAATACATAAATACATTATATAAAAACTTTACTTGCTAATAGAGTAATCTGTAAGAGTCCTCTATTCCTCATCATATAAAAATGGGTCTTGGCCTTTACTTCTTTGGCCATAGATGAAGCTTGCCCAGACCACCTGATTTTCTTCCACTCACCCAACCCAAGCTCCCTGAAGTCCCAAGAAGGCAGCAACTACCTCCAGAAAGCAGGGACCCCATTAGTGCAGTCTCAGGACTTACTGTAGAGAAGTCATTCCTTTTAACCATTCCTGTAGGGTAAAATAACCCATGTTCTGTGCATCCAATTTCCAGGCCAGGACAAGCATAACTACCTGTTGAGAAAAAAAAAAAAAAAAAAAAAAAAAAAAACCACATCAAATCAGAATGACAAATCTCAGCAATTAAATATATTAACATCTTGCCAAATGCTTCTGTTCATGGTAGTAATAGAGCCACTGAAATGTGAATAGTGTACCTCTTCAAAAATAAGTTCTAGTTTGGCAAACATCTAAAATCTTGATAACACTCTGTGGACAAAGGTTTGGAAAAATACATACTCTCATGATCCATGATGACAGAAGAATAACATGATTAGCCTCTTTAGAGGGCAATTTGGCGCTATCTATCAAAATTACAACAAGTTACTGACTCAGCAATTCAACCTATGGAAAGTTACCTTATGGGTATACCTGCACATGTATGCAAAGATGTCTATTCAAAAAATTTTACTGAAGCACTATTTGTAGTAACAAAAGATTGGAAACAACCAGATGTCTGTTAATAAGGGCCTGACAAATTCTTCTTTGCTATACATTCCATACTTTGTCAGCATTAAAAAGAAGAAAGCAGAGCTATTTACACAAATACTTACACAAATAAAAAGGAGGGTGGTGGGAGATATGCACTGGACTTGTATCACACATACCTTAATGTTTATAAATTCAACTACATATACTGGGGGAAATTATTTTAGACTAGCCAGATATGCCACTGAGATAGCACTCAGCCCAGAATGAGTGGCATGCCCTAACCCTTCTCAGGGGATGGCAGTCCCCCATGCCACTCATAGTGTGAGCCTCTATACAGGCTTTGAGTCACTAAGGATAAATTTGAATATTTATGATTTTCACTGATGCATCAACTTTCAAATCTAATTCCCTGTATATTGTGAGGGCATGTATGGTTATAAAAATAAATAAAATAAACGACAGCCTGAGTATCTTTCAAGCACACTAATTTTAAAGGTAAGTCCAGAGCACCTATAGATAGTATAACAAATAATCAATTTATAAACCGGTTGCACATTAAGAGTCCTTTTGCCAAGAGGTTAATGTTTCTATGAGAAAATATGTTATGATGTTTAAAATGATGACTGAGTTTCTCGATCAACCCACAATAGCGTAATTTCTAAAATATAGTATAATATACCATGAAGATCCCAAGCTCTGAGCCCAAGACACAGGGGTGAGAGGGCAAAGAGAACCTAAGAAAAACCATTTAGCATTGTGCGGGGTGCTATGGATACAATGCGGAACCACACAACTGCCAGTCCATGCTTGCACAGCTCAGATTCTGACTAGATGGTAGACATTAACGAAATAAACAAAAATAATTTATTACAATTTCAAGTGCCTTAAAGAAGACAAGATGCAGGGAGAATGTATAACAGAGGAAGCTGGGGGGGGGGGGGTATCAGAGAACGCTTTGCTGACAGTTAAAGAATGATTAAGAGTTGCCCAGGTAAAAAAGATCCCTGAATGGGTCCAAAAAAAACCCCAAAACTCTAGCATCACCATCTTGGAAAAAGAGTGCCTGGGAATATAGTCTTAAAAAGAGATCCCAGCTGAAGAAGAAGGTATGTAGAGGCCATTCATGAGTAGTCATGTGAACATTTATACAACAAAAGTTTATAAGTTACGACAATCTGTGTGCCTCTTGAATTCAGTGATTCTTGATTTCATTCCAGAAAGGAGGTATAATAGTATTGCGTTGATTTGTATTTACACACACTTCACATTTTTTACCTAAACTGCTTGAAAGTCAAGCCTCAAGACTTTGAATGATCTCTGATAAGTTAGAGGCTCTGTAAATCAGCAGGAATGCACAGGGCCAAGGGAGATAGGAGAAGTGAGCAGAGAATAAATGTCCACTTTTCTACAAATCTTTGAAACACAAGTACTAGACAAGAATTGTGGCTGTAAGATATTTTTAAGATGAAAAAAATCTATAGCTATGAGCAGAAAAACAAGATTAAAAAAACACCTAAAAACTTAACAGAAAATCAAAAATTGATAAAGCATCAAGGTCCTTCCACTAGTCTGTTTTACTAGCCTTTTCTCTCCCTTAATAGCAAAAAGCAAAATGCCACTGGTGAGACATCAAACTCAAGGCTGTTACTATGGGTCTGAAGGTTTTGATTTCTGAATTTTTACTTTATTTTTCCAATAGTATAGACTAAAGCAATTGAAGGAGATATGAATACATTTTTTTTTTCTTTTTTTAAAATTAAAGTATGCCACCAGGAAACAAGAAAGGAGAAACCACTTTTTAGTGCTGCTTTATTAACCTTTTTAGTGTCCATCAAATGAGAAGCTAATAAAAGTAGTATATGGAATCAGCAAACATATTTTCAGGTTCACCAATACAATAACAGGCCCTGCTCCATTAGACTTTAAGTATGAACTCCGAATTGATGTTTATCAAAACACACATATAGTAATCTCTCTTTCACTAGATCCCTACTAACAGGAGGTTCCTGAAAAATCTGAAAACAACCTAAATGTTTAGGGAACAAACACTTCCTGAGTAAAAGACATGCTCTGGGGAATTTTAACGTAGAATTTTAACTTCCAGTTAACTAATATAATTGTTTTTTTCTATCCATTAAAAGCCCACCAAGATTCTTCAGTTTGTATATATATAGCTAGCAATCCAACCTTGTTAATGATATTATTCAAAAACTCTGTATCCTTATTTCTGGTCTCCTGAACTATCTTATGCTAGGTTGTTAATGACACTTTAGCCAGGAGGCTGATTGTAGTGTTTGGTAACCTGACCACTAACCTCACCTACACTCTCGAAACAGAATTCACATCCACTAATTTGCAGCAGATGAGTCTCTGAGGAAACAAACAAGCAACCAAAAAAAAAAAAAAAAAAAAACATTTAAAAAGTAGAACTGTACACACCATTCATTGAGGTTCATATAAATTCAGGCAGGTCTGGAAGTGGAAAGGCTCAGCAAGGAGGGACTAAGAGGTCACTGGAAGATAATTTATTCTGAAGAAAGAATGAGTCAGACACAGGGCCTGGGGGTAGAAGGGAGCCCTGGAGGGTTTTCAATAGGGCATGTTGGCATTTTAAATCCTTCTACACCAGGTCCCTGAAGAAAGTTTCTGCAGTAACTGGGATCCAGAATAGAGAAAGGGTTAACAGGAAAAGCAGCAGCCAGACTGAGCATGGACCTGATACCAGGAGGAAGAGATTAGTAGTAGATGGAAAAAGCTTGAGGCTTGGAGTCAGACACTCCTAAATTTGAAATCTACAAATTCTGCTTAAACCAGCTTGACTTTTGTATAAGTTAATTAAAATTTCTAAGTCTCCTCCTCGAAATTAAACACTTTTGCATCTCAAAGCACTTTGTTAAAGGGTAAAAAGGCAGCTGACACAATGGTAGAAAATATTTGGCAATCATATATCTAATAAAGTTTTAATATCCATGATATATAAAGAGATTATACATCTGAACAATAAAAAGATAAACTACCCAACTAAAAAATGGGCAAAAGACTTGAAAAGACAATTGTCCAAAGAAGAAATAGAAATGGCAAAGAAACACATGAAGAAATGTTCAAATCACTAGTGATTAGGGAAATGCAAATCAAAACTACAATGAGATATCATTTCACACCTATTAGACTGGCCGCAATTAAGAAGTCAGAAAACTGTAAATGTTGAAGAGGATGTGGAGAGAGAGGAGCACTTATTCACTGTTGGTGGGAATGCAGAATGGTACAGCCACTGTGGCAGACTGTTTGGCAGATCCTAAGGCAATTGAATATAAACTTGCCATGGGATCCAGCAATACCATTGCTAGGTATATACCTAGAGGAACTTAGAGCAATGACACGAACAGACATCTGCATACCAATGTTCATAGAAGCGTTATTCACGATGGCCAAAAGTTGGAAACAACCCAGGTGTCCATCAACTGATGAATGGATAAACAAATTGTGGTGTATACACATGACGGAATACTATGCAGCGGTGAGAAGAAATGAAGTCGTGAAGCATATGACAAAATGGATGAACCTGGAGGACAATATGTTGAGTGAAGCAAGCCAGACAGAAAAGGACAAATACAGTATGACTGCACAATTATGAACAAAATATATTATGTAAACTCATGGAATTAATAATTAGAATACAGGTCACCAGAAAATAGAATGAGGGTAGAGAATGGAAAGCTGATGGTTAATCTGTGCAGAACCGGTTAAAAGGCTGTTTGTAAATCTTTGGAAATGAATGGAAATGGTGAGAGCACATCATATGTTTGTGACTAGGAGAGCTATTACATGGGTATGACAATGGTTGAAAAGGAAAGCCTAGGGACATTTATATTACCTGAAGGAAAGCTAAAAAATGTAACAAAGGACTGTTCCACAGCGAAACCTCATGTAAAGTATGAATATGGGTGACAGTGCATATATAAAACTGTTTTTACTAAACATAAACACAAACTAGAGAGAAGAAAACAGAATAGCAGCTATGTACACTAGGGGAAGCACAGAGAGACTGAGAGGTGATAAGTTATGTTGGTTTGGTTTTTGTTTTTTATTATTATTATTATTATTACTGGAATAATGAAAATGCTCTAAAAATGACTCAAGTGATGAATGCACAACTATGTGATTATACTGAATCCCACTGATTGTACACTTTGGATGGATTTATGCTTTATTAATATATGTATCAATAAAATGGATTTGTTAAAAATATATTCTGAGTCTTGCAGAGCAGGTGTAACTCAGTGGTTGAGTATCTGCTTCACAAGTACAAGGTCCTGGGTTCAATCCCCATTACTTCCTACCAAAAAAAAAAAAAAAAAATTCTGAGATGCTCTCATCATCTACAAAATGGGAATAAAACCTATTTTAGAGTTATAAGAATGAAACTAAATGAGAATTGGGAGCTAATTAGACATTTTTCACTTTCCTCTTTTTTTATTAGTCGTTATGAGCTCTATAATACACCTGAGAAATTCCAGCAGAAAAGTATTTTAGTGAATCTTCGGAAAATCTGAGGATATCAGAAGAAGAACTGTGACAACTCTGGTTTATACCACTGCTTATCACCTTACACTTAGCTGCTCTAGAGGAAAGGTGGTACAAAGATGCTGATAATGAATTTCAATAAATACCTGAAGGTTGAAGACAAAATTACATTTCAAAGGCGCATTCAGCCTCAAGCTACCCAGGTCCTATATAGAAAAAGGCTGAGGCCATGCACGATTTGGGGAGGAGAGTAGGGATTTCCCTCTCACGTACCTCAAAGACCCAATAAGGTGAGGAGCCAAAGTAACCGAAAAGGAAAGTATGTCAGTCCTAGAATGGTAAGGAAGAGTAAGAGACCAATGGCATTGAGGGAAGGGGTCTTCCCAGACCATCCTGCCACTCTGTGGGCTGGCTGTCTCTGAACCGTCATTCATACATCAGTGACCCACAAGTCCTAATGTGAGGACTATGTCTACACTGTTGACCGGTTCATCTCCATTTATTGAAACAACAACAAAAGGCATTGGGAAGAAAATAGACAATACTTCTGTAATACAGTTGGCCAGGGACTAGTGTATTCTACATATGGTAGTTAATTTGCCTTTTTTGCACAGGAACTGAGGCTTCATTTCAAGTACTAGGAGAACTGACCCAAACCATCAAACCCCCACCCATGTGCCCAAGTAGGTCAGATGCTGCTGCTGAAAGGAATCGGGATATAAAAACATGAAATAGTAAGGCAAGCAATCAGTTAGAAATCATTTTAAATGATTCAATGCACCTCCCAGAGCCAGCAAGTATAAGAACTCCAAAAAAGAGTATTTGGGAGGTTCAGGAAATCTGTCCTTTTATTAGTTTGCAGACCAGAAATCTCCAAAATTAGACATAATTTCTATAAATTAGACATAATTTATAACTAGAGAATTAATGAAAAGCTTTCTCTTGATACCAACTCTATGTTTTCCCATTTCAGAAATCGGTATCAGTGAGAAACCACTAAATTTCTAGAACCTTTTGTCAAATAATTAAATTAGTAAATATCAAGTAAAAAGAAGGTCATTAACATCAGGCAGGGCAGACAGCTCAGGAGTTTGGTGCCCTGACACTGGGCCCTACTTTGGAATTTATGCTCCCCAGTGTGACAAAGTTGGACTCAGTTGTGGTTTCCCAACACATGGCTCTTCTGCCCCTTCTATTTAAATCTATAGTTAGTACTAGAGTTGAGAGTTATATGTCCAAGAGACTTAAATCTTTGGGCTGTCCATGTACCAGTTGGGCCCTGAATCTCAACAAAGTTGCAACACCTTTTCTCTAGTTCATTGGACTTACCTAGGACAACTAACAAGGAGATGATGAACCACCACCATCTCAAGGAACAGAGAAAGTCTGCAACTGCAAGCAAGATAGTCCCATCCATCTGCCCCATGGGATCTAAGCCCCCTCTCAATTAGAGATGGAATGGGCATCACTATCCCAGAATCCTCAGGATTGGGAATGAACGATGGACTAGAGAAGACTTACTGGTATTCTACTATAGACTTATTGTGATTCTAGCAGTGGAAGAACTTTTATCACTGATGTGGAGGCTGTGGCCACTGGAGGTTCTGAGGGGAGGGAGAGGGAAAAATAGGTGTAATATGGGGGCATTTTCGGGACTTGGGAATTGTCCTGAATGACACTGCAATGACAGATACATGCCACTATATATCTTGTCATAACTTACAAAAATGTGCAGGAGAGAGTTTAAACTACAATGTAAACTATAATCCATGCTTAGTGGTAATGCCCCACTACATGTTCATCAATTGCAACAAACATACCACACTAATGAAGGATGTTGTTAATATGGGAAAATGTGGGAGGGGATACGGGAATCCCTTATATTTTTTATGTAACATTTATGTAATCTAAGTATCTTTAAAAATAAAAAATAAAAAAGTATATTTAAAAAAAGGCCATTACGTTTTTTAGATTAAAAAACTCCACATTACTATGTAGATTACTAGAATTGATTAGTAAGCCAAGATTTCTACATATTATGCACATTGTCACAAAATGATTGTTAAAAATAGGCTAAAAACCGGTGATTTAAGGGAACAATGGGCCACAAAAAAAAAAATTCTCCCCCTCGCCAAAAAAAAACAACAGGTTACATGTTCTTCAAACTATTCATATATTAGTGAGTTTGTATCTTTCTCATCCCTCAGCTTTTCTTGGAATTCTGAGTCATATATCCATTTACTCACACCTAGGTTAACTAACCTATATTTTTTTAATGCAAACTACATATGTCCCTCAAACTCTACCTATACTAATTCATCTACTAGTAGGATTAAAAATTGTATCTAAACACTTGTTAATTAAAAAAACAACTTGGTGATGACACAGAACATACACCACAGATATACATGAAATATGGCTAAATAGCCAAAGCAGGTAGTCACAATGGGAAACAATCTTTACATGAAATAGACCTTTTCTTAAGTTAGCTAATAAAGAAGCTAACTACTTAAATAAATGATTTTGCCTTACCTTATAGTAAATGAAAGCAGACTTGAATTTTACAAGTATGCTTAAATTTTATAAGCTATAAATATCAGATGAGGTAAGGGTTGTAAATATGTTTAAAGCATTTACTTATCTATGCAGACAAGGTATATTTCTCATCAGGTCTCCGAAATTGGGATGTATCCACCATTGATGGTATATAGCATATATCATAGTTTATTTAGCAACATGTTTTTTTAATGATGTATCTTAGATTTGAAATACAGTCATAAATATCTGGAATAATATACTGAATTTGGTCTGTTAGTCCTTGATATGATACAAAATTTTAATACTATTTCTTTTTGTATGGAAATAGAGTTCTAAAGGATTCATAATTGTCACAAAAGAATAATAATAGCTATCTGGCATTTGGAAATGAGGAACTTTAAAGAGTTGTGCCCACCTTTGTTTTCCAGATAGAATCATCAGTGCCCTCCCCCCCGCCTTTTTATCAGCTTTCCTTGCCTCTGAGATTTAAATGCTCATCCAACCCCTCTTACACCTGCACCTGACCATGTCCCAAACTTTTTTTTAACTTATTATAGTAACATGTAATATGCAACTCGAATTTCCAATGTTAACCACTTTAAAGTGTACAATACAGTGGTATTAACTATATCACAATATTGTGCTACCATTACCAACATTCATTACTCAAACAGTTTTTATCACCTCAAACAGATACTCTGTACCCATCAAGCTGTAACCGCCTCTTCCCCTCACTCCCCTCACTCCCTGTCCCTAGAAACCTGTCTGTCTCTATGACTTTACTTAGTTTAGGCATTCTCTATAAATAACACCATACAATTTGTCTTTTTGTGTCTGGCTTATTTCACTCAACATAATGTCTTCAAGTTCCATCCATGTTATAGCATATAACAACTTCATTCTATTTTACAACTGAATAATATTCCATTGTGTGTATATACCATATTCTGTTTATACAAATGTTGACTGCTTCAACTCTTGGCTATTATAAATAATACTGCAGTGAACATCAGTGTACAAATATCTGTTTGAATCTGTGCTTCCAATTCTTTGGGGATAGGTATATACCAAGAAGTGGGACTTTCAGGCAATATGGTAATTCTATCATTTCTATGTTCAGCTTTCTGAGGAAACGCCAAACTGATTTCCACGGTGGTTGCACCATTTCACAACCCTACCTTCATGAATAAGGGTTCCAATTTCTCTACATCTTTGCCAACACTTGTTATTTTGTGCTTTTGTTTTTTATTAATTTTTTAACAACAGTCATCCTAATGGGTGTGAAGTGGTATCTTAATATGGTTTTTTAAGTTGTTTTTTGTTTGTTTGTTTGTTTTATGAGGTACCGGGGAATGAACCCAGGACCTCGTACATGGGAAGCAGGTACTCAACCACTGAGCTACATCTGCCCCTCAATGAGAATTGGTTTTTCACATTTATTTGTTTGTTTGTTTTTAGGAGGTAGTGGGAATCAAACCCAGGACCTCATACATGGGAAGCAGGCACTCAACCACTTGAGCTATATCGGTTCTTATTAGTGTGGTTTTTGAGATTCCCAATCTTCTCACCAGTTGACTTCAGGGCAGGGCCCTACTGTGCCACTCCTCTGACCATACACTTACTACTGGTCCTCTGGGTGGAACCTCTGGGATCTCCTCTTACTCCGAACTCACTCTTGCCCTTCTGATTACACTGAACAGAAAATACTGCCAAGCTTGGCCCACCTCCTGCCAGAAAAGTTCCTTCTGAAAGTCAGTGAAATGGTCTTTTCCTATGTCTGCAGAACAGTCCAAGGACTAGATCAGGCAAAATACTATTGACCAGTTGTCCCCAAACCTTTATTTCAAGTTAAATAATTAAGATGCCCAAACTAGATCACATTAAAATAAAAAAATACAAGATGAAAATCCATGAAATGAGTTTAAAAACATTCTAAAGACTCTTTAGAAAATTTAAAGTGTTATAAGAGAATAGGTCAGAGGCAAAGAAATAGCAAGGGTAAAAAAAAATTTAAAGAAAGAAGTATTAAGTCTCAATTCCTAGTTTTCTTTGCACATGACATACATGAATGAAGAAGATGAGCTCTTAAGAGTTCTTCTAAAGAGAAAGGGAAAAAAAAATGAATATATATATATATTTTAAAGGCATTTCCTTTGCTTTTTTGCCCATTTTTTGAATGTCCCAATCCACTAATTATATTTTATTTTGTTTTGTTCTTTGTTTGATTATTTTTTTCCCTTCTCTCTCTCTCTCTTTTTTTTTTTTTTTCCCCTGAGTTTCCTTATGTTTGTCTCTTGCATGTAAGCTTATCACACTTGTTTCTTTTTCCTAGTAAGTGTATTTGATTATTTTATGGACTAAATGTTCATGGAGGATTTGGATCACAGAAGGGTTACAATGGGTACTGCGGGGGATTATTGGGGGGGGGTGTCTGAGGGGGGTTTCATGGGGATTGGTTCATCCGAATATACATGAAAGATATACAAAATCATTCAAAGGATCGGGGGATGGGGCATGGTCACGATGGGTGGATAATCACAATAAATGAGGGAATCTGAATTCCTAGTCTGGAGAGCTCTCCCACAGTCTGCAAGGGAGCAGCAATAGTCCTCTGAGTGTAGGGACAGTGCCTGTCAAAATAGGATGACCCACTGATGTGTTTTTTTAATTGATGACTACCCTTGTGAGTCTTTGCTTTTGTAAATGAGACTTAGCCTGCAGTTGTGGGGTGCCTAAGGGTTGCCACCTGAGAGCCTCCTTGTTGCTCAAATGTGGCCTCTCTCTAAGCCAAACTCAGCATATGATTGCATTACCTTCCCCCC
>JAKSZT010038599.1:20306544-20469689 GCA_026826555.1 Tolypeutes matacus | reverse complement strand
AGTAGGAGCTCATAGAACATCTAAGTGCCTATCACCCCACTCAGTGGGGTTCCTGAGAGCTCCGGAGACACCCTGGTCCTATATAAGGGGGGATAGCCCCAGAGACTGATGCCTTATCAGTGGGTTCTATTTTGGAATCTGTGCTCCTGAGAGTGACAGAATTAGACTCAAATAAGTTCTCCCTGCACATGGTTCACCAGTCCCTTCTATTCAAACCTACATGTGATGCTGGAGTTTCTTAGGTATACTTCCAGAGACTGGAGCCTCCCGCCTACCTATGTGCCAGGTGTGCATGAAATCTAGGTGGAGCTGCAACTCCTACCCTACAGCTCAATGGACTCATCCAAGTCACCTGGTGAGGAGACAACGATGGTAAATGGCCATCCCAGGGAATGGAGAGGGCCTGCATCTGCAGGCAGGATCATCCCACCCACCATATCCATGGGATATAAGCCCTCCCTCACTTGGAGTTGGAGTGGACATCACCATCCCAGTCGCCTCTGGATTGGGGGAAGAGCTATGGACTAGAGTGGACTTGATGGTATTCTCTTGCTCATATATGGTGATTCTTGCAATGCAAGAAATTATAACAATGAGGTGGGAAAAAAAAAAAAAAAAAAAAAAGTTAAAGTTTCTAACTCCCTACTCCCCTGTAGAGCAACCATTTATTTAAAAACTTCTTTAAGTATCTTTCCCAAATATGGCATCTATAGATTTCTGTAAGTATAGAAATATACACATTTACTTAGTGTTTCTAAGCTTGCCTGGGCAATTCTCTAGGTTTTCCAGTTATAAAATCATTTAATCATTTCATCCTCAATGAACGATCATTTTTACCTCCTCCTTTTTAATTTTTATGCCTCCAATAGCCCTCAATAGCACTGGATAGAGCCTTCCAAAACAATGG
This sequence comes from Tolypeutes matacus, assembly GCA_026826555.1. NCBI lineage: Eukaryota > Metazoa > Chordata > Mammalia > Cingulata > Chlamyphoridae > Tolypeutes > Tolypeutes matacus. The sequence goes on along the minus strand of JAKSZT010038599.1, from coordinate 20,468,782 downwards.
CAAATAAGAGTAGTGTGTGTGTGCATCCTTATCTCATTTCTGGCTCAAATGGGAATATATTTAACAGTTCATCATTTGATATGTTGCTAGTTTAGGGTTTGAGAATGTATACATTCACATGTACAGGCAAGTATATATTACATAGGCAATATATTAATACATTCACATTATAAAATTTTTTAATTCAGAGTAAAATAAATAAAAGAAATTCCTCCCCCTTTACCTACAGTTAGGCTTGTATCCTCCCAGAACATTTTGCTATATATTTATGTATGTACAAATACAATGAAATGCGGTTTTTAAGTTTATTTACACACATGGGGTCATGCTGTACCTATGATTCTATGCCTTGTTTTTTTTTTTTTCACTTAATGTGACTGGTAATCTTCAGTAAGAATACCTATACATATACTTCATTCTTTTTTACTGATACATTTTACATTACAGTTTGTGTATGTGTGTGTGTATGCCTGTATCATAGTTCTTTTCACTATTCCACTGCTACAAGGAATTTAGGTTGTGAGGTTAAAGAATAATTATTCTAATAAGGAAATATTCATCTATTCCTATTTTGCTCAGAGGTGTTGCTTGTTTTGAAACTCAGGGATAGGTGCCATTTTTGTATCTACTGATATGATTAATAGGAGATGGCTGCATAGAGCTGAGGGAAAAAGTTACTTTATAACTCCTTTCAATTTAAATTCCTTTGTGTTTGTTTCTATTCTTCCTAATTTAATAAAGCTCTTTCTCTGCCACCTATACTTGAGCCTACCAAACCACCTACATCTCCCATGCCTTTGCACATGGCTTGGATATCTCCCAGCTTGCACTCTCTTTCTCTCACACCCTCCAATCTGGCTAGTGTCTCCTCTTTCTGTCAATATTCATTACAAAGATGATGCTTCTCAATTAATTTTCTGTTTGCCATACTAGAAAATGAATTCTAAGCATAGTGACTGGCACACAGAAAGGTTTGCTGAGATACACTTTGCAGTGGTAATGTTAAGTTACCCATGCTTTTTAATTTTTTCCAAATTTTATTTAGTGTTATATTACTTATGTATACATGCACACAACACACATGTTTTAAAAGAGCAAACTTTTAGACTATGATTTGTAATGGCATGACTGTCAAAAGTAACACTTTATCCTAAAGGTATTAAAATACAACCTGCATTGAACACAACGTTACCTTTTTCTCATTATCTTTCTCATGTACACCTTTAGATCTAGTTGCAATCACATTGTTTGTTGGGATCCTGGTTGTATTTACATTAAATGCACTGAATCACCTATAGAATTTAGGGAATAACCTTTGTCAAGCAAGCTAACAAATATGCCACTGGTTAACACAGAGCAGGTTAATGGGGTTTTCAGGGAGATAGATTTTTTTTTTAATTATACCTGAGGCAATATGGTGTGCAATGCCCTGGATGACAAAAGTACTGCAAGTATATTTGGAAAGGCAGATATACTGACAACAATTTATAAAAAAGTGGTCTTCCCACTTTTGCTGTCATCTCAATCAGTGGCCTCTAACCAAACATACTTAACCTTTTCATGATGGCTCAAGATGCTCATGCTAAAGTTTCCAAAATTTAACCATGCTGCATCACAGAGAAAAATAGCCTGCGCCCCATGTTGTCTGTCTCCTTCTGTAATTTTAAATATATCTTCCTTCACTGTCAGACCATGTTGTCACTTTAGGCAACCATTCATGCCTGACTCTAGCACCTCTTCCTGGCCCCTAATATTCTTTTAGGAAACCCAAAACACAATTCTGTTACAGGACTGAACCCAAAATAAAAAGTAAGGGTCTATAGTCAGGGCTTATGAGATTTTTATGACCTATGTATATGAACTTTAGTATAGTAACTGTGAAATCAAAATTGCTAACTGTAATATTTTCTTGGATATATTTCAGAAAATGGTATTTATATAAAACTATTTTCATTCTAATGATAAGAAACAGGATTCCAGTTTCATATGGAAGTCTAAACAACACACTTGCCCCCTTGTTCTTTCTAAAGCCTCAGAGGACTACAGTACCAAAGTGCAAACGCGCAAATAAAGCTACAACCACAGAGAATAGGAAGAAAAGTCCCCCAATGGAGAGGGTTTTATTTATTAAATTTCTGGGAGTCAGAAATTGAGTTAAGAAGGATTTATAAAAAAAGGTGAGAGGCTGTATCCTAGAATGTGCTAACAGAAGGCTGAAAAGGAGGGCTGTGATAACTGGCCAGATAGAAGCTGGAGAGGAGCTGGGCTCAGACAGCAGATACCATGAAAAGCAGAGAGCAAGAGTGAGAAGTAGAACTGAAAACTATGGAAAGAACTAAGGGCCATCCACCTGAAATAACTGTACTACCAGGTCCCTATCTCCTCTCCTTGCCACTCTGAATGGTGCATGCAGTCAGCATTTACCCTCAACCCAAACCAGATGGCTCTCCCCTTGAAAAAATGAATATATCAGGGCTACTAATGTGGGTGTGAAAGCCCTCCTCATTCTAACATGTAGGAGCCTGAGGCTTCATAACCTGATTATTCTTTAGAAAAACCTGTCCATCTCCCTGGTTTTTCTCACAATTAGTTTTTCTTGAATAATACTGACCTACAGTTCAATTCACATGGTTGGGATATTCAGAGTGAAAGTGGGTACCATTTGGGGCCTTCCCCAATTTCAAGCCATTTTCCCTACTGATAAAATACAAGAAAGAAGCCAAAAGAAGGGAGAGGGAATGTAAAAATAGGAACACCCACACTGAGATAAACTTCTTGCAAGGATGAATTACAAGGAACCTCCCCGAAGGATTTCAAGGAAGCTAAATAATGTGGCTTAATCTTTACTCACAAAATGTCACCTTTCTATAACCTGAGAAAGGCAAACAAGAAGAAAAACTGGGCTCTGCTATCTTTTTAAAGAAAATAGCACTGTGGTTAATGTGGAAAAATTTGTTTTCTTGTAAGGGAAAACACAAAAAATCAAAATAGCTGTGCTACAATGGTGAGATTAAGTGTATAAATTTTTCTTTAAAAAATTTTTCCTTTTTATAACAGCATTTTCTTAACAATAAATGTGAACCAATATAGCAAAAGATCTTCATAATCAAAGTGACACAAAAATGATAAAATTTTTCATTCTTTCAGCACCCACTGAAGAGACAACACCTGGTAAAGTGCCACTTTTGCTAGGAACTAGGTATGCAAAATGTCTTCATGAGATTCATGTTCTAATGAAGTAAACACGAAAACATTTAAATTCTAGTACTGTATAGGTGTTTATACTAATGTCCATAATGTAAGAACAAAATCCAGCTCAGATTGGTTAAAGTAGTAAAGGGGAATTCACTAGAAATATATTGGAGCAGCTCACAAAAATCTCAAAAACAATGATAGGAATCAGGATCACATCCTTTCAAATCACAACCAGAAAGGGACAATTTTCCTCTCCCAGTTTAAATCTGAAAATCCCCAGGGATCAATCTGACTGGCTTGGTCTGGATTACCTGCCAGCCCCCTGGACCAACTCTGTGGCCAAAAGGACAAAGTTCTCATCAGAAAGCTGTGGGATAAAGGTGGGGGGGGGAAGACAGCAAAATCAAGCCACAGTGGGAATCCTAATTTTGATACCCAATAAAAGGCTATCAAAGCAAGTTATGAACAATGTCCTGTGGGAGTATAATGAGGACTAATAAGCTAATTAGGAAGCTTAAAAGATGTGTAGCAGCTTGTCAGCTGGAGGAGTGGAGAAAAGCAGCCATTGCAAAGGGACAGCAAGTTAGTTGTCTTTTATCCTGTAGGTAGCAGGGATTTTTAAGCTGGAGGGGTAAGGGGCTGGGCAGGGGGCTGGGGAATGGGCAATGGATTGTTAGGCAATGACTTTTTTTTAAAGTCATTTTTTTAAAGGAAGGTAACAGGAGGAACATGGAACTGGTTGGGAGCAGAAAGAGACTGATGACAGAAAAGCTGATTTGAAGACTACTGGAATACTCAGTTGGTAGGTTATGGGAGGGCCTCCAATAAGGTAGGGGAAGAGAAAAAGTAAAAGAGCCTTCAACGCAAACTTGGCTGAAAGGTTTTCTTTTTTTTTTTTTTTTTTTTTTTTTTTAACACCATGCACTATCACAATAGCAAATAAGCCCTAGATTGCAGTATTACACTGTCCAACCAATTATAAGTTGGAAAAATAGGACTTAAATTGAGAAATTTTAAGTGAAACATTTCCTGCCAAATGATCTTTCAAAATAAAGATACATAAATTCCACTGTACTACATAAGGGTTTGAAGCAGCAGAGCTTATTTTAACTTCAGAGTTTAAATCAATCACCCATTATCAGCATTCTAAATAAGTTTCTTAGCAATCCAAAGTATTTCTCCCAAGTACATTTCATCTTTTCAGTTCCCTTCTAGTGTTCTAAATTCTTTGGCTAAGCTGCTGACTATAAATAGGACATTTGGTGATTTGTTTCAACTATGTCCCTCTTCCTATTCTCCCTTCTTCACACAGGGACACACACACATACACACACATGCATGCACCAAATTCAAAAAAAGTACATGTTTTTAAAATTTTTTATCTCCTCTAAGGTACCCCTTATTTTCAGAAGGCTTGGTCTCAGCTGATTTAAATGATTACCTACCTGCATATTCATAGAACCACTCTAAGCACCGCTTACTTGAAAAGGTTTCTTCTTCAGTCTTTATTCTAGTCGAATCATATTTTCTATACATACTAGAAATTGAGAAAGCAGTTTTAAGTTATTTAAAGTAAAGATACTGAATAAGTAGCAGATAATTTTTATTCTTTTGCCCAAACTAGACATTTATTCAATCAGCATTTCAAACACATTTTAAACATTTTACTTCCTGCATTTGGAAGCCTCAGCTTTTGTAACTACAGTGTTTAAACACAGTCACACCTAATGTAGAACTAAATGGTAAGCACTTAATATGGGTTTTTCTCTAATGAATAATCAGTAAGAACTGAAGAGAATAGGTATTTGATATACTCCCTGTAGGAGTGTGGCATTATTTGTGAATTCCAAAAATAGGTATTGGATTATGTTTTTTGTAAACTGGTCTGTTCCTCTGGGCATAACTAAATTATGATTAGGGCTTTGATTGGGTCACATCAGTAGAGCATTAAGTCTCCGTCCCTTGGTGGGTGGGGATTCATAGATAAAAGACACGGCAAAGGACAGAACTGGAGTTCTGATGCTGAGTTTTGAGCTGGAGCCCGAGAAGTGAACACACAGGAGAAGAACACAGAGGAAGAGACACATCTCTCAGACATGGCAGAAGCCCTGGGGAGAGAGACAGAGCCATTTGCCTGATTGTCTACAGCTGGCCTTGTGAAGAAAACAGCTGAGCCTAAAGAGAAGCAAGCCCTAGGTAGAGAGGAACCCAGGAAGCCTGAACCCTCACAGACATTGGCAGCCATTTTGCTCCAACATGTGGCAATAGACTTTGGTGAGGGAAGTAACTTACACTTTATGGTCTGGTAACTGTAAGCTTCTACCCCAAATAAATACCCTTTATAAAAGCCAACAGATTTCTGGTATTTTGCATCAACACCCCTACGGCTGACTAATACACTCCCTTCTACCACACTAATGTACTAGTAAAGAATTATTTTGAGGTATGTCAAGAAATGTCTAGGGGGCGGATGTGGCGCAAATGGTTGGGAGTCCATCTGCCATATGGAGGGACCTGGGTTCGATTCCCGGGACCTCCCGGTAAAATAAAAAATATATATATAGAAGGCGCATGAGCTGCCAGGCTCTGTGTGGCAGTAAGCCACCAGGCCCCGGGAGCCATGCAGCAAGATGATGACATGACAAGATGAGATGCTCCGAAAGCTCTGAAAACCAGGAACCGAGGTGGCGCAGGTGGCAGAACCCCTCTCTCCTACATCGGAGGTCTCCAGGATCGAATCCTGGTGAAGACTGGAGGAGGAGGATGAGAAGAGATGGCAGGAAACAGACACAGAAAATTGCCGAGCGAATGGACACAAAACAGCAAATGGGGAAGGGGGTGTTTAAAATGGATAAAGTAAATAAATAAATCTTTAAAAAAAAAGAAATGTCTAAGGTGTCTTCTTCAATTGATGACCCTAGAAATTGCTCATGTCTCTCCACAAGTTCTCGTTACTTCTATATCTTCCAAGTCAGGGTAGAGCACAGTCTAAGGAAGAACTTGTCAATATTAAGCAAATAAAAAGAAGCATCAAATCATACCCAAGCTTCCAGAAAAAAAGTAAAGCCAGGTATAAGGTTGATGAAAGAAAGTCCTTTGGATGGTTTCTTAATATAGCTTTAAAAGCCTCAGGAGAGAGAAATAAAGAGAAATTCTGGCTTCTGCATTTTACTATAATTCCCTAGTGTTGTGGAAACACCCAGCATAAGTCAGAGATGTAAATCAGGAAGCACAGCAACCTCTGCCTGCAACACTAATCTTCCACAGGAGTTCCTTACTTAATGGTAATCATGGCTGAGGGCTGAGATATTCCCTACATGGGAAGGAAAAAGAAGCCAGTACTTTAAAGTAATTATATGGGTATAAAAACTGTGATGTACATTTTTATATTCCTTAATTATGTATACATTGTCTATATAGTTATGTATATAATGATTTATGAATAATTTTTATTTACATAATAATTAAGAATGTAAAAATCATATATAGTCCTTAATGAGCTTTTTTTTTCCTGAGGTACCAGGGCCAGGGAATTAACCTGGGACCTTGTATGTGAGAAGCTGGCACTCAACCACTGAGCCACACTGGCACCCCCGAGTTGGATTTTTTGGTTTTTTGCTTGTTGTTTATTTTTTTGTTTCTGGGGGGCACCGGAGACCGAACCCGGGACCCTCCATGTGGGAAGCAGGCGGCTCAACTGCTTGAGCTACATCCGTTCCCCCTTAATGAACATTTATTCATGACTTAGACATTGAACAGAATATCTGTAACTTCTAATTAGAGATACTAGGTTTTAACATTTAAAACAAACAAACACAGTTATGGGTAACTCAATTACTGAAACTGGAAACCACCAATTTTGCATTTCTTGTATAAAAGGCAGCCAATTAGCTGGAAACAAAGGTGGACACTGGCCCAAGGGCTCAAACAGATAAGCTCTAATCCTGGGACATAGACATGCCTATTTTAGCTTAAAGTCTATAACTGGTCAATAACCTAGAGACTTATAAAACACGGCAATATTTGAATTAATTAAATATATTCTATATAAAGAAGGACCAAGACCATATGATGGAATACTATTCAGCAACAAAAAAGAATAAAGTACTAATATATGCTACTACATGAGTGAAGCTCAAAAACATTATGCTAAGCGAAAGAAGTCCATTTACATGAACTATCCAGAAAAGGCTAATCCACAGAAACAATAGGTGGATAAGTGGTTGTCTGGGGCGGTAGGCTGGGAAAAGACATTGACTATAAATGGGCATCAGGATCTAACTGGGATGATGGAAATACTCTGAAATGGTCTGTGGTGATGGCTGTGCAACTCAGTAAATTTAGTACCTGAATTATATACTTAAAATGGGTGAACTTCGTGGTATATAAATGAAGTTAAAAAAAAAATAAAAAAAAAAAAAGGACCAAAGAATAATAATCAGAAAATGCTATGGATCCCTATCCCTTTAGTAACCACTGAAATGCTATCAGTAAGAGTATCTCACCCTTCTGCAACTCAACTGTCAGTTTTTAAACTGGCTTTACCATACTAAATTATATAAAACATGGTGAAAAACTAATAAGTGCTATGTAGTCACAAAATGCTATGTGATTATTAGAATTTAATAATTCTCTGATAAAAACATCCATACCACCAAAGAAGCATCAAGTAAAGTTTGTAAAGTTGAAACTCCTTGCCCTAAAGATTGCTGGTGATTATCTTCTAAATCATTGCTATCTTCTTTTACTTATTTTCCACACATTTGAGATATGAACAGTGGCATTATTTTCACATTTTCAGAGTCTATCTCTCTATCCCACCACTGACTTGTAAGTTATGAAATATCACAGGAAGAAAAAAATCAGAAAAATATGTAATTCCCTTAATTTACAGATGGGGAAATTGAGGCCCATTAGTGAAGTGACATACAAAGCCAAAATGGGGAAAGGTAGAAAAAGGCAGAAAAGATTAAACTATGATGTTTGCTCATAATTTTTAAAAAGGAAATTTAAAAAGACTTATTAAGATAAAATCAGTGTGAAACAATAGAGCTCCCTAAAACAATTATAACCCATCTTTGGTCACTTGTCTGAAGGTCACGTGTCTTAACAAGATATGGTTTAAACAGTCTTTGTTTCTCACATTTCAACAACTTCTAAGCCACCTGAAAATAAGCCTCAGCATGGCTGATGTTCCAGTCAGGCATAGTACAATCAATTCTCTCCAACTACTCAGTCCAGGTCCCTTGCAAAAAGCAATCAGAGGAATCTGGGGGGATGTACTTAGCAAGTAAGAAAGACCTGCCTTTTAGAGAACAGATATAAATTCTTTGCCCCTCAACAGACACACATGGCAAACCTTTAAAAGGAAAGAAATGAACTCCACACTAGTTTGGGTGGATCAATGGACTAAGATAGAACTTCAATTCCTAAGAATTAGAATTATCTAATTTGTTCTATAAACCTACACATAAAAAAAGTATCAATACATAATTATACTTTGAAAGATCACCTGATAGAACCAAAACAATATTCAAGTTGGGACATGTACACTTAGAAAACACACAGTGGACTAAAGATAAACATGCATCTTCCACATGTATGTAATTCAGATTGATCTACTGTCTCTGTGACATACCTATCATGTCTACTTTTCTTGGCAGATAAATCATCTCCAGAGGCAGGTCTTCTCTTTTTTCTTGGCGGCATCACTTTACTAAAACAGTCCGAAGAACTGCAAGACCGAAGACTTCCTACAAAACAATTGTCAAAGAGCACAAAATTAAGGGATGGTACATCAAAACATTTCCAAAGAATATTACCACCAAATAAAAAATTTTCATCACTTTGTATTGTAAAGGATCTTGATGTTATCTGTAAATGCTATAAAGCGAGAAAATGGTTTGCAGTTCTTTGAGGAAATGTTATAAGCAAGAAAGAAACCTACTAATGATGCAAATAAGTTAATACTTTCCCTCCAATATCACACCAGAAATAGAAGTTATCACAATTTCAATTTACTCTCCAAAAATACTAATATGAATCTGTTAAGCTTTCAGCTTCTCATACATGTCAATATTCCATCAAAAGGAATTATAGTAGTATCACATCGTGCACTTAATTCAGCAAGGCCAGCACAACCAGTAACCTTGAGTCTAAATACATACATGTACTTATTCCCAACACTATTAAAGCTTCAAAGGACACTTGATAAAAGCCAGGATTTGAAGTTTTGTTTTGTTTTGTTTTTTCAGAACTCTGACATGATCTTAAGTAAAATTTCCATAATACTTTTAAATTTGTTTCTAGCCTTGAAGAATATTCTGTCACTTTCAGTCGGGGTTTTCAGAAGCATAATTTTTATTTGATAAAATATATTTAGCTGTAATAACAAAAGCAATAACATCTAATACTTATTGAGACCTTACTGTGAACCAGGCCCTGTTTTGAACCCTTGAAAGTATTAACTTATTTAACCTTATAACAAGCCTATAAAAATAGAATCATCATGATTGTCATTTACTGATGAGAGAGATTAAGTGGCAAAACTGAGATTCAAACCCAGACAGTCTTGCTCCAGACTGTCTCAAACCATTATGCCATCCAGTAATAAGAAGACAATTATAAGATAATTACCCTATTCTGGCATAAATGCTGTCAGATATGTAGTTTGGTTCCCAGGAAAATCCTGAATAGCTGGCAGAGATAATTATCTCTATTTGACTAGAAGCAGAGAAGGCTAAGGCATTCAAGTGACTTTCCAAGGCCTCAGAAATAAGTGGTAAACCCTGAACCCCATGTCTCTCCTCCTTCCACCGGCCCTCAATTGAAGGCCCTGGGTTTTCAGTGAGCTACATGGAAAGGACAGACCATAAAGGTGTTGGGGTTCATTCAATGATCATTCAATGATCTGCATCTGAGTTCCAGCTCTGCACCTAACCATGTGGCCTTACTCAATCACTGATGTATTCTAGGTCTTTACTTCATCATTCAAAGAATGAGAACTGTAATATCAACCTCTTAGGATTTTTATGAGGAAAAAAAATTATAAACATATATTCAGTAAAAATGTATATGCCAAGCATTGTGTTAGACACTGGGGATACAAAGAAACGGGCTCCAAGTGTCCTAATTGAGGTGTGCATGCAGTGCTTATGCTTGACCTCAGTGACCATTTAATTCTCCCAACAACCCCACAATGCAGTACTGCTATCATCCCCATTTTGACAAACGAAGAAACTGAAGCAGAGAGTCAGTAACAACTGGAAAGTAGTAATGTAAAGCCAAGATTCAAACCCAAGCAGCTCAACAGTAAAGCCCAAACTCTCAGCCACTATTTGCTTCTGCCTCTACTAGCTGAGGCCATAAAAGTATAGAAAGGGAAGCAGAGAACTAAGGACAGAGTCCTGGGAAACATCAATAATCAAGGGGCTGGGAAAGAAGGTAAAAACCCAGGTAGGGAGAAAATCTAGAAAAGTGTGATGTCCTAGGAGCCAAAGGAGAAGAGAATGTCTTAAGAAGGGAGTGGTCAACTGCAGCAAACGCTGCTCAGAGGTCAACTAAGATAAGGATTGAAGGCACACGCTGGGCTTCACAACAAAGTACAGTGTCAGTGGGGGATGGGGGGGAGCCAAATTGCAATGGGCTGTGGAGGGATGTGGGGTAAGGGAGTGGGCACAGCCACGTGGACAGCTCTTTCAAGCAACTGGCTCTAGAAAGGAGAGAATTGTCAGTAGCTAGGACTGGAACCCAAATCCCAGTTCATATTTAACCTTCTACCATTGTGCTAGATTCCCAAGGTGATAGGCTCAGGAACATACCTCCAGTCGAAAGCACTCTCTCTGTTTTAAACCAGGACTAGAGCCTGAATCAGGCTCCTGTCTGGGGTCTGGTAATGGACAATGATCCTGCTTGCCTTTTTAACATGGAACCAAATCCCAAACAGGCCTAAACAGATGGCCCTCAGCCGCCTTTCCAGGGGCTCAGCCTGGTCCTGTCCTTCCGAGGGTGGGAGAGAAGGTTCTTCAGAGTTACAAGGCACCCCAATACCTCCCTCTCCACAGGAGTAGCAAGAATTTGACAAGAAAGAGCCAGAGACACTGGTGACCCTCACCAAAAAAAAAAAAAAAAAAAAACCAACCTCATTCATCTTCACTATATAATAATGGTGGTCCTCTTTACAAACACTAAAGCACGCAAAAAGGTCCAAAAAGTTACACGGTAACCTCAGTTTTATAGACCACTAAAATACAAGACAAAGACTGATTCTTGTTTGTTAATGCCTTGGGATAAGGGCTTACAGAATAGAAAAGCATTCCTTGCCTAACTGTAGAATCTGCCACACTGCCCAGAAATGAAAAAGTCAGCCTTAAATCTCGAGGCTTGCTTCTCCCTCCTTGGAGATGTTGTGTGTGAAAGAGAGACAGTTTCTTTCAATACTGGTCATTGGTTCTGAGCACCTGGTCTAGTAGCAAACCTTCCCTCCATTAGTGTTTGCCAAACACAGGAGGAAAATGCACTTGTTTCTGCAGCCAGGTGGGCATCACATGCTAGAAGGAGCACTGTTTACAATATCATCTTCTCCAAATAAGGTTAATTCACTAGCTCCTCTATTTTCTGCTGCTTCATAGAAACAATGAAATAATGACTGGCATTCATGGAATCTTACCTGTCAAGAGTAGCATGTTGTGGGTAAACATACAATTCTAAGTTAGCCAACTTTTGGTAATTTTTTCTTCTTATTGAAAAATGCTTCCTGCTAAGTTTTATGAATCACTTTTTCTTGTTCCTGTATAAAACTGATCCACGTTTGAGACCCAAGTCATCCCAAATTCAGCCTTTTATTCTGCCATTTACTCAAACCTTTTATTTTCTAGTTGAGCCAAGACTTTTGTTTTTTCAAGCTTTCCACTCTAACCATCAGCAAGTGGCTCTTATGGAGACACTTTTTACAAAAAATAAACTGTCTGCTCACCTCACTTCATGTCTGTTTCAGTCTAGACACTCACTGACTCTCTGACTCTCTCACACCTGACTCACAGGAAGGATGAGTTAAACTCACACACCAACAAAATTACAAAGAACTGCACAGCAGAGCTCTTCCAAGTACAACCCTTGGAACTATGATGGAGACATATGAAAGTTGTGACTACCAGTCACCTTAGCTCCTGAATACCAAGGTGTGAGTTACATAAAGGCAGAAGACATGGCTAGTATCCCAACTCCCCATATAAGGTCCCACCAGACAAATGCCCAAGGAACATTCCAGCGAAGTAAACATTTTATTATAAGCTGGAGTTTCTGACCCTGATAGTATCTAAAATTCCCACTCTGAATAAATAAATTGGGTTATATAACATATGAATTTCACATACCCTTGTTGCCCTGAGATCGGTGATAGCAAGAACTATATAAGCCCAATGATTCAAGCCTCGTGATTTTATTGAATCATAAATGCATAAGTGTGTAGCTGTGTCATACCAAGAATTTCCTCACATGACAGCAGGCAGACTTCTGAGTGCTGACATGACCCAACCCCTAGGCACCCCTATGGCTCCAAGCCTCACTAAGCTTCCATGACTTCCATACCTCAGGAGTTCTCCCACAGGGAGCAGAGGAACTGGAGAGGGAGCTGCATCCAATCACACTCTTTTATCATTGTCTCGTATACATCCTCTGCTCTGGAATTCTCAACAATCTTCAAGCCCAGACCAGTCCTCTGTGAACTGGCTCAGCTATTAAGGGACAATACCTATACTTGACGGCAGGTCTGGAGAGCCCGTACCCACCTTCTCTTGAGCATGGTCCCTTGGTCCACCTTGGCCTCCCAGGTGGACTGGCAGGATCCTCTGGCAGCAACTTCTGGTTATTTCCTAATATCTATTCTCATATTCCTCAACAGTACTGAACCTCAATTCTCAGCTTTACCTTCCTTGACATACAGAACCTCAATTTTTAGCCATGTAAACTGTTCTCTAGCTAAAAAAACAACATTTCCAGTCTTCCTGGCAGCTTTGTGACTACTTGACCAAGTTCTGGCCCAAAAAGGCAGAATTAAAGATAATCATTCCCCAGAGAGAGTAGGCACTCAAAATATTGGTTTCCTTTTCAGCAATCTTTTAAACCAAGGGAACACCTATAAAAACCTCAATATCAAAAAGTGCTTAAGATAATGATGCAATTATGACAATAGTGAAAAGCTTCAGGCTGCATAAAAGCAACTTTTTACTGTTGAGAAAAACAAGTTTAGTTAAAGTGATATTTTGCCTACATAAGCCTAATCAACAAAACACACAGACAGCCCACAATTCAAAGACAGTTTACCTGAAACCTCTCCACCAACATGGCTCCTGGGAGCCTAACTGAGCAAGAGCAACAACTAGGATTTTTAAATGTACATACAAGGGTACACCTTCATTTACAGTGCCATGTTTGGTTCGCCTGGGCATAACAAGCAGCTAATTCAGTATCTGGCATACAGTAGATGCTCAATAAATATTTGCTGAATGAATGTGTTCCTAAAACATGTGTAAATCAAATTCTGATAAAGAACTAGTACATTTCCAGAGATGTAAAAGACCTATGAGTAGAAAATACAACATCGTTTCGTTTGTCAAACACTTGGCTTTACATTTCTTGCCAGACAGTCTTTTTTAACATAAGTATTCTAAGAGTGTTTGCTTCTTAAAATAACTCTATGGTAAGGCTTTTTATATTAAAAATATGCAAATCTAAATGAATATGTTTTCCAAATGTGTACATATTTGTATCAAATTTGGGCTTCAATGACTCAGACCTTCTATCATATAATCAACCTCAATTAAAGGTTATCTTTAAACTATGAAAAAATGCAAATGATATAAACAAAAATTTTATGGAATATTTATCTGCTTCAGGGCATGAATTGTTAAAAGTAACTATTTAGGCACAATAACATATTATTACACATAGAGGCAAAATATTAAGCTATTATTTTAATATATTGTTAGCAATAATAACTACAAGGCACTTTCATAATTATCTCATTTATCTTTATAAATCTGAGAGGTGTTATTACTGTCCCAATTCCACAGATAAGAAAACTGGTTGATAAAGTACCTGAGAATTCCTAGCTCAATAAATATTTAAAATAAAAATGAGTTCCTAATGAACTTTAAGGAATACAGAAATTCATCTGAAATTATCAGAGCTGCAAATTGTCATTCTTTGCCAATCATCCAAGAAAAAGCAGTGATGAAAAAGATTTCATGGATTCATCTTAAATCACATTAGAAATATAATGCAAACACATATGAAAAAGGAAAAGCTGTTTTTATAATAGTATTAAAGAAGGAAGAGAAAGATGAGAAGGAGGAGAATCTCTAGTAGTAATCCCAAACTTACAAATCACTCTTCTTACTATTACCTTGGCAGCTATTTCTGGGGTTCAGTCTAAATATGTCTACATTAGATGGACAGTGAATCTGAAATCAAGCCTTGCCTCATTTGAAGGTCTTACTTAATGTTGTGGTGTTTATATTATCCTTAGAAAGACAATAAAAATTGTGTATATTTTTTAACTCAATGATTCTGCTTTCAGGTTCATTTCTTTTCAGCTATGATCAGTTTTTAAAAAGAACAAATTAAATATTCTATTCACTGGTTGTATTTTCAAACAAATCAGATAATCAGTGACTACAGCCTTCTTTCCAAAATTAAACAAATACTTCCTACATTTTTTAGCAGTACTATCCCAGAGTTTGTCCCAGAAAATCAATTTTAAAAAGCAACTTAGGGAAGCAGACACGGCTTAAGCAATTGGGCTCCCGTCTACCATATAGGAGGTCCAGGGATCGATTCCCGGAGCTTCCTGGTGAAAGGCAAGCTGGCCCGCACAGGGAGCTAGCCCGCGCAGAATGCTGGCCCGTGCAGGAGTGCTGGTCCGCACAGAGGGCTGGCGCAGCAAGATAATGCAACAAAAAGAGACACAGGACAGAAAATAAGAAATGCAGCAGACCAGGGAGCTGAGGTGGCACAAGAGACTGAGCACCTCTCTTCCACTCCAGAAGGTCCCTGGATCGGTTCCCAGTGCTGCCTAAAGAGAAGACAAGCACAGAAGGATACACAGCAAATGGATACAGAGAACAGACAACGGGGGCGAGGGAGGATAAATAAATCTTTTTTTCAAAAAGCAACTTAAAGTCATCTGGATCAGACCAAAGGCCCTCTAATGTCTATCCAGCTTGCTGTTTTGACAGTAATTATTTTATTCTTAATAAATTGGTATCTAAGTAGTGCTCCACTGACTTTTTTTCCTCATCTGTTTAAGCTTTTTGTTCTGTGACTTAAGTAAAAAGAGTCTCTGGTGGTATGAAGCTGTATGTACCCCAGAAAAACATGTTCTTAAATCTAATCCATTACTGTGGGTGTGTAACCAATTTTAAGTAGGACCTTGGTTTTTCTTATTATTATTAGAGAAATTGTGAGTTTACAGAACAATCATGCAGGATTCCCATACATGGCACCACCATGAACACTTTGCATTGTTGTGGAACATTTGTTACAAATGATGAAAGCATATTGTCAAAATATTACTGCTAACTATAGTCCATAGCTTACATTTGGTGCATTCTTCCCACGAACAACCCTATTATCAACATCAAGTTTTAGTATTGTATATTTGTTACAGTACATGAGAAAATGTTCTCTTTGTACTATCAACCACAGTCCATCATCCGCCACAAGGTTTATGGTATTATACAGCCCCATGCCCTGTACAATCCATCCAAAGTGTACACTCAGTGGCTCTCATTTTCCTCACAGAGTTATGGTGCCATCACCTCAGTCAATTTTAGAACCTTTTCATAATGCCAAAAGGAAAAATCCCATACTCCCTTATATTCTCCCTTCAATTGTTGACCCTTAGCATTGATATATCTTCTTTGACATTGCTGCAAAAATATTACAATATTACTGTTAACTATAGCCATAAATTACATTAGTTGTATTTTTCTCATGTAAACTATATTATTAACACCTTCTAATAGAACATTCTTGTATTTGTACTGTTAATCACAATCCTCATCCACCACCAAATCACTGTTATGCAGTCCCTACATGATATATCCTCTAGCTTTCTTTCAACTGACTTTTACATCCCCTAGACTACCCGTTTCAGCCACAATCACATTTATTAATCAGCAGTGTTAGTTATACTCAATAGATTGTGTTACCATCAACTCTATGCATTTCCATACATTTACAATCAACCTTATTAAATATTCTACGTACATTAAGCATCAGCTCCCCCTTCTCAACCCACATTCTATCTCTTAGTAAACTATACTCTAGAGTTTAACTCTATGAGTTTACTCATTGTATTTGGTTCAGATTAGTGAGACCACACAGTATTTGTCCTTTTGTGTCTGACTTACTTCACTCAATATAATATCCTCAAAGTTGATCCATGTTGTCATATGCATCTCAATTTCATTTCTTCTTACAGCTGAATAGTATTCCATTGTACATATATACCCACATTTTGTATACCATTCATCATTTGATGGACACTTGTGCTAGTTCCATACTTTAGCAATTGTGAATAATGCTACTATGAACATCGGTGTGCAAATGTCAGTTCATGCCTTTGCTTTCAGTTCTTCTGAGTATATTCCTAGTAACAGGATTGCTGGATCATATGGCAGTTATATATTCAGCTTGAGATACTGCCAATCTGTCTTCCACAGAGGTTGCACCATTCTACATTCCCACCAACAGTGAAGGAATGTTCTATTTCTCCAAATTCTCTCCAGCACTTGTAGTTTTCTGTTTTTTTTTTAATAATGTCCATTCTGTAAGGTGTGAAATGGTATCTCACTATAGTTTTGATCTGCATTTCCCTAATAGCAAGTGATGTTGAACACCATTTCATGTGCTTTTGAGCCATTTATATTTCCTCTTTGGAAAAATGTCTATTAAGTATTTTGGCCATTTTTTAACTGGGATGCTTTGTCATTTTATCATTGAGTTATATGATCTCTTTATATAACATGGAAATCATGATATGTGGTTTCTAAATATTTTCTCACATTAAGTAGGCAGCCTTTTCACCTTCTGACAAAGTCATTTGAAGCACTAAAATGCTTAATTTTGAGGAAGTTCCATTTATCTATTTTTTCTTTCATTGCTCATGCTTTGGATGTAAGGCTTAAGAGTTTTATGGTTCTAGCTTTTACACTGAGATAGTTGATCCATTTTGAGTTAATTTTTGCATAAAGTGTCAGATAGGGGTCCTCTCTCTTTATTTTGGATATGGATATCCAGTTCTCCCAGCATCATTTGTTGAAGAGACTGTTCCGACTTAGCTGGATGAGCTTAATGGCCTTGTCAAAAATCACTTGACCGTAGATGCGAGGGTCTATTTCTGAACTCTCAATTAAATTCCATTAGTCAGTATGTTTATCTTTACTCCAGTACCATGTTGTTCAGTAGTGATGAACTTCCTCAGCTTTTGTTTATCTGAGAATGTCTTAATCTCCCCGATTTCTGAAAGAAAGTCTTGCTGGATATAAAATTCTCGGTAGGGAAAAAAAATTAAAATTCTCGGTAGGCAATTGTTTGCTCTCAGCTCTTTAAATACTTTGTACCACTGTATTCTCGCCTCCATGGTTTCTGAAGAGAAATCAGCATTTAGTCTTACTGGGTTTCCTTTGTATATAAATCACTGCTTTTCTCCTGCAGCTTTGAGAACTCTTCTTATTCATGACATTGGACAAATGGATTGCTATTTGTCTGTGTGTGGTTCTCTTTGAATTTACCCTATTTGGGGTTCTCCGGGCTTCTTGAATATGCATATTATTCTCTTTTGTTAAATTTGGGAAGTTTTCTATCATTAGTCCTTAAATATTCCCCTGCTCCTCTCTCTCTTTCTTCTCCTTCTGGGACTCCTATAAGGTATATCTTGGTACATTTGAAAGAGTCCCACAAGGACTCACAGGATTTGTTCATTCTTTTTTCTTTCTCTGCCTTAGCCTGAATCATTTTAATTGTCTTGTCTTTGAGATCACTAATTCTATCTTCTGCTACCTCCAATCTGCTACTGAAACTCTCCTGGGAATTTTTCATTTCAGTTATTGCGTTCTTCAACTCCAGTTATTTCTGTTTGGTTCCTACTGAGAATCTCAAAGGAATTCCCATATGGTTCATTCATTGTTTCCTCATATCCTTTAGTTCTTTCTCTGTGCTCTTCTTTATCTCTTGAACATATTGAGGATCAATTTTTTCAGTCTCCTTCTGTTAAGTCCAAAGTCTGGTCCCCTTTGTTAATGGTTTCTGGATTTTTATCTTGTTCCTCAGGATGGGTCATCACTTTCTGTTCCTTTGTCTTGTAATCTTTTGTTGCAGACTATACATTTTAGTAAGTTAAAGTGTTAATTCTGGGATTTAGTCCCCAAGATGTCCGTTCCTTAAGTTTGTATCCAGCTAGTGATATGACATAGATTTTCTTGAATGCCAGGAGCGAATCAAACCAAAGCAAAAATCACCTTTCACTGTCTTTTCGAATTGGCTCTGCTTTGACTGATAAGTCTCCTTCAGAGCTTAGCCCTCCTATCAAGATCATCAGCCCAAGGCAAATGGGAAGTACAAGGTCCTCTCTGTCTTATCTGAGCCTGCATGGAACCACATAGCTTACTTCCTTTCCTGGGCTTATGCTTGTTAGAGACCTTAGAAAGTCCCTGTTTACAGCTCACAAGAATTTGAATGAATGCCCCCTCTAGTCCCACCACTTAATGGACTTTCAATCCTTCCTGGGTGCTCTTTTGAGTGATTTAATGCAGGTAGTCCTTTGTCTCAGGTCACTTCAACTTAATTGTTTCTCCTGTCCCAGCTTTCTTCTCTGCAGTCAGAACAAACTCTGGGAGGGCAAGCCCAAGACAAGTTCCCTGGCTCAGTCTCTCAAACTTCCACCTGACAGGCTGGCACTGACATAAATGCACCCTATTATGTGTACACTGACTACTCTGCTTCCTCTGGAACTGGGCCAGAGAACCACAATGAGAGCACAGGCTAGTGTCAATTTGGAGGGACCAGCAAGATTGCCAGTAGCATCTTCTATGGCTTTTGAAACTGTATTTTCTTGATTTAACACTTGCCTGGTTATTGCAGCCCTTTAACTATTCTCCTTAGATTTGAGGAAGGTTACTGTCTTTAAGATTCTTCTGTCACATTTGCCTGAGGGGGTGCTGGAACATGGGCCACCCTCCAAGCCTGCCCTCAGTAGCTGATCAAAAGTAGTGTTCATCAATCAGACCACCCTGGCACTAGCATGCTATGCCAGGGGCCTATGCTCCAGTCCCCACTGCTGCCTATCTCAAGTTTGAAGGAAGAATGATGGTAGCTGGTACAAAAAATGTGAAACTCACCAGTATTTATTGCAATATACCAGCCTCTTCCTCCAGCTCTTCCCTGGACCCTACATAGTATTCCACTAGGCTTCTGGGGTTTCAAAGTAGTTGATGCAGACAGTTCCTGCCAATTCAATAGTTATTTTGCTGTTGGGACTGATTCCTGGAGAGTCTTACTCTACCATCTTCCCATAACCCTCTGGCCTCAAGTACTTTTATGTGGGTATTTCACCTCACTTTTCACTGAACAATGTCACAAAGACATAGTCTCTTAAGTTGATAGATTGCATTTTAAGATATTACATAAATATCTAATATTTTATTTCATTTTCTTGAACAAATCATTGAACTATTTGCTTGTCTGGATGAAACTATTAGTTTCTAAATGAACTATTTTTATTCTACTATATAAGACAAAACAAATTCCTTTCATTTCTCTCTAAATAATTTTGCCTTCCAACATCTATCATCATCTTCCTTATTTCTTTTTTCTGTCCTACTTTTTTTTTATCTTCTGGCTTTTTTATTCACTCCATTTTGGGCTACTTCTCCAAGACAGACTACTACTAATATATTCTTTCTCCCTCTCTCTCTCCCCCTCTCTTCCTCTCTCTCTGGTGAGAGGAAGGTTGGGAGTACCAAAGAAAAATATTAGGGGGAAAAGGGCAAGAAGACACATGGTCCCTTTTGCAGTCAGATTCAGCTCCTTCATATACAATTGTAGATATTACTCAGACTACTATCATGCCAAGAAATGAAGAAGGACTACAGTAATTAAACTTTCTCAGAGTATTTCCAAATATCATAGATTTTATGTTGTTTAATTTTTAAGGCATACTTGGTCAGGTACAGTAATCAGAAGTGCCGCTATAATCAGATAGGGAAATGTTAATGGACTACTTTAAGAAATTACTAAGGCTAATTGACACTGGTCACTTACTTGGTACGAGGCTCTGCACTAGCATTTCATATAAAAAACATGAGACACATCCCACTGTCCCAGGGGCAAAAGAGGAGGCATGAAGTCAAATACACTTTCCTCTTTCATCTTCTTTAATTACAGCATACAGTTATTAAATTGCCACATTTCAGGTTAAACATTTAGATGTAAAATTACTATGGTAACAAAACTCACTTAAATCAGAAGTTCAAATTCACTGCATAATGCAGGGGATTCAGAACTTAGAGGTTTTATTATTGCAACTAAGAGAAAGACAACCTAAGGGATTTACAAATACAAAAATCAGTTTTAATAATTAAAATTATTTGTTCCAGAATGAGAGAGAAATGTGCTTTTTTCTTAACTATTAAAACTAGCCGTGAAATTTTTATTTCAGCCTTATTGGTACATCAACAGGAGGCTGCAGACACATATTATGATACACCCATGAATTAGAAAATTATGCAGCCATTAAAGAAGAAAGCCAATGCTTTATAAATATGCTATTATGGAAAGACCTCCAAGATCTACTGAGTGAAAAAAAACAAAATACACATTCATATCTATACTTACATGTGGGGGAAATACATAATAATAATTTGGAAAACAGAAGAATCTTAAGAGTTACTTTTGGAGAGTAAATATAAAGTACTAGTGGGGGATAGAGACTATAGAATAGGGCAGATATCTTTATTTTTGTTTTAAATCTTTTTGACACTTTTCTTTAAACTACATACATGCATTGCTTTCTGAAGTATAAAGAAAATGTTCTTGATTGCCCTTGAGTTGATCTATATTTATTGACATGTAAAGAACAGGTGAAAGGATCCTCCATGTCCCTCGCCATTCTAAAACACTCCTGGTCATGGTCTCTGCCTTCTCTCACTTCTGTCCCAGAAGGAAGAGTGTCTTGTCTAATTCCAGGGAAACGGTGTTCCAGGGAAAAGGAACTGAGCAAAGGGGCTATGCTGCCCTTGTGGCAGTTATTGGGTATAAGGCTATATAACTGAGGTTAAATACTGAAAAGCCCTTGTATTCTTGCTGCATATATAAGCTATATTCGCCAACAAAATTGTTACTTCAACCTCTGTCTGATTCCTATGCTTAATTTTCAGTTGGTTCTTAATCAATTTGGAGGGTAGGGTAGGAAGAGTCCTAAATCTAAACAATGTCCAGGAGATAAGTTGAAAAAATATGCTGCATAATATTTATAGTATGATTCCATTGGTACTAAATAAAAAAATCACAACATTGTAAATACATACCTGCATAAAAATGCCTGAAAGAATAAACATTAAACAGCATACTGTCACTTTTTGCTCCATTTACTCTTGTGCTATTCAAAAGTCTCCAACAAGCAATTTATATAATTATAAGTAATTTATATATTACTATTGTAATTGTCAAAAAAATTTCATGTATTTTAACAAGTTTTGCTGGAAGTTTTAGTAGCTATAGATCAAATGCAAATTTCCAAACTTCATGATTTTCTACAGTTTAGAAGTGGTTCTCAAAGTGTAGTCTTAAGAACAGCTCTATCACTATCACCTAAGAACTTGTTAGGAATGAAAACTCAGACCCCATCCCAAACCTAGAGAATCAGAAACTGGGGGTGGAACCTAGCAATCTGTGTTTTAACAAGCCCTCCCCTGGTAATTATAACATAAGCTAAAGTTTGAGAAATACAGAGCTTAGGTAGTAATTTATAATATTCAGGTTTAATTTCCTACTCATAAATCTTCAAGACCTATACAAAACACAAGAATTTCAACTCAATTCAACAAACATTTATTTCAAATTGCATTACTGTAGCACTTTTTTAGGATAAACTAAAAGACTCTGATAGAGAAGCAGTATCTTAAAACCACTAGGAAGAATCCCTAGCCCCTTCAAAATCATTAGAGTGCTTTGTCATAAACCAGAACCCTAGAATAGACTTCCTACTGGGAAGGAGCTGTAACGTGGTTGCCCTGAAAAACATCCTTAACCAAGTAACAAACCTGTTAATAGAGTGTATAATGACAACACAGAACATCCTCAGCTAGTATTTCTCCTTTATGAGAACTTTATATTAGGAAGCTTATTTAAAATTAAATAAAGGGACGGATGTGGCTCAAATGGTTGGACATCCGTCTCCCATACGGAGGGACCTGGGTTCAATCCCTGGGACCTCCCAGTAAAAAAAAAAAAATTAAATTAAATTAAATTAAATAGTATTAGATAGAGGTAGTGGTTGCACAACACTGTAAATATACTAAATGCCACTGAACTGTACACTTTAAAATGGTTTATCTTATGCTATATGAATTTTGCCTCAATAAAAAAAAAAATTAAATGTGTTAGCATTTACGGATACCTGTTTGGTGATCGTCTTGGCCAACGTCTTCTGTTAGATTCTGCAAGAAACATGTTTATTATTACCAAGAAATCACATACCATACAGCAAGTTTTAAAATTCAGTATTTTCATAAGCAGCTCATATCTTAATATCCACAATCTAAATTTTTATCAAACACGCCCACACAAAACAACTACTTTAAATAGTTGGTAGTTTTGTCTTTAAAAGATAGACTTACTAGCTTATTAAGGGTGTGGTAGATCTTATGAATATTTGCCAGTGTTGAGAGATGAGAGTTCAGCTGAAAGTCTTTAAAAGAAAAAGGGGAAAATTCAGTGTCATTTCTTTCCCATACTGCAAAAAGAATATTTTTAAAAGTTCAGAAGTGAAAATAAATGTTTTGATACAATTGAATACTAGCTCAATTAATTACTTATTAAATAAAAACTAACCATGCATCTGACCTACCTCCATAAATAAAATCTGATAATAAAGTTAAATTTCCAACCAAATGTTAAAGCTCATTACATTTGCATGTGAATTCTAAGGTAAAACAGAAATATTTCAGTAGTTATAAAATTCTTCCATCAACGAACTTGAACTTAATTGAAAAGTATCAAAAATGTTAGCAACTTAAAACAAGTCACACAAATAGAAAACAGATCTCAAATGAAATATGTTCACTTCCCCTTTCTCTTCTCCAGAATTACTGGTATGATTAGCAAAAGCTTCTGGCAAGAAGATGACAGAAAAGAATCTCAACAATTCAATATTTCTTACAGTATATTTTGTTGGCTCTTGCACAAGAGAGCAAAAATGTAAGCTAAGTCCTTCCCTCTCCCATTAAACAAACAGACAAATCAAAGAACTATCTTGCAAGCTCCAAATCTGAGAAGCTAGAGTCCAAACTGTAGAGTTACTTGCAAATACTGCAAGATTAAAGTGTACCACAGAAGCAGAAATCACACTTATAAAGAAACATGTCCAAATCAAAGAATATATCCACATATCGACTCCAATAATTTCATAATTACACACTAAGCAATGCACAAAGACGAATTAAGTTTTTCCATCTCAGAATCCTGCACAACATAAAATGTTTAATTGTTAGGCTTTTGACTCTCTAATTCCAATTTTTATATAAATTTATGTAAATTTGCATCTTTAGATTATGCAAATATGAGTTAAAAGTGTACAAATACAAATAATTTCGTATTTTAATAAGCATCAAAAGAAGCCTCTTCATAAAATATTAGGATTTATGTCAGTGCCTTTTCTTTCCTATCATAAAGGTTCATCTGAAAGTGACCTTGAAAAGATAACTCATTACTGTAATGCCCTCCAAGTTATACCATTCTGACAAAAAAAGAGGAAAAAAATCACCCTTTACTGGAATATTTTCCTTGGGACACATAAATAATACAAGTTGTCTGTGCTGGGGCTGGACCCTCTGGCCTGGGCTACTACTCTGAATCCTGAAATCAAGCTGATTTCCCTGCCATTATTTAAGAAAGACTTACTTTTTCTTCTAAAACATGATGGGAATCCAGTTCTCAGCAAGCCAACAGAGCTGAGCAGCCAGCAGGCAGCAGAGCTCCTGACATTTATACACCACATCATGCCAGGAGTAGGATGTACACATACACTTACGTAGTTCTGGCCTGCCAAGCAGCCACCACTGTCCTAACACCACAGTCACATCCATCAAAAATGGTCCAAAGAATGAGGATTTTTGGCTGAGTCTCAATCAGAGCAGGGCCTCCAGCTCTAAATGGGCCTCAAATAAAGACACATGTTCATTGTCTGGCATGCAAAAGGTCTAGCCATGCTTAAGGTAAATAACGACATAATGTGGTGCAGAATCTCAACTTTCTATCTTAATGCAATGGCACAGAAAAAGTTAAGACAGCATTTGGGGTATGTACGTAAGCATTTGATCTATGTATTTACTTATTTATGTTTATATTTAATAAACAGGGTAGGTCTCTAAAGATAGAAGCAACAGCCCTCTCAGCAACTGCAAAAGGCAGATGGAGGCTGGAGTTTAAACATCAACCCTTACCTACCACCAAGCCATAATCTCTTTCTATAATCCCTCTATTTAAAAATAGGAATCATCTTGAAATATAAATTAAAATCTTTAGCTCCCCTCCTAAAAAAAACAAAACAGAATACTGTAGGCCTTAGATTCTCTCTTCACCAAGGTCACATGGGATGGAAGATGGCTTGCCAAAGATCTTTCATGAAATGAGGTCTCCTGATCCCCATGCTGTGCTTTGTCATTTCACCAGCCTCTCAATTCAACTGACAAATTCTTCACATTAGAGAATTTAAACAAATTAAGGTTGCTAAATCCTTCTCCCTCCTTTTTATGCGTATGGAAGTAGTAGAAAAGATGGGAAGCACAAGGTGTTCTCAACCTGTAATTCCAGGACTTTCATCAGCTGGGCCTGATCCATCTTTCCAAACTTCTTTTACTATGCCATTCTACATATAACCCTTCTCTCCAACCCCATATTCTGCCCACTGCCCTCCTTACACCCACTGGTATATGCAAACACATGTACAGCTTCAGGCATACACACTATTTTTGCCTATATACCACTGTGTTTTACAACCTGACTCTGGAATCTGACTGCTTGATTCAAATCTCAAGTTTACTGGTGACTTAACCTAAATCTCAGTTTCCTTAACTATAAAACAAGGATAAGAAGTTCTCCATCATAATGGTGCAGTGAGGATGAAAAAATGTGCCAGACACCTACTACAATGCTTAGATGTGTCAAACACCATTTACAATGCCTTGAACCTAGGAAGGGAAGTGCTCAACAAAAGATATCAAGGATCACTGTATTTGCTTACACCATTCTCCACACCACACATCTAAAATGGTCTCTCAAGCACTCCATTGAAGTCGGAGATCCTCTGTGACTGAGGCAGATGGCCCAATACAACTCTACAG
The DNA here is from genome assembly GCA_026826555.1 of Tolypeutes matacus. Classification (NCBI taxonomy): domain Eukaryota; kingdom Metazoa; phylum Chordata; class Mammalia; order Cingulata; family Chlamyphoridae; genus Tolypeutes; species Tolypeutes matacus. The sequence continues at coordinate 20,442,965 of JAKSZT010038599.1, read as the reverse complement.
ATTATGAAGGCATTGCTATATTTATATACCACCAACTGATGTTCATAATATCAGCTGTACATAATCTCAATACACTGCAAAAACATAAAGGAATATTTAAGACCAGGTTCTACAACAAAGTTTCATTTTATAGGCAATGAGAGTAAGAAGGTTCATTTCATAAACCACATAATGTATGTCAGCAATTCTCCATTTCTGTATTCAATCCCTACTACCACCACCACCCACCATCACGTCAACAAAAAGGAAGGAGGGAGGGAAGGAAGAAGTAAGGGAACAATTAACATGAATAATTTTTCTTTAGTTTCACCATGGTAAGGAGAAGCTAAGGAGTAGCCACAAATTCAGAGAAAACAGCAAAAATGATATAAAAGATAAATTCACAAAGGTTAACACAACACATATTGCATTTATGGTTCATATGTTTCATGCTCAGGGCAAGTAATAGACCTTGAAATCTAAAAGAGATCTCACATTCTTAAGGCATAGTTGTTAAGGGTAAAGATCAAATGTTTATAGAGAATGTAGGAAAGAACTAACTGATTTATAAAGATCTCCTTCTGCTCATATTTCAATTCCAAAGGATAAATTTTAAATTAACATTATTCCATGATCAAATGACTCTCAACCTGGAATTCCAGGACTGGGTTTGACTCTCCTGTATGACATGCAAACCCTATACTCTGAATTAAAAGTGATGAATGGCTCTGCAAAAAGGCATAGCCTGTTTGATAAATAGCTTGCCTAATTATCTGATTATTCTCAAAACAGTCAGCAAATGCTGGCTGGGAACGTAATTTTCTGGATTTTTGTAATTACCATTTGCTATGGCTTGTATAATATAAAGGAAGAAGAAAATGAATGCCACCAATGGGGTCAAAGTTCATTTCCCCCAAATTATCCTAGGTAGAGAGTCTCATAATAAAGGCAGAAATATAAATATTGAGAATGAAACAATTATCAGTGAGTTCTGACAGTAAGTACCAAGCGAAAGATTCAAGTTTAAAAATTAACAGTCCTAATAGAAGTTTACTCCCATAAGAAAGTCAGAAACAGAATTTAAAAACATAAAAACCAAAAGGTTCCTTTATACCAGAAGCAGCCACTTGTAAAATATACTTGGGGAAAAAATCTCAATTACAATAGCAATAAAATGCAATAATACATACAAGAATAAACCTATATAATATGTAAGATACAATAAAAGTACACAATCTTGGCAGTAGGTCAGATTTAGCCAATGGGATGTAGTTTGCTGAGCCCTAGTATAAAGGCATAGTAGTTATAACAATATGGCACTTATGTAGGAAGATAAATCAATGCAAGAGAGTTGATAAGCATATGTATTTATGTACATGTAAACATATATATGATAAAAATGGTATTTAAAATCAATGGGGACGACATAGATTATTCAGTAGAGGGGCAACTACCTAGCATTTAGAACAAAATAAAATTAATTCCATTATTGTCCAAAAGTTACAGATGGATGGGGAAGGCATTCAAGGCCAAAGGAAAGTCCTTATCATGGGATCGGGACCCCACACTCTCTGCCTCTATCCATCTCTCCAACCTCCTCTCCTAGCTACAGTGACCTTCCTGCATGTTTCCCCTCAGGACCTTTGTACATGCTGTTCCCCCCTTGCATTGAACACTCTTTCCCTTAAAAATGGCACAGGTCACATGCACACTTCATCAAGTTGCCATTTAAATATCACTTCTTCACATACTCTTTCCTAACCTACAAACAGGACCCCTTCTTCACTCTTTAGCATGCTTTACTTCTTTCCATACCATTTAGTACCACCTGACATTATGTCATATATTGGTTTGTTTTTCACCTTCTTCTCACACTAGAATGTAAGCTCCACAAAGCCCAGGACTTAATCTTGTACACTGCTGTATCCTTAGCCTGCAAAATAGTACCTGTCACATATTAAGTACTCAACAGATAGTCAATGAATGAATGAATGCAGGTACAAAAGGCTTAAGTTCCTTAAGTTCAGAAAATTCCAAATATTTCCACACTGCTAGATCTTCAAATGTGTGAAGTAACATGGTAAAAGAGGACACTCAAAAAAAGAAGGTAAAAGTCAGAAAATGAAGACGTGAATCCTGCTAAAGAATTTAGACTTAATTTCCTAGAGACTTGTATTTCCGACTGGTTCACCAGCGTGTATGCAAATATAATGGATAAAACATGGCATAGTAAAAAGCAACATCAATTCTACTCAATGGCAATTCATCTAAAATACTTCTACATGAAAACAAGCATGATTATGGCATAAGACTGTAGGAAATTTCATTGCTTTGAGCTATGCTCCCCTGAGAGTACTTATTTCAACCTCTGCCAAAACAGAACAATGGCAGAGAAGTTTGAGAAGCATTGTTGTGAGAGTCTGGGTGCCAAAGAAGTGTTTTAATCAGAGTTTTTTGTTTGTTTGTTTTAAGAAATATCACTATAAGGTCTTCTTCCAGCTAGAAAAGACTGATTTGGGAAATTCCTCTCCAGTGTGGCCCCCTCTCAGAATGTGCCCTCCAGGCAAAAATAGCTTGAGACAACAAAAACAGTGTAAGAAACAATTGAGACTGGAGGCCTGTGTCAAAGGCTTACTTGCGTCAAGTCTAGCAGCGGAACATCCAGGAGAGAGAAAAAGTTTGTCTCCCGGGAAGTACATGTGGCAATCTAACTCCTATAAACAGGGAACTCCTAAGGCCACTAGGAAGCACAAGTCCTGGACAAGACATAGGCCCAGAAATGACAGGGGTACCCTGCATTTTGCATTCATCTTAGGCAGACCTGCCTATTAGGAAAGTTGATACTCTAGAAAGAGTTGATACTCAAGAAAATCTCTGTTATATCACCAGCTGGTTACAACAGCAAGAAAAAAGACATCTTGGGGAATGAATCCCAGAGCTAACATTTTAAAATATTAAAACGTAGTGTGTACAACAAAAGATTACAAGATAAACAAGGAACAGATAATGATGGACCATCCAAAAGAAGAATATAAAAATCCAAAAAAAAAACAAAAAACAAAAAGAAGATCAATCTATAAACATACCTGACAAAGACTTTTAAAAAGATCTTCAATATACTCAATGTTATGAAGGAAAATACAGAGAAAGAACCAAATAATATCAGGAAAACAATGAATGAACAATATAAAAACCTCAATAAAGAGAAAGAAAATTTAAAAAGGGACCAAACAGAACTACTGAGTTGAAGACCACAATAATTGAAGTGAAAAATTCCCAGGAGGGCTTCAACAGCGATTGGGGCTGGCAGAAGAAAGACTTAGAGAACTCAAAGGCAAGATTGAAATGAGTCAGCCTGAGAAGGAAAAAGAAGAAAAAAATTTAAAAAGTGAAAATAGTTTAAGAGATCTCTGGGATATCACTAGGCATACCAATATATGCATTATGGGAGTCCCAGAAAGAGAAGAGAGGAAGGGGCAGAAGGAATATTCAAAGAAATAATGACAGAAAATTCCCCAAACTTAGCAAAAGACATGAATATGTATATCCAAGAAGCTCAGAGACACCAAACAGGATAAACTTGAAGAAAAACGTATACCAATACATACTAATCAAACTGTTTGAATGCAAAGGCAAGGAAAGAGTTCTGAAAGCTTCAAGAGAAAAGCAAATTGTTATGTACAAGGCAGTGTCAGTTAGATGAAATGCTGATGTCTCATCAGAAACCATGGAGGCAGGAAGGCAGTAGGTTGAAATACTAAACTGCTGAAAGAAAACAATTGCAAACCAAGGACTTTATATACAGTGAGACTCTCAAAAATCAGGGAGAGATTAAGACATTCCCAGATAAACAAAAACTGAGGGAATTCATAACCACTAGACCTGCTCTACAAGCAATGCTAAAGGGAGTTCTTCAGACTGAAAGGAAAGGACACTAGACATAAAGAAATAAAGACCTCCAGTGAAGGTAACTATTTGGGTAATATTATATTGTACTTTTCAGTATGTAACTCTACTTCTCACCTCCTTCGGGTGCTAAAATGCACATACATAAACAGTAATGATAAATCTATGGTTTTGGACATACAATGTACAAAGATATAATTTGTAACAAGTACCAAAAAAGGTAGAGGGATAGAGGAATATAGGAACACTGTATGTGTATGCTATTGTAGTCAAATTGGTATAAAATCAAATATGATTGTTACACATTCAGGATGTTTTAAACCTATAGTAAACCCAAGGAAAATATATGAAACAAAAACTATATCCACATATAAATTAGTAGTAACTCAACAGGGTAAAAAAACAAAAAAATCAAATAAATATGAAAGGCATTAATGAAGAACTGGGGGTGAGGGAGGTGTAAGACTTATGAAGACTAAATAGCAAAATGGCAGAATAATTTGCATTATCATTAGTGACTTTAAATGTAAATGTATTAAAGTCCCCAATCAAAAGGCAGAGAGAGATTGGCAGAATGGATAAAAAAGCATGACCTAACTATATGCTGTCTACAAGAGACTCACCTTAAATTCAAAGACATAAGTAGGTTAAAAATGAAAGGATGGAAAAAATATATACCATGCAAGTAATAAACAAAAGAGACCTGAGATAGCTATACTAATATCAGCTAAAAGGGACCTTAAGTCAAAAACAGTTATAAGGGACAAAGATGGTTATTATATACTGATAAAAAGGTCAACTGAACAAGATGATGTAACAATTATAAATATTTATGTACCTAACAGCAGAGCCACAAAATATATGAAGCAAATACTGAGAAATTTAAAGAGAAAAATTAACGGTTCTACATTGAGACCTTAATACACCACTTTCAATAATGGATAGAACATCTAGACAGAAGATCAATAAGGAAATAGTAGACTTGAACAATATTCCAAACCAAGTAGACCTAACAGACATATATACAACACTTCATCCAACAAAACCAGAATACACATTCTTCTCGAGTGTACATGGGTTAAATAGGAAATCATTAGGAAAATCTTGAGGAGAATAAAAATGGAAATACAATATACCAAAACTTATGGGATGCAGCAAAGGCAGTATTGACAGGAAAATTTATAGCTCTAAAGTCTTACATTAAAAAGGAAGAGGGAGTCAATGTAGCTCAAGCAGTTGAGCGCCTGCTTCCTACATAAGAGGTCCCAGGCTCAATCCCCAGTACCTCCTAAAACATAAAAACAAACAACAAACAAATGAAAAAAACAACTCAGGGGAGCCAATGTAGTTCAGTGATTGAGCGCCAGCTTCTACATATGAGGTCCCAGGTTCAATCCCCAGCCCTGGTACCTCAAAAAAAGAAGAAGAAAGGTTTCAAATCAGAAACCTGACCTCAAAACTGGAAGACCTAGAAAAAGAAAAGCAAATGAAACCCAAAGAAACCAAAAAGAAGGAAATAAAGATTAGAGCAGAGATAAATGAAATCGAGAATTTTAAAAATGCAATCAACAAAACCAAAATTTGGTTCTTTGAAAGGATAAAATTCACAAACCTTTTACTAGACAGGTGAAGAAGAAAAAAGAGAGGACACAGAAAACTAAAATCAAAAATGAAAAGGGAGACATTACTACCAACCCCACTAAAACAAAAAGGACAAACAAATTTCTAGAACACAAAAACTACCTATACTTACTTAAGAAGAAATAGATTATCTCAACAAAACAATAACTAATAAAGAAACTGAATCAGTAATCAAAAGTCTCCCAACAAAGTAAAGCCCAGGACCTGATGGCTTAACAGGGGGATTTTATCAAACATATTAAGAAGAATTAACACCAACCCTGGCTCAAATTCTCTTTAAAAAAAAATGAAGAGGAACGAATACTCCCTAATTCATACAATGAGGCCAACATCACCATCATACCAAAGCCAGATAGATACCACAAGAAAAGGAAATTAAAGATCAATTTCTCTTATAAATATAGATAAAAAATCCTCAACAAAATATTAGCAAACTAAATTCAAAAGCACATTGAAAAAATTATACACCATGATCAAGTGGGAGTCAACCCAGGAATGCAAGGGTGGTTCAACATAAGAAAATCAGTTAATGTATTAGAAATTAACAGAATGAAGGGGAAAAAAAACACATGAACATCTCAATTGATGCAGAAAGGGCATTTGACAAAATTCAGCATCCCCTCTTAAAAAAACACTTAGAAAACTAGTAATAGAAAAAAACTTCTTCAACATGATCAAGGCTACATATGAAAAACCACAGCTAACATCATACTTAATGGTGAAAGACTGAAAGCTTTCCCTCTAAGCTCAGCAACAAAACAAGGATGCCTACTATCACCACTGTTATTCAACACTGTAATGAAAATTCTAGCCAGAGCAATTATGCAGGAAAAAGAAATGAAAAGGCACCCAAATTGGAAAGGAAGTAAAACTTTCCCTATTTGCATAAGGCATGATTTTATACATGGAAAAGGCTGAAAAATCCACAGCATAGCTCCTAGAACTAATAATGAATTCAGCAAAATGGCAGAGTACAAGAGCAACATACAAAAATCAATAATGTTTCTATATACTAGCAATGAATAATCAGGGGAAAAAAAAAAAAATCAAGAAAAAAAGTCCTCGTATAATACCAACTAAAAGAACCAAACTAAGAATAAATCTCGCTAAGGATGTAAAGGACTTATACACAAAAAACTAGAAATCATTGTTAAAAGAAACCAAAAAAGACCTAGATAAATGGAAGAACAATCTGTGATCACAGGGTGGAAAACTAAATAGTGTTAAGATGTCAATTCTATCCAAAGCAATTTACAGATTTAAAGCAATCCCAGTCAAAATTCCAACAGCCTTCTTTACAGAAATAGGAAGTCAATCATCAAATTTATGGAAGGGTAGGGGGGCCCAAATAGCCAAAGCTATCTTGAAAAAGAAGAACAAAGTTGGAGGGCTCACATTTCTCAATCTTAAAACGTATTGTTCTGTAAACCCAAAACTTCTCTATTTAAAAAAACAAAAAAACAAAAAAACACCACTTATGCATTTATAAATATTGTCTTTTAAATATAGGATTGAATGAGGAAAAAAAAAAAGGTATTTTTCATGAAACATGGTCCCTAAATGCAAGCCAGCTGCTTCAACTGGTGCTCAACTGAACAGCCAGTTAGCTGTTCCAAGACCAGAGGAAAGAACTGGCTGTGTTGTATTTATCTGAGAGACACTCTCCAACAGGCACCTTTTAAAAGCCTTTCCAAAGGTATTTATCATACAGGTGATTTTTCACCTTACTTATGGACTTTAGAAGATAACCTGTCTATATAAAGTGTGATTGCACTATAAGTAAAAACCAATAGGACTGCATGCAGGAGATAAGACAGAAGGGGGAGCTCAGTATTTCATGTCCTTTTGTCTTCTCATTTTACTAGCTCCAGCTGGTGAAGTGACTTCCCAGGGTCAGATCACTCACTGTGGTCAAGCTGGGAATAACCCACATCTTCTAATTCCCAGTCCAAAGCTACTTCCCCCACTCTAGCTTATTTCTAAACAGGACAAAAAAATGTCAATCTATCTTTATGCTCCAAAAACGGAAAAAAGCAGCAGCATTTTCTACCCCAAGTTAATTTAATTATAAAAGAAAAAGATACCCAAACTGACTAAATCTAAAACAATCTACTTTTTTTTTTGTTTTAAGAGAAAGGTGGTACAAAAAGATTCATAACACCCAGTGTTATTCAAGTACACTGCATTCTTCTGGTCACTAAAGAGTCATGAAAGTATCCCATAATTAGCTAAATTCCAGTCCAGCAATCAGTGAGCAATGTTCTAGGTATAAAAGTTTTTAATGCAGCACTATGCACAGATGTGCACTTAATAAATGCTTTTTGATAACAATGAAAATGATTAAATAAATCTTTACAGGCTATGCAGGGCAGGGGGAACAGTATAGTGACCATGTTATTGCCAAAAAGGTGCAACAAAGTTGGACAATGTTAAAGGTTATCAAAATCAGCATTCATCCTAAATGTTTCTGTGACAAAACAACAGCACCCTAGCAGTGCATAGCTATGCCTCCCTAAATAAGATTCAATGTGGAATGCTTACAGGTACTCCAAAGCCACTGGTAACATGGCCCATCCTCCTGAAATGTCAACTTTACTCAATTGTACGGAAAAAAAAATTTTTAATTGTTGTTAAAGCAAAGGTACACTCTAGTTGAGACCTACTATTTAGATATGCCTTGTTCTTTCCTTCTAGAAATTGAAGGCATCTTTCCTGTGGGTTTCAGACAGACTGAGGATGAGAATGTCAATGATGTGGAACAGAGACCTCTCAACATGCAAAGAACATTTAACAATCTTTGATTTCAATCACTGAGATTATGGGGATCATGTGTTCCTGCAGCATAACTTAGGAAAAAACTCCCAAGCCCTTAAGAAGTCCTTACAAGGCCCTACATGATCAGACCTGAGCCATCTCATTCCACGATCCTTCCTTGCTCCATTCCAGCCACATTCTTCCATGAATACCTCAAATAAATTCCTATCCCAGAATCTTTGCATTTACTATCACCTCTGCCTTGTTGTTCCCAAGGCCCAAGAACTTACTTCATCTACTCAAATGTCACCTTGTTGGAGATCTCCCCCTGACTTCCGTATCCAAAGCAGCACCTCCATCCCCGCCCCCACCTGATTTAGATTTCTTCATAGCACTCATCACTTCCTGATATTACATTTTTAACAGCTTTATTGAGATATAATTCACATACCATATAATGTACCCATTTGAAATGTACAATTCAATGGATTTTAGTATGTTCACAAAGTGTGCAAACCATCACCACAATCTAATTTAAAATTTTTTTTCTTTTAAAAACACAGTATCACCCCAATAGCATCACTCCCCATTCTTTCTCTCACCCTTTCAGCACTAGGCAATGATTAATCTACTTTTGACTCTATAGATTTGCCTATTCCGGACATTTTATATCAATGGAATCATACAGTAATAATGTTGTCCTTTCTGACCCTGACACTGTATTAAATATATACATAGTTACATCTCTATCCTTTTTTACCCTCCCTATAGCCCAAGCTTCCTGTAGACAGCAACTTTGCTTTTGCTTTGTTCATCACTGTATCCCCAATACTGAGACTAGCACAAGCCTGGCACATGAAGGTACCAATAAATAGCTGAACAAATGCTTTAAAAATTGTCACTGGATTTGGCAGCATGGAGGTTACTCCATGACCTCAACAAAGCTTGAGATGACAGAACAGAGACCAGAATGAAGTAGGCTGAGGACCAGACAGGAGTATGTGAAGCATAGACAACGTGTTCAGTAAATTTGGCTACGAAGGGAATGAGGAAGACTGTAGAAGACTCAATTACACAACAGATTGCAAGAGTGTTTAGTTTGAGGCTCATGACAGCAACATTTGGGCTTGTTTAAAATGCTGACATTAGATTTGCTTCATATCCTGGAAGGACACAGTAGCCAGAGTATAGAGAGGCAGGCCAGAAAGCAAGTCAATACATATCTATACATGAGCCCAAAGATACTATTACATGGGATTTTAAAAGAAAAGTACAAAATGCAATTTTAAGTAAAAAAGATTAGATTAAAATGAGCTTTACCTTAGAATGACTTGGAATATAAGATTTACTAAAAAGGTGATCTTTTTGTTGAGACTATAAAATGCAGTGTTTTAAATGATCTACAACACTAATTTACAATTCTGCATGCCAACTAATTGTCACTAGCTATATGAGATGGCACGTGTGTTTCATTTGCCAAAAAAAAACAAATATATTCATATTTGAGGTCAAGTTATTAAAACACTATCTGGAATGAGTTTCCCATACTCCAAAACTAGGAAAAACACCAAAGGCTAGATCTATGGGTCCGCTTTGTACTACGACCTGCCCTTTGCTTCTGGAAGTAGGAATTATTTTATCCATGATAACAGGTTAACAGCCCATGCCTAAGGACATTACGAGGGTTAAATGAGTTAATGCTGCAATGTGCTTAAACAGTGCCTGACACACAGTTAGCAAGACCTGAGTGCTGGCTCTTATATCACAGGGTGGGCAGGAATGGTCTCTATTAAACCCCCAAGTCCAGTTCCCATGGAAGAGAAGCATCTTTTGAGCCCTAGGCCCAAACCACAGCCATCTTGCCCACTAATTAAACTACTTAAAACTAGTCCAGTGGCAGCACATTAGAATCACCTGGGTAGCTTGAAAACAATGCTAATGGCAGGAACCCAATCCAGATAAATTATACAAAAATGGGGCTGGAGGCATCATTCTTTCCACACACACACACCCCCAGTGATTTTTTTTTTTTTAATACACTTTTTTTCTAATGTTTTTTATTTTGTTTTGTTGGCATCACTCTTTTCTCAAGCTGCCAGGTGATTCTAAGGTGTAACCAGAGTGGAAAACCCATGTGCTATGACCACCCTTGATTCAATTCCCAACATGCCAGCAACCAATCTACTCCTGGAACAACTTCACCATAGCCCAAACGGGAAATCTAATTCATTCATATACCCTACTGGCACGTGAAAAAAAGATACAGGGAAAAAGCCGAAAAGCAAGACAAAATGAAATAAAAAAGTAGGAGGTGAGGAAGGTGTTCATGTCATTCTCATTAATAAGTATTTGCTAGTTACTAGGCACAAAAGCCTTCCCAGCCGTGGAAAGGAGAAAATTGATAAGGAGTGGGAAGCAGGTCATCGTTGTGATAGGTGACTCAGCGTTTTCACTGAACAGGAGATCCGAACTTAGAGCAGCCCAAGCACACTGCTGCTGGCTTTTCCCTCCTAACTCTCACAAGACCCATATAAGAGGCTTGGAGGAGAAACCCTCCACCTAAAAGCAGCAGCATTCCCTGGCACCGGTCACTCCTGCTCTCCCTGTGCCTGCTGGTGCCATCTCAAAAGAGTCAGCCACCTCGGGACACCCGATCTGGCTGCACACCCGATGTGACAGGTACAAAAAGCCCCAGATTCATTCTTTTCAACCCCTCCCACTGAAGTACACAGAACCACTTGGTAGTTAAAGGTTTAAAAAAAAAAAAAATCCTTTAATCTCAGTAACATTATAAGAGCCCAGAGATTTAGATTAAAGAATGCCAGCCAGATCACCTAGGTGAATGACCTGCCCACGGTACCCAACCTCACTGTGCTTCAGTGTCCTCATGTGTAAGGCCAGAATAACAGGACCCATGTCACAAGGCCATCATGAGGATTAAAGACAACAGTGCATAGAAAGCACTTAGCACAATGCTGGTACACACTATGCACCAATAAAGGTTAGTTACACGCATCCTTTATTATTATTAGAATATTGAAGACATAAAAACAGATGGAATCTAGAAGAGCAAAAAGTTTTACTTTTTAGTTTTACCTTTTAGGAGGGGAAGGAGTGACAAGGTGAAGGATATGTAAAAGCTTACTTCAACAGCCAGTTGCCTGGACTGGTCTGTACAACCATCCTTTCTCATAGTTTCCTATTTAATTAAGAACAGTAATCTGTGGTCTAATTTTGGTAATAGCATCTTCAGAAAGAGATTTTAAAGGAGAAAAAAATACATAACATCACCCTAAACTACAGAAAAATGAAGAAGAAAACAATTTCAAAAATGTTAACAAAAACTATATTAGTGGCTCTACAAAGATGGTAAAATTCTAGGAAAAGTTTACAATTTTTCTGGCTTTTCTGCAATGTTGTTAGAGATCTCCTGTGTTTATAAATAATATAAAAAGTGTGTGTTTAAAAAAGTGGTATAGGGAAGCGGCTGTGGCTCAATCAGTAGGGCCCCTGTTTACCATATGGGAGGCCCTGGGTTCGGTTCCCAGGGCCTCCTGGTGAAGGCAAGCCCGCCTGCACGGCGTGGTTAGCTGACCCAGCAAGCACAAGCAGCAAGGGGGGGATAAATGAATAAATAAATAAAATCTTTAAAAAAAAAATAAAAAAGTGGTATATACATACAATGGAATATTATTTGGCCATAAAAAAGGAATGAAGTTCTGATATATGCGACGACATTGCTGAACCTTGAAAACATTATGCTAAGTGAAAAAAGCCAGATACAAAAGGACAAATGTTACGTGATTCACTTACATGAAATATCTAGAATAAGCAAACTGATAGAGACAGAAAGTAGAGTAGAGGCTATCAAGGGCTGTGGGGAAAAGAGGAGGAGTTATTGCTTAATGGGTACAGAGTTTCTGTTTTGGGTGATGGAAAAATGTTGGTAATAGATGGTGGTGATAGCACAACATTGTGAGTGTAATTAATACCAATGAATTACACACTTAAAAATAGTTAAAACGGCAAATTTCACATTATCTATATGATACCACAATTTTTAAAAAAACATTATTTAATACACATGCCTATTTAAAATAAAATGTAAGAAAACTAAAAATGACAATTCCATAAGAGGGTTAAAAGCATTTCCATACTTTTTCTTAGTCACAATTCTACAGTTACCCTGTCAGAATCAGTTTTTAAATGCCTACTGTGAGTGTGAGCAAGATGGCAGAAATGAGAGAGGAAAGGGAAGTAGAAGAGATTCAGAAATCCTAAATCCTATTGGGACTCATAACAAGAACCAAAAGCAAAATGGAGATAATCATATCAACTGGCTCTGCAGTGATCATTCACAGGCCAAAAAATGGAATTCCAATATACTTGCAGGGTTACCATAAGAATTAAATGAAAAGCACAAATAAAATGTTGAGTATTATTTTCATGGCACTGGTGAGGCACCCAGACCCTTAGAGCTAGAATGCCTGAGTTAGAATATCAACTTATCACTTGCAAGCTGTGTGACCTTGAGAAGGTTACTCAACCTTACTCATCTATAGAATGGGAATAAAAGTACCTAACCTACTTCAGAGGGTTCTTCTCTGTTTTTCTTCTTTTATTTCCTCACTCATAAACTCTCCCAGGTGCCTCTTTTCAGCCCTTCTCCATCTGGCTCCTGCTCACCCCTCCACCTCACCTTCTCCTTCACTTTGGCCTACCAAATACCCATTCTACTGCCACAGTATTCTGTCTTCTCACCCATGCTCTTCCCTTCCACCCCAACCCCACCCCCATAAACCCACATACACAGAGATCCTTTTCTTCACATAATAAAACCTCAAAAGCTAAACTCACATGACAATTCCTAACCCTCATCTGAAGACCAATTTTAATGACTTTTCATCTGTTCCCAAAAACACCCTGGGTATCCATCTAACCTAGCAGTCATCATAACCTCTCTGCCTCAGTTCTTAAACTAACCTGAAGGAAGCTCCTTAAACACAGGGCTCCTGGCTCAGTTGTGATTGTTACAGCAATGCCTGGCAAGAATAAAAACCTCAGATGTCTGCTGAATGGCTGAGTGACCATTTGGCCTATTAAAACGGCATGGCTGACACCCCAATTGCCATCTCCAAAATGGCCTCCATGAACTTTGGCTTCTTCCCATCACTTGCTTCAGGCTTCAATTCATTCTGGGGTGAGCAAGTCTAAGTAGCTCTGCCTTCTAAGGTAGCAACTCCCCAATCAGAGGAAGAGCCAGGGCTCCAAAAGATTGACAATGCCCACTACAGGCATACTTGAATAATAAATGGATTGTTCCTGTCACTGCAAATACTACTGATACAGGCAGCAAGCAATGAAAGGTTTTCAAACAAATATACACAAGAAAAGAATTCTCAAAGATGGGGGGAAAAAAAAAATCATACCCACAGGTAATGCTATTTGGAGAAGGAGGGGTCTTTTTCATACCACTAAACGACTGTTTTATTTGCTATATTTATTAGTTTCACAATCTACAAGCCTACCTTCATAGATTAAAAATAACTCATTAACACAGATTCCTAATTAAAGGAAAAGCAATTCAAACCTGAAGTAATAGATACTTTGTTATAATACTAGACACTATAGCAAAAAGATCCTTAGACTTGAAATATTCATCCAATGAGTATTAAAACACATAATTCTACTGAAATGTATTTAAATATATTTTTCTAAAAACAATTTTATATACAGGTTCTACTTAAAGTAAGTCTCAAGAAATACTTCTTCTAACCTGAATTTCAAAACAAGTTAAAAAAAAAAAGGCTATGAAAAGCTATTAACACTAATTTCAAGCTGACCAACTTTAAAAAGATAGCAGTATTATGTCAGATTCACCTCAGAAAATTCATCTCCACTTTACAAATTTTACCTTCTAAATGCAGAAAGCCTTTTAGTGATCTAAATGTATTGTTAACATGAAGTAATAAACTCTTAGGACCAGAATCTAGTCAAAAAAACAAAAAGATAGAAAGGCAGAAACACTGTAGGCCCCTTAACAAGAGGTCTGTCAGTCTCTGCCTTAACCTTCTCCAGGCCAGCTCTGCAACAAAGCAGCTCTGAAGTGGACTCAAGCATGTGGTATACCAACACTCCTTCCTTTCCCTCAGCTCATCACCAACATTTTACTCCCTCCTTGAGAAATTCTCCAGGGCAAAGACATTTTTCAAAATTGATATATATCTGCATGTATTTAAAAAGAAATGCTATTTCAATTCATTTGCATATGGCTGACTTTGTCCAAAAAAAGCAGAGAATGAATAAATCAGAGTTCGCATTCCCTGAAGAATCTTAAGGTAAAGGAAAAAATTTAAGACAAAATCTAAAGATGATGGACTCAGAAACATGCTCGATAGCAGGAGGAAGAATTAAAAATTTCCAAATAACCTACTGTTCAAGAGTTGACCATTTCAGTTCAATTCAATACATATTTGAGTGCCTAAACGAGGCACCATGCTAAATGTTAGAGTGGATGCTAAGACATGGTCCCAGATCTCAAAGAGTTTATAATCTAACTGGAGAGAGGAGAAAATAAGTAAACAAGCAGCTATTATTATATAAGATAAACTGAGTAATAAGTAAGCAGTACTTTGGACATTCAATGGAGAAGAGAGGGTCTACTAGAAAGGGAATGCAATAAAGAAAAGTTCCACCGAATCAGCACTAAGGGCAGTGGTAGAATTCCAAAGGAAAGAAACTGAGCTTGAACTACAGAAGGTGTTCAACTCCAGGTTCTGAGGAGTCGAAAAAGCAAATAAGAGCCGTCAAGATATTTGGGTAGCGGTATAAGCAAAGAAGGTTCAACTGGTGATGGAAAGGATCAAATTAGAGGTTGGGATTGGCAAAGGAATCACTGGCTATTACAACAATACATGAAAGGCTGGATCAGACCTAGGGGGCAATAAGTGCAGGAGAGGGCAGGCACAGGAGTTGCAACTGCTCCCTCCCTCTTTCTACTAACCAGGGAAAAAGAGGATGAGAACTGTCTAAGATTCCAGTGTGGGTTGTTATTACAAGAACTGCAATTCCATTAATTAAAAGAATAAATTAATTGGTTTAGTTTTCTTCTTTGTTTTTTGCTACTAGGGAGCTCAGAGCCAAATACATGGCTTATTTCTAACATATGGCAAGCATTTCTGTGCACCCTGTAATTCTAAAATTTACTTCCCTTCTCTTGACAGAATTTTATCTATATTTAGTAAATCACTCCTAATTCTTTTAGTATGAGGCAACAAGTAAATCAACATATAAAAAGATCAGGACCAAGCCAGAGACAGTTAGCCAAAGTAGCTAGTTCAGGGATATAAACTGTAGGCTACCAACCCAGAGCATTCCCTCAGCATTCTTCCACCCTAGTAAAGTCTACAGCCCACAAAAGAGGGTGAAAAATGACAGACTTTCACTTTCTCAACATCTCTCTCATACAGCTAACAGTGGCATCAGATAAATTGTACCAAATGAGACTGAAGGGGAAGTCTCCTAAGGTGAACTTCTAGGAAAGACTACTCTCTGTTAAAATGGAATTAAATGCCTCCTTCTCTACTCCTTGCTTTCTTATATAGGCATGATGTCTGGTGTTGCAGCAACCATATTGCAAACATGAGGCAAGAAGCCTGAGAATCAAAAGTCAAAATACTAAGAATAGAAGAAAACAGGATTATTTAAAAGCCTAGGTCCTTAATGACATCACTAAGGTACTTCACCAGCCTTAATATCACCTATCTCTACACAGCTTGTTACTGGACAATAATACACCCTATTATTTATGCCATTTTTAGTTGCCAAAGGCATCCTGATAAAACAGAGGTCAACATGAACTCAGTTTCTGACAGGCTGATTTTTATACTGCTGAATTAGCAGGATTATTATTGTTGTTATTTTTATTATTGAAATTAGAATAATACAAACCTGTTTATAATCAGATAGGAAGAAGGCAATAAACTACTAAAATCTGTTAGGAACAGCTAAGATAAAAACAGAAAAGGAGGTAATGATAAAATTTGGAAAAAATGTGATCAAGTGCTAAGTAGGGGCACTTTTTGGAGACAGGGACAAAGAAAGAGGAGGGTAAATATACCCAAGTCCTCTAAGGTTGTAAAATTCTAGCAGTGTTATAAACAAGATAACCTAATTTAAAATACCCAGAAATTCTGGAAAAAAATATAACATCCATATAAAATGCATAGTTAATTTCTCAAGGAAAAAAAAAAAAAAAGTAACTCCCCAAGGGCCAAAAATCAAAGTGGAACCTAAAAACCAGAGCACAAAGTGTAAACTGATACTGTGTAGGAGCCTAGGGTTTGGGGAGATGGGATGGAAGGCTGCGTGTGTGTGTAAAGACACCTGTCTTTTGGGATGTTAGCAGGAAAAAAAAAAGGAAGAAAAAGACATGACTAGCCTAATATTTTCTTTTAAAAAAACACCATCTTTAAGACAACTATAGCTTCTGTGTATTTTGAATCTCACCACTTTACCCTTTGCAAGATAAATAAAAGATTTAAATTAAAGATTAAAAATTCTTTCCAAGATTAAATGCAGTTTTTGAAAAATGTCCATATTACATATTACAAAGGGTTTCCTGGGTATTTCACTACCAGCTGAAATAAATTTTGACAAACAGATTAAAAACAACTTTCCCAAAAACACCACACACTGCACCCAATTATTCAACCATTATGAAAAGAACCACCATGCAATTAGGTATGTATGTAACCATAACCAAGAAGTTTCCAAATTGTAGGGCTTCTTGGCAAGAGTTTTATCACTAGGGTGGCTATGATATTCTTCTAGTGACTATGTTACCAACAGCTTCTTGGTTCCTCATATCACATAAAATAATCTTTCATCTCTCAGCTAATCTTATGACCCTCTGCATTACAGTCTTTCAGAGTCATCGCATATAAATGGTAATGGGAATGGGCAAAGGATGTGCTCTTTTGAGATTTCTAATATTAAAGAGGCAGAGAGAAGGAATTATTGCCTGAGGCCAAAGGCAAAACAAAACAAAACATGAAAAACTTAAAGACCTCTGCTTTTTATATAGTTTACCTTCCTCTAATCTCATTTGATTCCCACGCTTCATAGAAAACTCAAGACATCATATATTCCCTTTGCTCATCTTCATTTTCTTACCAGTCTTATAAAGGGGACAATTTCTACCCTACATCCCTAAATTCCATTAAGTCGCCTCCATCATCACTCAATTCATTTCAAGCCCATCTTCTTTCCAAAAGTGCCCTCTTGGGCAGTCAAAACAGCCCAAGAAATATACAAAACGTATGATATCTTCACAAGCGTTACACTCGTCTCCACTGCGCTCCCAGATTTATGTAAGATTGAACCTTATAACCTAGTGCTTTGCCTACAATGAATGCCACAATAAATACACCATCCTAAACGCTGCTTTAGACTGTGTTCTGTCTTGACTGGTTTTCCACAACCTACGTTCTGGATGGTTGACGACAAACTAAACATTTATTCTACAAATTCGCCCACCAAATACAGGGCAAAACAATTAACTCGGGGATCAAGAACCCAAGTGTGAAAGGACAGAGTCTGCGCTAAGCTTGGCTTCTCCTTCCTGCTCTGATACAGGCAGGTATAGGGAGCAGCTCCAGTCTCAGGGTACCAGAGTGCCTCCCGGGAGTGCTCTCCCGGCGACCAGGAATAAAGCACGAGTTAGCAGAACCCGGAGGATCCGACCGACGCGCTGCATTCTGGGACTCGTTTCCACAGTTACCCACGTGCACCCAACCCAACCACGGCCCGGAGCGGCCCGGACTACAAATCCCAGAATTCCGCGGGACCGCCTTTCCCCTTCACACCCGGCAACTGGAACCAGACCCTAAAGAAAACCCCTAAAGCGCCCTCCTAGAGCTCTGGGGAGAGATCACGCCTCCCCGCAGGGCCGCGTGGGACCTCCGTCCCGACCCTCCCGACAAGAAGAGGGCCTCGAGGCACCAGCCCCCACACCTGCCGAATAGAAATTTGACAACTGCGTCACACACTCTGCCAAACCCACGGACCGCCGGGGACCCCAACACCTCCCATGCGCAAAAAACCCCACCCGGACTCCGGGGCCCGCCCCCTCCAGCTCCCGCCGCGGAGAACCCGCAGCCCGCGCCCCTGCCCCGCCTCCCAGCCCTGCAGCCGGAGCCCGCGCCAGCGCTGACCTCGCTTCCCGCCGCTCCCGCCGCTCGAGGGGGGGACCGCGTCCAGCGCCAACCTCGGGAAACCTCCCCCGCCCCCTGCCTCAGCCCCGCCCCCTCCTCTCCTCGCACCCGGGGCTCTGGACTCCCCCCTCCAGGGACCCTGCTTGGATGGGGGGGGGGGGAGGGGAGGAAAAGGAAGGGGAAAGCACCTCCCCAAACACACAGCCCGATAGACCCCAGCCCCGCGCCGGACCGTATCCACACATGACATTCCTCCCCCTACCCCACGTCCTCCTACCCTCCTCTTCCTCCCCAACTAGCTCATCACCCCCACCGCATCCCCTCTACCCCCATCCTGTAAGCCCAGACGCTCCTCACCTTCCTTCCCTCTTATTCTCTATCACCCTGTCATCCTAACACCTGCCCCATCCCATTACCCCAAGGTCTTTTCCTTTCCCACCACTCCTCGTCACCCCACCACCACCCTTCCTATGCCCCTCCCGCCCGCAGGACTCCCCAACTATCCCATCACACCTCAATCCTTCCCACCGTGTCGCTCTCCCGTTACATCAGCCCCCCTTCCCCTTGCCCGCTCTCCTGTCCCGCTGTTGGCCGCGGTCCCCATTCCCCCACCCTATTGTTCCCCCCCACCCCCGCCATCTAGCCCTTCTTCCTATTGTCCCTCCCCCGCGCTCCCCTCGCACTCACCCGCCTTTCTCACCAAGCCGCCCGCACCGCTCAGCCCTTTGGAAATCCTCACCCCGGCGCTCCGCTCCCTCGCTCCCTCCCCTCGCCGGTGCCACCCCCCGGCCCAGCCCGCAAGCGTCCGCCGCCGCCCCCACCTCCACCTCCATTCACCCGGGACACTCCGGTCCCGGCCCTCACCGCAGGTCCCGCCCCCCCTTCCCCCAACCCTGAAAAGGAGCCAGTCCCCACCCCCCCACCTCCGCCCGCCCTGACAGACCGGCCCCCTCCTCCCCCCGCCCCGCGCCGCCCGCAGCGTCACCGCCCGCCCCGGCCCCAAGAGGGAAAAGGGTGGCTCCCGGGCAGGGGCACCCGGAGCGTTTCGGGACGCGAGGCAAGGGGCGGGAACTGCGGGAGTCTAGTAGAGTGCAGACAGCTGCCCGGCTCCGGCCCGCTCGCTCCCCGCCACTCACTGACAGCGGCGGCATCCGAGTGCATTTTCGGACAGCTCGCACCCCGCTGGCCGCCCAGGCTCCCGCGCTCGCCTCGCGGTTCCCCCGCCGGCTCGGAGCACCTCAGCTCAGAGCTGTGGACCCGCTGCCTGGCGCTCCCGGCCCGCCCACTCCGCCCCCTCCATTGGCTAAACCTCGGCCGAGGGGCCGCCCCTCCCCGTCTCTCATTTGACAAAATGAGTGCTGATAGCGCGCGTCTGGAGCTGGCGAAGAGGCCCGGCCCCCTGAAGTCCAATGCGATTGGTCCCGGCGCCTAGTCTCAGCAACGCCCCTGGCGGAGGCCACGCTCTGGAGTAGCAGATTGGACTCGGCTGCTGTCAGTCATCCCCAGGGGTCCGAAAGCGCGTGTAGGGGCGAGGCTGGGGAATTGGTCCACCTAGACCCTGAAGCCCCGCCCTGTCGCAGGCCGGATTGGTAGAACTAAAGACCAACCGAGAAAGATGGGTAGGCGTCTCAAACAAAGCGAGAGAAGTGTTCCCTGAAGAGCCGAGCAGGGGAAGCGCAGCCGGGCGGCTTGGGTCCCGGGGCACGGAGCAGGGAAGTTAGCCCATCCCTAGCCCCTGGCTCGATGCTCCCGGTCTCCCACCGCTTGTCTCGCACGCTTCAAAGGGGCTCCCGGCAGGAACCCGGCCCGCGCCGAACTTGGACCAGGACTTCTCTTGCCTGCTGGTGCTACAGCTGGAAACTGGATAAAGCATCGTCGCGTGTTTATTTCTAGCAAACCCTTTGGTGGGAACAAATCCCCATTCCCTGTACAACAATCCATCCCCCGTTTTCAAAATGCATTTCTTTTCCGAGGTCAACACACTTCCCCTTGCGTCAAAAATGGGCTGTTCTAAAGGATTCAAATGCTGCAAGCTTTGTCGGTCATCATACAGGAAACCCAGGGCCACACTCTGACCTTCGGGGTCAGTGGCACGTCGGCAAGTCCAGGGAACCGGTCACCAGTCCACTTAGGACAAGTAGCGTAAACTAAGAGCCGAAGTCATTGATTGAGTGCATCCAGAAATGAAACGGGCTGTTGTTGTTTGGCAGAGGAAGGCGTTTATTTAGGTGAACTCTCCGTGGAGTTCCCTAAGTCTGGAATTCACACCATTTCATGAGTTCCACCTCGTGTTTTCGGTGCTTACAAGCCAACTCATCAGATTCGCCAATAATATTTTGAGATATTAACGGAGGATCTCCTCCTCTACGTCCCCACCCTCAACAACACACACCACTTTCCTATATCCCAGGCCTTTTCCCAGCCCGCAACCAGGGTTTTCCATGGATCCCGCCTCAGAGAAGGGATGACACCACAATCAACAGGTAACTAAACTATCGGCCGTTTTGAGATTAGATTTCTACAGCCAAGGCTTCTGAGCTTCAGGGTTTTGAAATTTTGGTTTCAAATCAGGGCATAAATGTTACACCAAATAGAAGATTTGAAAGAACAGAAAATCAGATAAGCCAGCTCCTGTGCCCCACACCACTCCCACTATAATGTTCTCCATCCTTCTTTACCCCTAATTTCTCATTAATAAATTACATCCTTACAATTTTATTTCTATCTATTTCTATCTTTCAAACATTTAGGAATCACTTTAGGTAACATAGAATCCAGAATTGTATCTGTCTCCTTCTCAAGACAAGAACCTCTCATAGAATGTCCTTATTGGCCACCCGGAACCTGACATAGCCTCCACTAGCCAGAGGGAGTGGGTAGGTACCTCTGGGCTCTTTGAGATAGGCAGATCTAATTGTAAGAAAGCCTGGCCTTAGGCTGAGTGGAAAGGTTGCTCCTGCATTCTTTATCTTATTTCTGTATTTAACCTATTCCATAACTAGGGGGAAATAAATTATATATCATTTGCACAAGTTTAAATAAATAATCTTTGTGTTATTTGTATGGTTCTTAACTGTTTATCATGGTATTTCAAGGTCTGAGACAATTGCTATTTTGCTCAGAAATGGGTTTGCTTCTTTATTCCTCTAATTTAAAATAAGCCCACAATTAATTTGTTTTAGCCAGCTATTTGCTATATTGATTCATTTGCAGAGAACTTTATAATCATGTGTATAATGGCTAAGCTACATGAGGGCAGGAACCTGCCAGCTGTTTTGCCCCTCATGCCCAGGACTTGGCTGACATATGGGAGGTATCCATAAAAAATTTATAGAATGTACAACCTTTGTTATTTCTTAATATCACCATCAGCTGCGTCAATGTGATAATTTTCAAGTAAAAAAAGAGACTTAGTAATTTACCCAGATCTTCATAGTGGGTCAGCTACATCTTAAGGTTTGAGAGGCAAAGTTCATTCATAGTCTCGTGAACCTCACTGCCCCATATGCTTTATGAATAATTAAACAGGTATAACAACAACTACATAATCTTCTGCAAATATAAGATTATAAACTTTTGAGGGCTGGAAGCTTATTTTATTTATCTTTATATCATCCTAGGACCTAGCACAGTACTTTTAAATAATAGCCACTAGCTAACTGTTCCTTTAAGAGAACTGAGTATTGACTATACTGTGGTATTTTAGAACTGAAAGTGACCTCGAAGATTGCCAGATCCAACTTCCTCATGGTAAGGATATGAGACTGGAGGTCCAAAAGTGTTAGGTGACTAATCCAAGTCACTCAGCTAGTTAATAACAAAGCAGTAATTAAACTCAAGTTTCCCTTTTCTGAATCCAGGTCTTTCCCCCTGCACCAACTGTTCAATATCAAAGCTTCAGATTCCAAAGATGGGTAAACTACTCTCACTTCCCATTTCAAAGCTAATTCAAAATCTATACTTAATATTTGGAATATTGCCTTTTTAATGAAATTTAGTAAGGAATTTTTTCAATATGCAGTACAATATTTCAATTTTTTTCTTGTGGGTGCTATAACTCAAATAACATGATTCTTATGGGGAAATTTACCGAGAATAATTCTGTACTTCTATGCACTTACACCTGGAGAAAAAAGTTAATAATTGCCTTGGGACTGTTATGGGTAAAAAGATATTTGGGGATGCAATCTCTATGCCATTTCATTTTACCTGGTTACTGCTTTAAGGTATTATTAACACAAGTTATTTTTTTATGTCTACAGATACCTATTTTGTTAATTGGAAATTTTCTCATTACTTGTACAATATTAATCACATATATTTTGAAATACCATAAACCTATATTAGGATTTGATATGGAAAAACCTAGTAAGAGAAAGAACAACAGAACTCTTTAAGCAAAATTTAAAACTTGCCTACAAATTCCATAAATTACACTATACCATGCTTTTCCAGCATGTGTTGGGGGTACAGAATGGAGAATGGTAGTTGTCAGAACTGCTGTAAAGTTGGGCCTGCTCAAAGAGATAAATGTGCACATGGTAAGATTTGAACAGAATAAGAAAAAGCACACAGCAGGAAGGTATTGATTTGGCATTAAATTACAGTGAAAGAGAATATGTGGAACTCCAGTAAGGACAAAAAGTCAGGCTAAGTGAGTTTCCAGAATATGGAAGGGGGTGAGTAAATATATCTTTAGAGGGCAGGATAAAGATAGAGGCAAGACAGTTTGCTGTCCTAAATGATGACAACTGTTTTTTTGTTTTTTTGTGTGTTTTTTTTTTTTTGTACTGCTTTCCACAGAGTAGCTACTATTATAATAGTGCTTTATTTGTAAGTTATTCCACCTAACTGCACAACAACCCAATGAGGTAGATGCTATTATTATCTGCAATTAACAGATAAGGTAACTGAGGCTTAGAGACCTTCAGTAACTTGCCACCTAGCTAATAAATGATATTGTCCCCAAGTAGTCAAATTCCCTGTGCTATAATCACCCTATGCTGGACTTCAGTTCCCTCTCTTTTTATTAAGGTTAATATGTGCCCTACATTCCCCAGAGGTTTATTTACACAGATACGATAATACAGGCATATCTTGTTTTATTTTGCTTTGCTTTATTGTACTTTTTACAAATTGAAGGTTTGTGGCAATCCTGCATCAGGCAAGTCTATCTTCACCATTTTTCAAACAGCATGAGCTCAGTTTGTGTCTGTGTCACATTTTGGTCTCTGATCTATGATCTTTGATGTTAATACTGTAATTATTTTGGGATGCCACAAACCATGCCCATATAAGATGGCAAACTCAATCAGTAAATGTTGTGTGCATTGCTCCACCAACTGTCCATTTCCCCATCTCTCTTCCTCCTCTCAGCCTTCCTTATTCCCTGAGACACAGCAATATTGAAATTAGGCCAGTTAATAATCCTACAGTGGCCTCTAAGTGTTCAAGTGAAAGGAATAGTCACACATCTGTCATTTTAAATCAAAAGCTAGAAATGATTAAGCTTAGTGAGGAAGGCATGTCAAAAGTTGAGAAAGGCCAAAAACTAGGCCCCTTGCACCAGTTAGCCAAGTTGTGAATGCAAAGGAAAAGTTCTTGAAGGAAATTAAAAGTACTACTCCATTGAACAAATGAATGATAAGAAAACAAAACAGCCTTATTGCTGATATGGAGAAAGTTTTAATGGTCTGGATAGAAGGTCAAAACAGCCACAACATTCCCTTAAGCCAAAGCCTAACCCAGAACAAGGCCTTAACTCCAATTCTGTGAAGGCTGAGGGAGGTGAGGAAGCTACAGAAGAAAAGCTTGAAGCTAGCAGAAGTTTGATTCACGAGGTTTAAGGAATGATGACATCTCCATAACATAAAAGTACAAAATGAGGCAGCAAGTGCTGATATAGAAGCTGCAGCAATCTATCCAGAATATCTATCTAAAATAAATGATGAAGGTAGCTACATTAAACAACATAGTTTTCAGTGGAGATGAAATGGCCTTCTATTGGAAGAAGATGCCATCCAGAATTTTCATAGCTAAAGGAAGTGAATATCTGGCTTCAAAGGACAAGCTGACTCTCTTGTTACTGGCTAATGTAGGTGGTGACTGGAATTGGAAGCCAATGCTCATTTACCATTCTGAAAATTCCAGGACTCTCAAGAATGATGCTAATTCTACTCCACATGTGGTCCATAAATGGAACACCAAAGCCTTGATGACAGACATCTGTTTACAGCATGGTTTTACTGAATATTTTAAGCCCACTGTTGAGACCTACTGCTCAGAAAAAAAGATGCCTTTCAAAATATGACTGCTCACTGACAATGTACCTGGTCACCCAAGAGCTCTGATGGAGATGTACAATGAGGTGAATGTTGTTTTCATGCCTGCTAATACAACATCCATTTTGCAGCCCATGGATCAAGGAGTAATTTTGACTGTCAAGTCTCATTCTTCAAGAAAGACATTTTGTAAGGCTATAGATGCCATGGATCTGGGCAAAGTAAATTGAAACCCTTCTGGAAAGGATTCACCATTCTAGATTCTATGAAAAACATTCATGATTCATCAGAGGTGGTCAAAATATCAACATTCACAGAAGTTTGAAAGAAGTTGATTCCAGCTCTTATGGATGACTTTGAGGGGTTCAAGACTTCAGTGGGGAAGTAACTACAGATGTGGCAGAAATAGCAAGAGAATGAGAATTAGAGGAGCCTGAAGATGTGATTGAATTGCTGCAATATCAAGATAAAATTTTAATGGACAAGAAGTTGCTTCTTACAAATGAGCAAAGAAAGTGGTTTCTTGATATGGCATTTGTTTCTGGTGAAGATGCTGTGAACATTGCTGAAATTACAACAAAGGATTTAGAATATTAAGCAGCAGTAGGGTTGCGAGGATTAACTCCAATTTTGAAATATGTTCTACTATGGGTAAAATGCTACCAAACATCATCACATGCTACAGAGAAATGTTTTGTGAAAGGAAGAATCAATTATTGTGGCAAACTTCATTGTTGTCTCATTTTAAGAAATTGTCACAGTGACCCCAACCTTCAGCAACCACCAACCTGATCAGTCAGCAGCCACCAGCATCAAGGCAAGACCCTCCATCAGCAAAAAGATTATAACTCGCTGAAGGCTCAGATGATGGTTAGCATTTTTTAGCAATAAAGTGTTTTTAATTAAGGTATGCACATTGTTTCATAGACACAATGCTATTGCACACTTAATAGACTACAGTATAGTATAAACATAACTTTTATATGCACTGGGAAAGCAAGAAATTTTCGTGATTTACTTTATTGCAATACTCACTTTATTGCAGTGGTCTAGACCAAACTCACAATATCTCTAAGTTATGCCTGTATGCAGGTGAATGTGTTTTTGTAAACCAGGCCTTTTGCTAGGATTGAATATCTGTCCCCTCAGACTACCTTTGTAGGTATATCATGAAAAATATGAGTCAGATTATTTCCCAGTTACTACATCCTTCTTATCTATTTTACCCTTTTGACCTTATTCCAACAGCAATTATCTATCCCATGCTATATTTTTAATGAGATTATCTATCCACAGTACCTAATGAGTCTTGGCTGAATATAATAAATTCTCTAATATATCACTGAGAGAGCAGTCTCTTCAATTTCACAGGAATTAACCAATGAGACCTGTTTCATTGGGAACAAGCTTCATCTCTTAAGCTTTAAATTACTTAAGAATGTCACTGTAGGCCCTGCCCTGATCAAGATGGCAGAGTGAGAAGCTTCAGGGCTCCCTCCCTCCCCCATAGAAGCTTTGAACAGCCAGGAAGAACTGGTAGAAATATCTTTCTCAAAGCTATAAAGAAAGAAAGAAAGAAAGAGAGAGAGAGAGAGAGAGAGAGAGAGAAGAAAGAAAGAGAGAGAGAGAGAGAGGGAGGGAGGGAGGGAGGGAGGGAGGGAGGAAGGAAGGAAGGAAGGAAGGAAGGAAGGAAGGAAGGAAGGAAGGAAGGAAGGAAGGCAGGCAGGCAGGCAATAACAGGGTGAGTGCAGAATGAAAAAAAAAAGACTGCTTAAAAGCAATAGGAACTCCTGACCTCTCCGGTGTGGATACCTTGGTCCCAGTTCTGTAGGAAGTTGAATAACCTTTGTGCACACACTGGGAGCATGTATGTCTTGCCCAATCTGACTGGTGATGGTCTGAGGAACTCACCATCCCAGAACTTGCCTTGTGTGTAGAAGCAGTTCACAGAGCTCTCTTACAGAATGCTGTGGGAGAGCAGTCAAGTGATGTCTAGGGCAAGTGATTGCTGGCTGGAGCCATACAATGCAATGCCAGGAACTGTTAGGAAACTGTTTCCTAGGGAAGAGGGGACATTCATATCCATGTAAATGAGGGAATTCCTAGGGTCACATGCACACAGGCCCAAAATGAGATGCATGTGCAGAAAGGATCAGAGAGACCCCTAAACTTTGGCCCGGAGCTATTCTCTAAAACCATTGTATGGATGACCTCTGAAGAACACTCTCACAGGTCAATGTTCAAAAACTAGGAAAGGATTTTTCTTTTTTTCCTTTATTTTATTTTTATTTTATTTTTTGTTAGCCCTTGGCATTCAAGGAAAGCTCTATCATAACACTAACTGAATATAAGCTTAAGGTATAGATGCTCTGAGTCTAAATTCCAGCAATAACACATTAAAATATCAAAATATTCATGTTTTAATAAAATATTACAAACATACACAGAAACAGGAAGCAAAGGCACATGCAAAAGAGAACATTAAAGCATTAGAAACCATCAGTGAAGAGGATCAGTCCTAGGACATTCCTCACAAAAACTTCTTTAAAATGGTCCTAAATATGCTCAAAGAGCTAAAGGAAAACATGTACAAAGAACTAAAGGCAATCAGGAAAAACAACTGATGAACACAAAGGAATATCAACAGAGAGATGGAAATTATGAAAAGAAACCAAACGGAGTTGAAGACCATAATAGCAGAAATTTAAAAATTCCTTAGAGGGGTTCAACAGAAGATTGGAGCTGGCAGAAGAAAGAATCAGTGAACGTGAAGATACAACAATTGAAATCATTTAGTCTGAGGAGCAGAAGGAAGAAAGAATGAAGAAAAGTGAATAGAGCCTAAGGAACTTGTGGTATAGTGGTATACCAGCAGGTGTACCAATATAGACAGTGTGGAAGTCCAAGGAGGAGAAGGAGGAGAGAAAGAGGCAAAGAGAAAATTCAAGGAAATAATGGCTGAAAATTTTCCAAATGTAATAAAAGACATAAATATGCACATTCAAGATGCTCAATGAAATCCAAACAGGATAAACCCAAACAGACCCACATCACACCATGTTATAATCAAGTTGTTGAATGCCAAAGATAAACAGAGAATTCTGAAAGCTACCAGGGAGAAGCAATGTGTCACATACAAGGGAGACTTGGAAAGATTAAATGCCAGTTTTTCATTGGAAACCAAGGAGGCAAGATAGTGGTGAGAAGACATATTTAAAGTGCTGAAAGCAAGAAATTGCCAACCAAGTATTCTATATCCAGCAAAACTGCCTTTCAAAAATGAGGAAGGAATTAAGACATTCCCAGATAAACAAAAGCTGAGTGACTTCATCATCACTAGACCAGCCCAACAAGAAATGCTAAAGGCAGTTCTGCAAGTTGAAAGGAAAGGACACTAGCCAATTGACTAAAGCCACATGAAAAAATAAAGATGTCTGGTAAAGATAATGATGTGGGTAAATATAAATACTAATACTATTGTATTTTTTATCTGTAATTCCACTTTTACTTCCTACTGATTATAAAAAGCAAATGCATTAAATGTGATGATAAATCAATGGCTTGGGACTCAGTGTATAAATATGTAATTTGTGACAAGAACTACATTAAGGCAATAGAGGGATATAGTAATATAATTTATGTATGCTATTAAAGTTAAGTTGAAAAACAATAACAAAAGAAAAAAAGTTGGTATCTAAGCAAATCAATTTTTATAGATTTAGGATGTAAATTTAAGCCCCGCAGTAACCACAAAGAAAATGTCAGAGAATATGAAAACTCATAGAGACAGAAAGTAGAGTACATGGTATCAGAAGTGGGGGGAGGGGCAGTGAGGTGTTAATGCAAAATGAGTGTAGGGTTTCTGTTTGGGGTGAAGGGAAAGTTCTACTAATGGATGGTGGTAAGGTGCTGCAACTGTACATGTTCAAGGCTTATGATGTGTGAAAAATACTCTCAAATGTTCAGAAAATAGAGGAAGGAAGGAAGGGAGTGAAGAAAGGAAATGGCAAAGGTGGCAAAATGTTAAAATTGGTGTATCTGGGTATCTGGGAGCATGGGGGTATGTTTGAGGTCTCTGTATTGGGTTTGTATTAATTTTGCAACTGTCCTGTAAGTTTGAAATTTCAAAATAAAAAGTTAAAAAAAAGTCACTGTAACATAATTAGACATGTACATAGAACAGTTTTACAAATAGCCACTTACCAGATGCTACTAAGGTAATAAAAATGTTGCTTTCATTTTTCAATACCTGCATACAGTCAGTTCTCAATTATCAGGCTAATAAAGAAAGCATAGAAGGGAGACATTTTCCTCATTGTCACAAATAAGGACAGCCCCTCCTCAAACTGGTGGTCATTAGCATACAGAAATAATGGTATCATTTGTGATCCATCTCCTTTTAATACCATTCCTTTCATCAGCTTTCTTTGCCACTGTCTAAATTACACTAGAGGTCAGAACACTGGATTTTAAAATATAAGTAAGTGACCTCTTTTAAAATTAGTATGGGTTGCTTGGTAGAACTGGTATATTCCTGCAATGTGGGCTCGTTGAAGGGGCTCCCATTTGTTTCATCAGCCTCTATTGAGACTATCATGTATCCCCCCAAAATTAAAAAATGAGGTAAAAAAAAACATTAATTGAGGGAATTGAAACTTTAGACAGGAACTTCCTGGAACCACTCTATGCTGGACATTTTAGCCTTGGGAGCACTTCTTCTAGAAGCAGAACATAGGCTTTCTGGAGCGAGACAGCCTGGAATAAAATCCCATTGACTCAAAGAGGGCAAATTACTTCACATCTTGTGCCTTGGTTTTGTCATCTGCAGAACAGTGAAAACAATAGGATCCACCTTCTAGGGATGTTGTGAGGATTAAATGAATGAAAGAAAAGTACTCTAAACTGTGCCTGGTACACAGGAATTACTCTATAAATGTTCGGTGTCATTGTTGTGAAGCTTTGCAGTACTCATCACACTCTGAAATAAACCCTCTTCTATCACATTCAGTTTCTCACCCCAAATCATTCTTTCTCTCTAAGCTAGTCCCTGACTCCACAGTCACTGTGCTTCAGTACTTGGCTTCCTTCCTCCCTTCTAGAGTTTATGGTGAACATTCAGTTGGGATGCAAAAGCATCCTTCACTACGCCATGCCACCAGTGTAACTTAGGCTACCTTGAAGCTGAAATTGAGGTTTTATACAGTAAACAAAAATGAGTACCCAATATCGATGCCACACCATTCAAACTCTTTAAAAATTAGCTTAATGAAAATTGATTGACACTGGGAGTTCAAGTGGACTTAGGAAATTCCTGTGAAAATAGAAAGATGGCGTCCTAAATAAGTAAACAGATTATAATAGATTATAAGGGATTTTATATGAGTAGAGACACAAACTGTCTTCCCATAATGAAAAATTTTTTGTCCTTATACTTTGAAGTAACAGTACCCTTCCTTGAGGGCCATAGTATAGAACATTTTTAACCTGCCAAACGAGAGGCAAAAGCAAAATGTTGTTAAGTATTACCCTTGGGCTAACCAGGATTAAGACTCAGACACTAACATTTAGAATCCTGGAACAACACATTAAACTTACCAAGGCGTCAGTTCCTTCATCTGTGAAAATGGGTTTCATTGTTTTTTGGGGTTTTGGGGGGTTGTTTTTTCATTCCCTTGGCTATTCAAGCAAATACCATGCAATGGTTGGCTTAAGCAATGGAAATTTATTGGCTCACCATTTTGAGGCTAGGAGAAGTCCAAATCAATCCTTCATCAAGGCAAAGACTGCCATTCTGAGGTTGGCTGCGAGTAATCCTTGGTCCTTAGCTTTTCTGTAACATGGCAGCGCACGCACATGGCAGCCTCTCCTGGCCTCTTTCTTCCGGGTTCCATTAACTTTCAGCTCCTGACTGCTGCCTCTATGGCTCTCTCTATATATCTGAATTTTAATCTGCTTATGAAGGACTCCAGTAATAGGATTAAGACTCATCCTAATTGAGTTGGGCCACACCTTAACTGAAGTAACCTCATCCAAAGGTCCTGCTTACAATGGGTTCACACCCACAAGAATGGATTAAATTTAAAAACATGTTTTTCTGGGGTACATACAGCTCCAAACCACCACAAGAGGTAATACCTTCAAGGGGTGAATGAGGGTTAAATAAGATAAAATATTTTAAAGCACTTATAAAAGTAGGAGAGGGAAGCAAGAATAAATGCATAAGTACTATTCAATTATGTCATGCTTTCACACATTTCCTTGTTAACCTAATGCAACCCTGCAAGATAGAGTTGGCTAATTTTTCTGCTTAAGGCCTTTTTCAAGTAAAAATGGGTTCATACTTTAAATTTTCTAGGAAATCCTGATTTCTTCTTTATAAAGCAGTCATCTTAGAGATCTCTCAGAAAAGCTAGGAATTTTCTGATTATATCAAGATTTGACATCAGTATTTCAATTTTAATTTCATTTAGCAATGAATTTTTGCCCTCTCCTAGTAGAGAGAATTTCATTCATTTTTAAAATTGTATCTAATTCTACGATGTCTTGAAACATGCCTGTTAGGGTAACATTAATAAGACTTTTTAACTAATCCTTTGCTTCAGCACAACTATAGGATGCTTAAAATGACTCTCTTCTTTTTATATAGGTCCTTTAATTTTGTGGAAATCACACCTGCCTAGGGAATTAACAGAGAATTTGAATAAAAATGTATAAATTCATTGCCACATGTACTTCTCTGAACTGGATATTTTCGTATTTCCCCGCATTGAGCTAATCAAGCCCTAATCATGCTGCATTAAATTCCATCTCAGAAGGTATAATTTTCCAATTAAATCTAAACAATGCATGACCTTTATAGTGACTTCCATAAAGATAGTATTGGTTCAATTACTCCAGCTAGCAGAAGATAGATAGAAAGCATAACCATTTTACTTGGACAGTGACTTCTGTATTTTGCCAGGCTCTTCGTTTCTCTTTGCCTTTTCTAGCCTGCTTCCATGAATACAATGTCTTTTTAACATCCCTCTCAGGACTGTACAGGAATCCCATCCATCTTCAGACCTCGGAGGCTGCACGGCAGCCAAGCATCTCATTATTGTAGAGTAAAACATTCTGGGAGAGTGGATAAGGCAGACAGCAAGAGGAAATGGGGGAGGGGAGAAGATGGGAGCTGTGAAAAGCATACACTCACTTCCTTGGTGATGATAATATGTTATGGAAGTAAGAACTTCCCCTTCTAGAAAGGAAGAGGATGTTGCATGTCAAAAACCCATGACTAAGCAGATTCCAGACCTTACAAACAAATTACAGCTACCTCAGCCACACACACCCCAACTCTCACACCTGAACTGCCAAAGAAATTGGACACGCACACACATCTCTAGTTTACCTAACTGAAAAGAGTCTTCTTCCAACTAACCTGAATGCATGTATTTTATTTTGCTACACTGCCCTAGTAGAGATAGGTTAGAGCAAATGCCCTTAACAATTTGGGTGTCACAGAACCCTTTAAGAATCTGTTGAAAACTATGATTTCTTAAAGGTCTCAAACCCACCCATACCCAACACTTCCCAAATTAAGAATTCCTAGATCAGACATTCATTGAGTTCACAGCATTTCCTTTTAAAAATCCAGAGTTATTTAGGAATACTCAGTAGCTGTCAGTAATCTTGTTAGTGGGAGATTAGTTCCAATATGTTATCTCTCCTCCCAAGTCTGCCTGACATCTAAACCTGTCCTAAAAGAATGGGAATTCTGTTAGAGAACTGGTGGGTGAGGTGAACTGTGTCAGACTATGGAGCAGTGTGGAGAGGAGGGAAAGCTTGACTCTGGGGGCCAGGATTTTGAAGGCAGTGTAAAAGTATTGGCTACTGAGCAAAAGAGAAGCATTCTTTGGAGCAGAGATGCCAACAATATACTTCATCTCTTTGCAAATTTGCTGACCTCCAGTTCCAAACTGGGTTTTTCTGCAGATACTTGCACCTAGACTCTAGGTCCGACCCTGCCTGCAGTCTCCCTTGTCTTGTTTGTTTCATCCCCTCATTCCATGTCCCCAGGCCCTGATCAGCTCCCTGAGCCAAAGAAATGTGGCTGTCCCAGCTGTCCCCAGCCCACCCCCACAACTGGTCAGTTTATCCTGAAAGTTCCACTTTGCGCCTCTATAACTGCTTCCTTTTTATACCTCATCCCGAGATGTCTCCACCTTAGTCTGTTCTAAACCTCCATTCACATTTTGTAACTTTACCTTTGGAAACCACACTTCAAGCTTATAGAAAATAGATTTTTAAAATATATAAATATTGCCAAACACTTAAGTATTGCTAACTCTGTGCCAGGCACTGTTCTAATTGCTTGTGTCAATTCATTTACTCCTCTGTAGAGGTAGAAACTTTTTGTTAAATTCATTTTACAGGTGAGGAGACTGAGTCACAGATAAGTAAATTGCCCAAGGTCACACAACTAGTAAATTGTGGAAATGGGACAATTAAACCCAAGCAGACAGGCTCCAGAGCTGTACTCCTAATCACTATGCTATCTTTCTTCCTTTTGTTTTAATTTTTGTTTATTTTTAATTTTTATTGTGGTAAAATGTACACAACATAATATTTTCCATTTCAACCACTTTCAAGTATACACTTCAATGGTGTTAATTACATTCACAATGTTGTGCTATCATTCATTACCAAAAGTTTTATATTACCCCAAGCAGTAACTTTGTATCAATTAAGTTCTTATATTTAAGACTTTGATTCGGGAAGCGGCTGTGGCTCAATCAGTGGGGCTCCCGTTTGCCATGTGGGAGGCCCTGGGTTCGGTTCCCGGGGCCTCCTGGTGGGGGCAGGTCCGCCCGCAGGGCGTGGTTGGCTGACCCAGTGAGCACGGGCAGCAAGGGGGGATGAATGAATAAATAAATAAAATCTTTAAAAAAAAAAAAAAAAAAAAAGACTGATTCACTTTGAGTTAATTTTTGTATATGATATGAGGTAGGAGTCTACTTTCATTCTTTTTCTTTTTTTTTAACTTTTTTTTATTTGAGAAGTTGTGAGTTTACAAGACAGTCATGCATACCATACAGGATTCCCATACATTGCCCCAACACCAACACCTTACATTGTTGTGACACATTTGTTACAACTGACATACTTTCATTCTTTCCCTTGTTTTCGCAGCACCAGTTTTTGACGAGATTATTCTTTAGCCTCATTGACTATACTCGGCACCCTTGTCAAAAATCAATGGCTATAAATGTTAGAGTTCTCTCTGAATGCTCAAATCTATTCCATTGGTCTATATGTCTGGCTCTGGGCCAGTACCACACTGTTTTGATTTTTTTAATTGTCACTTTGTTATAAGTTTTGGAATCAGCAAGTGTGAATCATCCAACTTTGTTCTTCTTTTTCAAGATTACTTTAGCTATTCGGGACCACTTACCTTTCCATATGTATTTGGTCACTGGCTTTTTCATTTCTGTGAAGAAGGCTGTTAGAAATTCTATTGGGATTGTGTTGTATCTGTAAATTGCTTTGGGTAGGATTGAAATCTTAATATTTAGTCTTTCAATCCATGAACACAGAATGTCTTTCAATTTATTTCAGCAGTGGTTTATAGTTCTCCATGTACATGTCCTTTACATCCTTGGTTAGATGTAGTCCTATATATTTTGTTCTTTTACTTGCTGTTATAAATATACTTGTTTTCATCATTTCCTTTTTGGATTGTCCATTGCTGCTGTATAGAAGCGCCACTGATTTTTGTGTGTTGATCTTGTACCCCACCAATTTGCTGAATTCTTTTATTAGATCTAACAGTTTTCTTGTAGATTTTTCAGACTTTCTATATATAGAATCATGCCATCTGTAAATAGGGAGAGTTTTACTTCTTTTTCTTGCTTAGCTGTTCTGGCTAGAACTTTCACCATTGAGTAGCAGTGGTGAAAGTGGTCATCCTTGTCTTGTTCCCGATCTTAGGGGAAAACTTTCTGTCTTCACCATTGAGTATAATATTAGCTATGTTAACTATGGGTTTTTCATATATGCCCTTTATGTTGAGGAAATTCCCCTCTATTCTTAGTTTTCTGAGTGTTTTTTTTATCAAGAAGGGGTGCTGGACTCTGTCAAATGCCTTTTCTGCACAAATTGAGATGATCATGTGTTTTTCTCTTCATTCAATTAATATGGTGTATTATATTAATTTTCTTATGTTGAACCACCCTTGCATTACTAGAATAAATCCCATTCCATCATGGTGTATAATTCTTTAAATGTGCTGTTGGATTTGGTTTGCTAGTATTTTGTTGAGGATTTTTCTATCTATATGTGTAAGAAATATTGGTCTGTAGTTTTCTTTTCTTATGATATCTTTATCTGGCTTTGATATTAGGGTGATGCTGGCCTTACAAAATGAGTTAGAAAGTGTTCCTTTTTAATTTTTGGAAGTGTTTGAGCAAGATTGGTGTTAATTCTTTTTTGAATATTTGGTGAAATTCACCAGGGAAGCCATCTGGTCCTGGACTGTTTTTTGCTGAAAGGATTTTAATTGCTGATTCAATCTCTTATTTGTCTGTTGAGTCTTTCTGTTTCTTCTTAAATCAGTTAAGGTAATTTGTATGTGTGGCAGTTTGATATTATTTATGAATTCCAAAAAGAGATATAGATTATGTTTGTAAACTGGTCTGTTCCTCTGGGCATGATATCCTTTGATTGTATTGGATTCAGCTGAGATGGCTTTGATTAAATTCTGTTAAAATTAGGGCTTTGACTTGACCGTATCATTAGGTTACTCAGTTTGAGTCCTTGCACCCTTTGTGGGCTATGTAGACAGACAATCAAGGAGACACACAGGAAAGAGATACACAGAAGAAGATACATGGGAATAGAGAGAGCTCCATAGACATGGCAGAGAAGAGAACTTGATCCTGGGGCCCCAGAGAGAGATGAGCCATTCAGCTGATAGTTTGTAACTGAAAAGACCAGAGCCCAGAATAGCTGAGCATGGAAAGAAATGAGCCCTGGAAAGAGAGATGAGACCTATGGCAGCCTACAGCTGAGATTGGAAGAAGCTGGACCCATGGAGCCTTAAGGCGGAAGAGGAAGGCTGAACCCTCACAGACATTGCCCACCATCTTGCTTCAACTCATGGCAACAGAATTTGGTAAGGAAGTAACCTGGAGTTGGACTCTTTAGGGCCTGTAACTGTAAGCTTCTACCCCTAATAAATACCCTTTATAAAAGCCAACAGATTTCTGGTACTTTGCATCAGCACCTCTTTGGCTGACTAATAATACAGAATTTGGTACCAAGAGTGGGGTCATGCTTTTGCAATTATCAAAATGCTGGAGCAGTTTTATAAATGGATAAGGAGTATTTTTTGGAGGAATTGTGAGATGCTTGATGGAAAAGGCCTAGATTGCTTTGAAGAAATTGTTGGTAGGAATATGGATGCTAAAAAGACTTTTGATGAGGCCTTGGAAGTAAATGATGAAACTATTATTGGAAACTGGAGGAAAGGTGGTCCATGTTTTAAAGTTATGGAGAACTTAGCAAGATTGACTCCTGATATTGTTTGGAAGGCAGAATTTGAAAACTACAAGCTTGGACATTTAGACAAGGATATTTCCAAACTAAATGTTTAAAATGCAGCCTGGCTTCTTCTTGAAGCTTATAGCAAAATGTTAGAGGAAAGAGATAAGCTGAATCATTGGGCACAAAGAAAATAGAAACTGATTCCAGAAATTCCACACCCCTGGAAATCAAGCCCCCAGGCAATAGTGCCCCATTTGAGGAATTAACTAAACTTGAAACTTGTAAGCTGGGATTGAAAATGCAGTTATTCAGGAAAAACATGTGGAAAGTCCTACTGTCCGATGGCTTGGACCCCTGCTTCCTGCATGCTAAACCAACAAGCTTTTTGGGAGAGCTATATGAACAAAACCACTGTCAGCCTGGACTAAAAGGGACATGGAGGGAAGATATGGAAGGAAAAACAGCTTTAATAAGAAAACCATGGAAGATGAGGTCTGGAATTAAGACATCTCCTTGGGCCAAGGAAGGAACCCCACCCATGTATACAAAGAGGGTGAGTTTGCCATGGCAGTTCAAGAGGGTGGATGTTCCAGCCCGCTGTTCAGGGAGAGTTTTGCCACTCTAGGGTACAGATAGGGTGGAGCACATTCTCCAAAGGCCAACACCCCCTTTGTCTGAGAGGGGTGGGCCTGTACCCCATGGATTAGGGAAGGCCAGGTCGCCAACTTGTTGCTTTGAGAGGGTTGGGCCTGTATGCCAGAGATTCAGGAGAATTTTACCTCCATCTCATTGTACTAAGGGGGTTGAGACTCTACCCCAGAGATTGGCTAAAGTGTGGCCATCAATTCAACCTTCTTGGAGGGTGAGGTCTGGAGCTCGGTTGCCACCCAGATGCTTGATGAGGTTAGAACCAAGAAAATGGCCGTGGGACAAGCCTGTGGAAAGGTTGGACCCCCATGAGGCCCCAAGGATGAGAAGAAATCATCATCTTAAGACTGACTCTCAGACTTTGAAATCTAATGAAGTATGCCCTGCAGGTTTGTGGTACTGAAAGGGACCCGAGACTAGTGTTTCCCTCCCAGTTTCTACTTATGGTAATGCAAATATTTATTCTTTGTCTGTGCCTCTGTATATTGGAAGCAGATAAATGGTTCTGTAAGTTTCACAGGTCTACAGCCAGAGGGGAATTTGCCCCAAGACAAACTGTGTTTCTTTAAACTGATCGTGATGTGATTTTGTATATAACATTGTTACTGACTTAAGGTGTTTTGTGTTTTTTTTTAATATTGTGATTTCTTTTTTGGAATTCAGAGGGTGGAGTGTGGAAATTTTATGTTATTTATGAATTCTGTTTTCTCTCTATGGATTCTCTGTTTCTAGGAATTTGTCCATTTCATCTAGGTTATCTAATTTTTTGGCATATAATTGTTCATAATATCTTCTTATAATCCTTTTTATTTCTTTGGGGTTGGTAGTAACATCTTCACTTTAATTTCTGATTTTACTTATTTGCACCCTTTATTGCTTTTTTAATAGAATTTTCAGAGAACTGCTTCCTCACACATACATACACACACACACACACACTTCAAGTCCTTTAATGTGGAAGCTGCACCTATTTTTCTAGCACTGGTAGGCAGTCACACTTGTAGGCCAGGCCAAGGCAATGGCAACTTGAAACAGTCTCCTCAATTCCAAGGTATGGACCTTTATTTTCTTCCTTGCTAAACATTTAGAGGACCCAGCAGTAGGACTAGGTATTGGTGTTAGGAAGAGTAACATCCAAAGTAGCAGAAGGTTCTTACTGGCAACACAGCTTTAAAGGATTGCCATTGTACATGCATAAAAACTGTGCCCCTTGCTAATATCCCCCTGCCTTTCCTTCCAGAGCCTTGTCTCCCTTTTCCTGGGACCCAGAACTCCTCATTGTAATGCCCAGTGGATAGCCCTCCTAGACAGACTGCTCCCATTTTCAGGATGAGGCCCATCCTTAAAGAGTGAAGGCAAACCTCACTGTTCCCTAAACTTTTTAGTAGCCTGAAAAAGATTGAATGAGCTTAAACAACATCCTTGAAGAAAGCCTCAGATGGATAACCTGAAAAATTGGAAGGCAAAGAGACAGGTGCAGAGGCTATTGTATCTTCATGATCATGGGAAAGGTTTCAGGTCAACGGAGCCTCAGGCCTTTATAGCATCAAGTGGAGACAGTTCTTTTTACCTTCCTCTCTGATCACTCTCTCACTATTGGAGGCAAAACTATCACCATCCCCCCAACATACATACAAAGTATGGAACCCACTGTGATCAGCCTAATTCATACATCTTAGAGATGCTTGGATTCAGGAACTATTTTTGATTAACTTGCCCTTGTCAAAACATACCTGTCCAATGTCTCATTCCCTCAGATCCTTGTAGATGACCAACTTGCTGTTCTCTGATAAGCTAATTCAGAGAAGAATATAAATGAGTTAAGATATTACCCCTTACAAGGACATTTACACTAAAAAAATAGATTGATAAACAAATGGCACAAAGCCAATCCCAACATACATCCTCAAGCCAGCCTTGTGCCCTTAAAAGTCTCCCTTCTTTCCTCTCTTCACATAGAATGCTTCCTCGGCCTTTACAACTCAACTCAAAGCTCACCTCCTCCATTAAGCCTTCTTTGACTGAGGCTGCCCACAGTCATGTCTTTTCCAACTTAACTCCTCAGCACTAGAACAGAATTTGGCAGGAGGAAACAGAACCAGAATCAGAAACAAAAGTGAATAGAATGTTGGGGCTGGACAATCTCAGAGGTGAGCTCAACACATTCTCTTATTTCACAGGTGAGAAGACAGAAGTGACCAGCCCACAGCAAGTCAGAGGCTGTTGTTGGGGCCTTCTGGAGTTGTTTCTTCTCAGCCCTCCCCCACTCTTTCTGTGAAGAGCCCCCTCTTCTTTTGGGAAAACTGCTAGGCTGCTCAGGAAAATATCATGCAATGGGTTGGCTTAAATATTGGGAATTTATTAGCTTATAGTTTTGAGGCTAAAAGAAATTCCAAATCAAGGTGTCATCAAAGTAATGCTTTCTCCCCAAGGACTGTGGCATTCTAAGCTGGCTGCTGGCAACCCTTGGCTCCTCTGTCACATGTCAAGGCACATGGCAGTGCCTCCTAATCTCTCCCTTTTCCTTCCAAGTTCCGTCAATGTCCAGCTTCTTGCTTCCTGTGGCATTTCCTCTGTCTCATTTCACTCCACTTATAAAGGACTCCAGTAATAGGATTAAATCTCATTCTGATTGAAGTGGGCCACACAATCTTAACTGACATATACTTTTCAAAAGGTCCTACTTACAATGGGTTCACACCCACAAGAATGAATGAAATTTAAGAACATGTTTTTCTAGGTATATAAGCTCAAGCCACCACACCCCACCATTCAGCAAATAGAGCTCTGATAGAATTGCCAATAATAGTACTCCCTACTCTCATTGGGCATGTGATCTCACCTGGGCCAGGTAGATCTTTCCCTGGAATTTTAAAAATCAGGATTAAGGAGAAACAGACTTCTCTATATATGAGCTCAAAAGCTGTCAGCAACCATGGCTCCCACCTCATAGAAAAAGCCAGTTTAAGAGAAGTAGGAAATTGAGCAAGAGAAATTGCTTGCTCATTCAGTTATTCACGAAACAACCGTTTATCAAGGGCTTTCGATGTGCTGGGCCCTGTGCTAGCCTCTAGAAGTAAAACATTGAGCAAAAAAAGATCCGATAGCTGTCCTTGTGTGCTTATGAGTTTCCAGGGGGTGGGGGTGAGTGGGAGAGGCTGGGGGGTATTCCTCAAATAATCATACAAAGTTACCATTTTGCCAAGCAGAAAGCAAGAAAGGTACACAGTGTCTGGGAACATACAACAGAGAATCTAGTTTGGCTGCCATGTTCAGTTGTACAGTTTGTGCACTGCACAAAGGCAAGTGGGGGCTGAAATCCCACTTGTACTCTATTCACCATGCTATGAGGCCTGGTGTGTAGCTGTGTCTGCCCAGAGGAAGGAGAACCTTGTTCTACACACAGACACTGTGTGTACTCCCTAGGGGAGTACCTTTTCCTAGTTTGTTCCAAAGGCTTGAGGAGACCAGCCAGGACTCTGGGTATGGTCCAGTCAGGGGGATGGAGCCAGGGAGACCTCCCTTAGGAGGTAACTGGAGCTGACACATGAATGCCAGATAGAAGATAAATTAAGTGGGAGGGAGAGCTTTCCAGACATAGAGAGCAGCCCATGCAACAGCCTTGTCTTGATGGCTCTCTAGGCCTTGGTTCCAGTCACTCTTGATGCCTAGCCAAGGCCCTGCTCTTCCAGGGCATTGGTCTCTCAACAATACATTCTCCTTTTGCAGTTCATATTAGGTTTCCATCACCTGCATCCAGGAGCATCCTGGCTCATAGGGCAGAGTGGGTCTACCCTCTCCTTCTTCCCAAGTCCAGTGGGCTTCCTTTATCTCTGCCAGTTCTCATCCTCCCATGTGTTAGAAACTTCTATTATACTCTACTATGGTCTCCTCACCTGGGATATTATCTTCTTCAGAGCAGGAGTTATATATTTGATGATCTAGCATTGTATCCTACATATGACAGAAACTTAATAAACATTTGATGAATCAAGAGTTGACCAACTCTTTACTGGTGATCGTTTTGTCCCCCATATCTGGACAAAGTGGAGAAGTGTTTTGGGGCAGAGTGGTTTTTCCCTTACCTCCCTCATCCATAGCTTCCACTAGCCCCAAGCTTATGCAGTCTCCAGCTTATAATGTTAATAAATGGTTCCGATTTATCTAGAATTTGGCTGTGGATAGCTAGAGGGATTGATTCAAAAGTTAGCAACTTTTACTCTGTCTCTGCATGCTGAGTCCCAGTGGGCCACCTTTAAGATGAAGGGCTTTCCAGATCTGAAAGTCTATAGCTGGGTGTTAAAAGGGGTTTTCACTCAGTGCTTAATATCCATTAGAGCCCTTTCTAGAGGTGTCAGGCAACTTGAAAGCCTCCGTGGTTTTGTCAGCTGGGAAGTTTCTGCTTTCCCATTGGTCTTTGTTTTATTCCCAAATTAAGGGCAATCACTCTTCTGGGATATCCTTCCCCTCCACTCCAGAGCCTAAAGAATTTCAGCTTGGCACTGCATTTCATACTGCTGCTGCTGCTGCTTGCTATTATTTTGTTAAAGAAGCTAAGCTTTGTGAGATTCTTGTCCTGTTTTAATAAGCCAGACTCTATTGGCTTGAAACCCAGACTGTCCTAGGAGACTGCTGAATAAGCCAACATTTGGGAAGAGTTACAGAATTAGGCTGCTTTTCTTCACTGTATCTCAGGATACAAGGGTTTCAAGAAACTATGCCATTCTTTCTTCAATTCATCAGATAATAGGGAAACACAAAGATGATACACCCATCAGAACCTAGGTATGCTTACTTCACCAAGACTCCAGAATCAGCAAGTCTGTTGAAACCAGGTGGTGGGATAGCAAAAATATCCAATACCCAGATTTTGGAAATGAAACAGCCCAGGTTTGAAAATTGGCTCTTCCATTACTATAGGCCACATGATCTGGTCTCTCTTTTCATCACTTTTCTTATCTTTTACATGGTCACAATAGCACCACCTACCTCACAGGACTGGTTGTGAGGACTAAATTAGATCATTTATGTGTGTTAGGAAAAATAATACCTCCTGCCTTCCCCAAAGATGCCCACATCCTAATCCCTGAAACCTGTGAATATGTTACCTTACATGGCAAAAGGGATTTTGCAGGTGTGACTAAGTTAAGGATCTTAAAATGGGGAGATTATCCTGGATTATCCAGGTGGTCCCAATGTAATCACAATAGGGGCAGAAGAATCAAAGTCAGAGAAGGAGGTGTGATGAGGTTGGCGTGAGAGAATTGCTGGCTTTGAAGGTAGAAGGGAGCCATAAACTAAGATATGCAGGCAACCTCTAGAAGCTGGAAAAGGTTAAGGAAAGGGATTCTCCTTCAAAGGCTCCACAAGGAATGCAGCCCTAAGGACACCTTGATTTCAGCCCCATGAGACCGAACTGTAAGATAATAAACTTGTGTTATTTTATATATATATATATATATAATTATATATATATAATTATATATATATAATTTTTAAGGAAGCATCCGATTACATAAATGTTACATCAAAAATATATGGGATTCCCATATACCCCACCCCCTCTTCCTCCCCCACTTTCCCCCATTAACAACATCTTTCATTAATGTGGTACATTTGTTACAATTGATGAACACGTATTGAAGCACTGCTACTAACCATGGTCTGTAGTTTACATTATACTTTACACTTTGCACCACACAATTTTATACATTTTGACAAAACGTATAATGGTCTGTATCCATCATTGCACTGTCATGCAGGACAATTCTAATGTCCCCCAAATGCCTCCTGTTACACCTATTCTTCCCTCTCCCTCCCCTCAGAACCTCTGGTGGCCACTTCCTTTATATCAATGATACAGGTTCTTCCATTGCTAGAATAATAATAAGTCTACTTTAGTCTATAGTTGCATTCCCCCATTATGTTTGTTCATTCCTCAATCCTAAGGATTTTGGGATGGCGATGCCAACTCTGTTTCTGATTGAGAGGGGCCTTAGATTCCATGGAGCAGATGGAAGGAACTGTCATAAGTGCAGTTGTGGATACTCTCTCTTTTTTGGGATGGGCGTTGTCCATCATCATCCTTCTATTAGTTGTCCTGGGCAAGTCCAATGAACTGGAGAATAGGTATTGCAAATCTGCTGAGATTCAGGGCTCAACTGGCATGTGAACAGTCCAAAGATTTAAGTCTCTGGGACATATACTTAATGAGTATAGTGCTAATTATAGGTTCAAATAAAAGGGGCAGACGAGCTATGTGTAGGGAAATTATAAATGAGTCTAACTCTGTTACACTGAGGAGAATATATTCCAAAGTAAGGCCCCCTGACAGGGTGCCAAATTCTTGAGATTATCTTCCCTACCTATAGTGTCTAGATGTCTTAAGAGCCCTCAGGAGCCCCGCTGTTTGAGGTTTACTGTGGCAGTCAAGGAGATCCTGCTCAAACATGCATAAGCGTAACCTCTGAAATGACCTCCCAACTTACTTTGAAATCTCTTAGCCACAAAAACTCATTTGTATTTAATATTTATCCTTTTTGATCAGGGTCTTTTTCCAAATGCATCACTAGTTGGAGCTTGGCAATAATCCCTTGGTGCCAGGGAGGCTCATCCCATGTTGAGGGGAAGGTAGTGCATTTATATGCCGAATTTGACTTAGAGAGAGGCCACATTTGAGCGACAAGGAGGCTTCCAGGAGGTGACTCTTAGGCAATATCTAGTACTAGGCTAAGTTTCCATTTCACAAGAACAAGGTTTATAAGTACAACCATCGATGTCAAGGGCCTGGTGTAATGGTCTGTCCTCCTTTGCTAGGCATTGCCCATGTACTCGGAGGATTCTTGCTGCTCTATTAGAGAATGTAGCAGGACTCCCCAGGATGGGAATTCAATATTCTTTCAGTTATTGTGTGGGTCTCTCCCACCGAGACAACATCCCATGACCACTTGAACATATTCATATGCCATAGAGGCATGCCCCATGTGCACCCCTA
This sequence comes from Tolypeutes matacus, assembly GCA_026826555.1. Classification (NCBI taxonomy): domain Eukaryota; kingdom Metazoa; phylum Chordata; class Mammalia; order Cingulata; family Chlamyphoridae; genus Tolypeutes; species Tolypeutes matacus. The sequence goes on along the minus strand of JAKSZT010038599.1, from coordinate 20,399,025 downwards.
CTGACATATCTCCCCATCACTGACACTCTTCACTAGTGATCCTCTCCTGCCACAGTTGTGACCCTTCTGCAATTCAAACACCCCACCAAAAAGCAAAAAATAAACAAATAAAAATAAGAAACAAAATACAAAATAAAATAATAAAATAAAAATTTTTTCATTGTGTCTTTCGTCACCATAAGACATAAGATCTATTGTCTTTTATGTACAGTAACAATTTCTTCTGTATGTTCCCCCAGTTTCTTTTTTTTTTTTTTCTTTTTTCTTCGCTTTATCTTCAAAGAAGCTTTAGGTTACAGAAAAGTCATATAGAAAATATAGGTGCTGAAAAAAAAAAAAGAAAAAAGAAAATATAGGTGATTCCCCTACACTCAATCCCCTCCCCCTCTCCTACTTGCCCCTATTAATAACATTTTATATTTGTATGGTACATTTGTTTCAATCAATGTACAAATATTGAAACATTGCTACTAACCATAGTCAATGGATTACATTATGGTTTACATTTTGCACCATACACTTTTACAGGTTTTGACAAAATTTAAAATGGCCTGTATCCATCATTGCAGGATTATGCAGAACAATTCCAGTGCCCTATGTTCTACCTATTCTTCCCTCCCCCTCCCCTCAGAACCTATGGTAATGACTAAGTTTCAATTTTTGAAAAATAAAGTTCATAGTTACCTGAAATAATATTGAGGGCTTGACATATTGGTTTGTTTTCTTTTATTAGGCACTGCCCATGTTCTCAAGAGATTCTTGCCCCTCTAATTGAGAACTTAGCAGGACTCCCAAGGGTGGGAGTTTAATATTTTCTTTTTTATTGTGTGGGTCTCCACCCACTGAGATAACACAAGATGAACACTTTCATATTGCATAGCAGCATGCCCCAGGTGCATCCTATCCCACATATTCCCCCACTAGTAACCCTCCCCTGCCATATTTGCCAAAAGAACATTCCCACCATTGTAGTTTTAACCACAGACCTACAAATCCCCAGAGTTCACTTGTTCCTTCCTTGCCGTCCTCCCAGTACCATGGATAGTCCAACCCCCACCCCCCACTCTCCCTCACATTCCAGCACCATCGAACCCAATCACATCACTGCACCACTATCACCCCCTCCACTGCCCAACCACATTCTTCCATCTTATGATAGATTTTGCCCATATTGAGCATCAGCTCACCACCCTCTACTCCCTTTCTGTCTCCTGATAACCTATCTTCCAGACTCTAGCTCAGTAAGTCTGCTCAATTTGCTTAAGTCTTATCAGTGGGCCATGTAATATTTATCCTTCAGTGACTGGCTTACTTTACCCAACATAAGGTCTTCAAGAGTCATCCATGTTGTCCCACGTGTTAATACTGAATTCCTTACTACAGCTGATTAATATTCCATTGTATGTATATACCACAATTTGCTTATCCATTCTGTTGATGGACACTTGGGTTGATTCCAACTTTTGGCAATAGTGAATAATGCCACTATGAACATTGGTGTGCATATATCTATTCGTCTCCCTGCTTTCAATTCTTCTGGGTATATACCCAGAAGTTGGATTGCTGGATCATATGGCAGTTCTATAATTAGCTTCCTGAGGAACTGCCAAACTGTCCTCCACAACGGTTGCACTATTCTACATTCCCAACAGCAGTGGATAAGGTTCCCATTCCTCCACATTCTCTCCAACACTTGTAGTTCTCTGTTTTTTTAAGAGCCACCAGTCTAATAGGTATAAGATGATATCTCATTGTAGTTTTGATTTACATTTCCCTAATAGCTAGTGATGTCGAGCATCTTTTCATGTGCTTTTTAGCCATTTGTATTTCTTCTTTGGAGAAGTGTCTATTCAAATCTCTTGTCCATTTTTTAAATGGGTTGTTTGTCTTTTAATTTTCGAGATATAGGATTTCTTTATATATGCTGGATATTAGGCCCTTATTGTATAAATGGATAAAGTGCCCCTCAGAAGAGATATGAACATTGAATCTCACTGATAATGATAATGTTTTTCTGGTGGATGATGGTGGATGTAGTGCTGGCCACCCAGACCCCCTTCAGAAGTATAGGACTTATGCCCCACCTACAATGAGTACAAGAGTAGCAGATGGCCCTCAACTGTCAGCCTCCTTGGAGGACTGCCTTGGCTGAAGGGAGCTGTCTCTCCCAAAGTCAGGTCCAGGTCCCAAGGTGGCCCAAACTGAATGACTGATTAATGAGGGAGTATAAAGGCCTACTCCCCTTATCCCAATGGAGGTGAAGTATCATTGCAGCTTCAGAGCCAAGGCCTCCATTGAAACCATATTGTAGCTCATCTTCTTCCTCTGTTCAGCCCTGCTTCCTCCCCTTCCTACCTCTAATTCTTTTTTTTTTTTTTTTTTTTTTTGAGGTACCAGGGCTGGGGATTGAACCCGGGACCTCAAAAGTGGGAAACCAGCGCCCAGCCACTGAGCCACATCAGCTCCCCTACCTCTGATCTTGATCTCAAGAGAACTCCTTTATAAACTTCCTGTACATTAACTTCCCTCCCAGAATCTGCTTCCTGGAGAATTCAACACAGTTGATGACAGAAAGCAGAGGCTAAGATGGGACTTTGGAGTTGGAGACTCACTACCGGGCTCTTACTTGTGGTAGATGAAGCACAGATAGCCTTTGGCACAAGTAACCAGTGCAAATGTCAAAATTTATACACTGGTAAAATGGAAGGTTATATTGGTGGAAGGGAAAGTACCAGCTGGTGAGATATAGAAAGCATTGAAGAAATATGGAGGAAATAGAAACTATTAGGACAGTGGAATTGGGTGGCTGTTGCTAAGATGAATTCACACACTTGAAAAGGATAAAGAAAGGCTAGAGTGATTAATTGGCAATTAAAATCCAAGTATGAAAGCCAGAGAGCCTCCTCAGTAGCACATAAAAGACTCTCATCCCCTGCAACTGGGAGAGAGAGAAAGCTGAGTCTTAAGCATATGACTTAATTATAAAAGTATCTGCTTCATAGAAAATAAAACTGCTCTTCTAAGGTCAGGTCTCTGTTCGGGAAATAATAAGACCTTTACATATGGGATAGGGCCATTTGGGTTGATGCATCTGGAAATCTTGAACTATCAGATTCCTTAAAGCTACTATGTCTGCAGAAGTGGCCCAATCCTCCCTATTAAGGACTAGTTCTCCTACCTTACTGGAAATGATGCAGAGGCCTCTCTTCCCTAAGAGAACTCCTGCTGGGTCTAGGATCTGCCTCCACCTCCCCTCCTGGCCATCTGGCCAACAACCTGGATTAAGTCATAACAAACACAGTTGTGGACATACCCTGATATGGGAAAGAAGGACTGTTTTTAGGTGCATTCCCTTCCACCAATATAACATTTCAGTTCACCATCCAGTTTGCCTAGGATTGAGGGATTTCCTAGGATGGGGACTTTCAGTGCTGAAGATGGGTAAGATCCAGACAAGCTGGGAGCTACATAACCTGATGAGCAAGTACTGGCTGTAAGAATATATATGGGACTGGATTTTGAGAGTGCTTGTTCAAGATAAGGAAGAGTTTACCAGTTTGGGAGCACCCTCTCAGGATACAGGATTTAAAACCTAGCAAGGATGCCAAGAGATAAGGTGAACACACTACTAGATAGCTCCTAAAATCATGGGAAAAAAAATAAAGATAGCCAAAACTAAGTAAGATAGAAAATCCAGAATTGCCATGGTATCAGAAGGGTCAGAAGTATCAAAAGGGCCAGAAAAGTAGGCATACGAGAGTTGATATACTATGTAAGTCTGGACAACCTAACAGAAAATTATGTTTCATGGGAAGGTCTGGAGGTTACACAATTTACCAAGACCACAAGGAATACAGTGGTAGAGGGGGCATCAGTATCCCTGAAAACTTTGTTAGTGCTGCCCTCTCTAGAAGTAGTGCCTCTAGGCCAAGTGAGATGCAGGAGTTGCCATTACAGATCTAAAATCACTAATAACAGTGGGAATGATAGATCCCCAGACAATAGAGGCCAGTGACAATACATAACCATCAGAAACCTGAACAAAAAAGAGCCACAGAAATTGTTAATAGAGCACAGAATCCAGGGGCAAAATAGATACTGTTTAATCTGTGTAGCAACAACAAAAAAAATCATGTGCAACTTTTGGCAATGGCAGGATAAAGTGATCAGCTAAATCCTTTCACCCAAAAGCAACTATAAAGCTGGGTAAAATTGATAAAAACAACCATTTCAGGGCTCTGGAAATCAATGAAAGCCACACAACAATCTGAGAAATGTTGAAGCTTGAAAATCTGCTGAACTTAAGGTAAGTGCATAGGAATCTGTGGCATTCTGTCTTGGAGACATTCCCATCTCCCTAGCCTAGTGAGCATACAAGATCTTCCAGGGCTTGCTGTGCCCTGAGGACCAGCAACTTTTCTGGTGTAGCCAAAGCAGGATTCACTCGATTTGTAGTGATGGAAATATATAACAGTTATAGGGCATATGCCTCTAATAAACAGAACCCCAAAACACATGAAACAAAAACTAACAGAATTAAAAGAAGAGATAGAAAGTTGGACTTCCGGAAAAATGGCATCAGAGTTGGTGGCAGAGCTCAACTCTCTTACAAAAACAATGGAGAAAGGGAGATGCTTTGAGGATCTGCAGACCAGGAGAGTTCCGTGAGCAGAATCCAGGAGAGAGCAGGACAGAGAGATGAAGAGGCTAAAACAAAAACCATGAGTTACTTGCCCCCATGCCTCAGAACACTGTCTATCCCCCACCCTCCAAGTGAACAGCCTGGATAAAACCCATGGCTGGCATGCCCAACCTAGAAGGGAACACACATTTCCCTCTGGGAAGAGGGAGGGTATAGCAGAAGGCTCAGAGTGGTTTCTCTTCAGTGAGATTGGACAACAGGACCCCATTTTGAATCATGACTCTTCCCGGCCCACAAGCCAGTGGAGATTGAAAAAGTCACCTCCATGGAAACGTTCACCAAAGAGCACCATCTGCTAAATGCCAGGAATGTGAAAGGAAGAAAAAGCTTTTTGAAATCTCTCATTTCCCTATCCCCCGGTCCCCTTGTAATTGGTCTGTGCCCCATTAGTGGTCCCTGGTCCTTTTATGATAATAACTTGAACCCAAAATCAAAGAAGAGCCATAAAACAAAATCACTAGGCAAGAGAGAGAAGCTGACAGAGTAAATTCACCAGCATAGTCAGATGCCTAGACATAAAAAATTACAAGCCATACTAAAAAACAGGAAGATATAACCCAGCCAAAGGAACAAATTCAAAATCCTGATGACATACAGGATTTAAGACAACTAATGAATCATATCCAAACAAAGCTCCTGAATCAATTCAAGAAGTTAAAGGAAAATATGGCTAAAGAGATAAAAGATATTAAGAAATGGGTGAACATAAAGAAGAACTTGAAAGTTTGCAAAGAAAAGTAACAGATTGTATTGGAATGAAAGGCACAATGGATGAGATTAAAAATACATTAGAGACTTATAAAAGCAGACTTGAAATGGTAGAAGAATGAAATAAGTAAAATGGAGCACATAATATCTGACATTGAAAAGACAGAGAAAAGAATGGAAAAAATGGAACAAGGTCTTAGAGAACTGAAAGGCAGTGTGAAAAGGACAAACATATGCACATGGGTTTTCTGGAAGGAGAAGTGAATAGATAAGGGGTAGACAGATATTTGAGGAAATTATGGCTATAAATTTCCCACCCTTATGAAAGACATACATATCAGCATCCAAGAAGGACAATGGATTCCAAACAGAATGAATGCAAATAGACCTACTCTGAAACACCTAATATTCAGAACATCATATGCCAGAGATAAAGAGAATTCTCAAAGCATTAAGAGAAAAGCAATTCATCAATTACAAGGACACTCAATAAGACTAAATGCTGATTTTGCATCAGAAGCCATGGATGGAAGAAGGCAGTGATATGTTATATTTAAGATACTGAAAGAAAAAAAATTACCAGTCATGAATTCTTTATCCCACAAAACTGTCCTTCAAAAATGAGGGTGAGATTAAAGTCTTTACAGATAAACAGAAACCAAGAGAGTTTGTCACTAAGAGACCAGAGTCACAAGAACTTCTAAAGGGAGTGTTGAAGCCTGAAAGAAAAAGACAGGAAAGAGAGGCTGGAAGAGGAATGTAGAAATGAAGAGTATTTGTAAGGGTAACTAAAAGGATAAAAATACTGACAATAGGAAGATACGACAATGGAGAGTCAAATGAGAAAATGGATGAAGTAAGTAATGCCTTTACAGTAATAACACTGATGTTAATGGATTGAACTCTGCAATCAAAAGACACAGACTGGCAGAATAGATTAAAAAATATGAGCCATCTATAAGATTGGAAAAAGATATTCCATGAAAATGGTAACAGAAAAAGAGCTGGAATAGCAATACTAACAAAATATATTTTAAATGCAAAACTGTTATAAGAGATGAAGAAGGTCATTATATATTAATAAAAGGAGCAATTCACCGAGAAGAAATAACTGTAATAAATATTTAGGCACCTAACCTGGATGCTCCAAAATACTTCAGGCAAACACTGGCAAAACTGAAGGGAGAAATAGACATCTCTACAATCATAGTTGTAGTCTTCATTACACCACTCTTAGCTTTGGCAGAGGATCAATAAGGAAACAGAGAGCTTGAATAATATGACAAATGATCTAGACCTAGCAGACATATATAGAACATTGCACCCCCAAACAGCAGGATACAAATTCTTTGCAAGTGCTCATGGATCCTTCTCCAGGATATACCATATGTGGTGTCACAAAGCAGGTCTCAATAAATTTAAAAAGATTTAAATTCTACAAAGCACCTACTCTGATCATAAGTCAATGAAGCTAGAAATCAATAACAGGTGGAAAAAGAGAAAATAAAATTCACAAATATATGGAGATTAAATAACACATTCTTTAACAATCAGTGGGTCAAAGAAGAAATTGCAAGAGAAATCAGTAAATATCTTGAGAAGAATGAAAATGAGAACACACCATATCAAAAACTATGGGATTCATCAAAGGCAGTGCAGAGAGGGGAGTTTATAGACCTCAATGCTTACATTCAAAAGAAGAAAACTAAAATCAAAGACCTAACTGCACACTAGAAAAAGAACAGCAAACTAATCTCAAAGCAAGCAGAAGGAAAGAAATAAAAAGATTAGAGCATAAATAAATGACATTGAGAACAATAACAACAACAAAACAATAGAATCAACAAAACCAAAACTTGCTTTTTTGAGATTATCAACAAAATTGACAAACCCTTAGTTAGACTGACAAAGAAAAAAGAAAGAAGATGCAAATAAATAGGATCACAAAATCAGAAACAAGAAGGAACACATTACTACTGACCCCACAGAAATAAAAGAGATCATAATAGGATACTATGAACAACAGTATGCCACTAAAGTAGACAATGTAGATAAAATGGACAAATTCCTAGACACACACACACAACCTACACTGACCCTAGAAATAATAGAAGACCTCAACAAACTAATCACAAGTAAAAAGATTGAAACAGTCATCAAAAAACCCCAAAAATGAAAAGCCCAGGACCAGATGGCTTCACTGGTGAATTCTACCAATCATTCAAAGAAGGTTTAATACCAATATTGCTCAAACTCTTCTAAAAAAATTGAACAGGAAGGAACACTACCAAACTCATTCTATGAAGCCAACATCACCCTAATACCAAAGCCAGATAAAGATACTATGATAAAAGTAAATTAAAGACCAGTTTCTCTAATGAATATAGATGCAAAAATCCTCAACAAAATACTTTCTAATCAAATATAAAAGTGCACTAAAAGGATTATACATCGCTATCAAGTGGGTTCAATCCCAGGTATGCAAGGGTAGTTCAATGCAAGAAAATTAATCTGTAATGCACCACATTAATAAATCAAAGAAGAAAGGTCACATGATCATCTTGAGTGATGCAGAAAAGGCATTTAACAAAATACAGCATCCTTTTTTGATAAAAACACTCCAAAAGATAGGAATAGAAACTTTCTCAACATGATTAAATGATATATGAAAAACCCACAGCTAACATTGTACTCAATGGTGAAAGACAGAAAAATTTGCCACTGAGATCTGGAAAAAGTCAAGGATGCCCACTGTCACCACTAACAATATTGTGTTAGAGATTCTAGCTAGAGCAATTAGGCACAAAAAGAAATAAAAGGAACCCAAATAGGAAAGGAAGAGTAAACTTTCACTATTCACTGACGATATGATCCTATACCTAGAAAATCCACAACAAAGCTACTAGAGCTAATAAATGGGTTCATCAAAGTGTTGGGATACAAAATTAATAGCAAAAATCAGTAGCATTTCTATATACAAATAATGAGCAAAATGAGGAGGAAGTCAGAAAAAGAATTCCATTTATAATAGCAACTAAAAGAATCAAACAATTTAGGAATAAACTTAACCAAGGACATAAAGGACCTGTATTCAGAAAATTATAAAACATTGCTAAAAGAAATCAAAGATGACCCTTACAAATGTAAGGACAGTCCACGTTGTGGATTCCAAGACTAAATATTATTAAGATGCCACATCTACCCAAATTGATTTACAGATTCAATGCAATCCCAATAAAAATCCCAACAGCCTTTTTTTTTTTTTTTTTTTTTTTTTTTTTGCAGATTGGGAAAGCCAATTATCAAATTTTATTATAAGGTTAAGGGGCACTGAATAACCAAAAATATCTTTAAAAAAGGAACAAGGTTGGAGAACTCTCACTTCCTGACTAATGTGTGAAGCATATTACTTAGCTACGTTGGTAAAAACAACATAATACTGGCATAAAGATAGACATATTGACCAATGAAATCAAATTGAGAATTCAGAAATAGGCCTTCACATCTATGGTTAAGTGATATTTGACAAGGCTTTCAAACTCACCCAGCTGGAGCAGAACAGTCTACTCAACAAATGATGCTGGGACAACTAGAAATCCATATCCAAAAGAAAGAGGATCCCTATCACACCTTTATATAACCACACCTTATACAAACTAACTCACAATGGATTAAAGACCTAAATATAAAAGCTGGAGACATAAAACCCCTAGAAAAAATGTGGGGATGCATCTTAAAGATCTTGTGATAGGTGTGGTTCTTTAGCCTTACACTCAAAACACAAGCAATGAAAGAAAAAATAGATAAATTGGACCTCCTCAAAATTAAACATTTTTCTGCTTCAGATGACTTTGTCAGAATATGAAAATGCAGCCTACTTAATGGGAGAAAATATTTGTAAAACATATATCAGAAAAGGGTTTGATTCCATGTTATATAAAGAGATCATAAAACTCAATGGTAAAAAGATAAGCAATCCAATGAAAAAATGGGCAAAAGACCTGAATAGACATTTTTTCCAAAGAGAAAATTAAAATGACAAAAAAGCACATGAAAAGATGCTCAACATCATTAGCTATTACGGAAATGTAGATCAAAACTACAATGAGATACATGTTTTACTTCGAGAGGAGTATATGTTAAAAGGAATATTCAGTAAGTCACATGTAGAAAAAATATACAAAGATGGGTGCAATGGAGGTAATGAGAGTAAAGATGCATTTTTAAGAGTGGTAGAAGTGCTGAATCCAGAAATATCAGGAAGAAAGCTTTCATGCTTTAAAAAATTTCATAAAAAATCTAGACACAGAACCAGTTCTGTGTTGTTGGGAAAGCTAATTTGACTCTCACTTTCATCTATAATTTTTTTTTAATTGTATGAATATCAACAGAAAAAAATTCATGTTATTTTCAAGTACCAAATAATACAGTGAGGAAAGGAGTAAGTGAACAGTAATCCCAAACAAATGAATGAAAGCTCTACATCGTGATTTGCCTTATGTACTGAAATATACTCTCTCAAGAGAAGATAAAACGCATTAAGAAAATGAAACAATATATGATAAGTTTTTATAAAACAAAAAATGAATGGGAAGAAATTAGAAAATAATAAAAATGGAAAAATATCAGTTCAAAAAAAAAAAACTACAATGAGATATCATTTCACGTCTTACAGAATGGCCATTATTTAAAAAAAAAAACCAAAAACAGAAAACTACAAGTGCTGGAGAGGATGTGGAAAAATAGGAACACTCCTTCACTGCTGAAAGGAATGTAGAATGGTGCAGCTTCTGTGGAGGACAGTTTGGTGGTTCCTCAGGAAGCTAAATATAGCTCTGCCCCATTATCTGGCAATCCCACTACTAGGAATACACTCAGAAGAATAGAAAGCAGGGACATGAACAGATATTTGCACATCAATGTTCATAGTGGCATTATTCACAATTGCTAAAATATGGAGGCAACACAATTGTCCATCAACCAATGAATGGATAAACAAAATGTATATACATACAATGGAATACTATTAAGCTATAAGAATAAATGAAGCCAGAATGCATATGACAACATGGTTGAATCTTAAGGACATTTTATTGAGTGAAATAAGTCAGACACAAAGGAACAAATATTGTAGTCTCATTAATATGAACTAAATATGATGAGTAAACTCATGGAATTAAACTTTAGAGTATTGGTTACTAGGAGATAGAATGAGGGGTAAAGGGGATCTGATGCTTAATATATGTAGAATTTTTACTAAGGTTGATTGTAGATGTGTAGAAATAGATAGCATTGATGGTAATATATTTTAGTGAGTACAACTAACACTTCTGATTTATAAGTGCTATTGTGGCTGAAGGGGGTAGTATAGGGATGTAAATGTCAATTGAAAGAAAGCTAGAGGATAATTTAAGGACTGTATAACACAGTGAACTCATTGGTGGATTAAGATTATATTTGTTAGTGCAAATATAAGAATGTTCTTCTTTGAACTAGAACAAATGTATGTCACTATTACAAGGTGTTAAGAATATGGTGATACAGGGGGAAATACAACTAATATAACTTAAGGACTATAGTTAACAGTAATAGTTTAATCTTTTTGCCTCAATGGCAAAGAAAGTACTACATCAAAATGCTAAAGGTCAACAATAGGGGGATATATAGCGGTATTGGATTTTTTCCTTTTGGGATAATGAAAATGCTCTTAAATTTACTAGGGTGATGGCAGCAAAACACTGCTGAATCACGGAACCACTGAGTGTACACTTTGGATGGATTGTACAAGGCGTTGGGCCAAATAACACAGTGAACCCCATAGTTTTTGATGGACTGTGGTTAATGTACAAATATGAGAATGTTCTTTCATGAACTAGAACAATTTTACAATATGGGTGCATGGTATTAACGATAGGGTGGTTTATGGGAAAAAATACACCAAATGTAAACTATGAACTATAGTTAGCAGTAATATTTTGATGGTGTTTTTCATCATTTGTTACAAATGTTCCACAACAATGCAAGGTGATGGAGGTGGGGTGATGTATGGGGATCCTATATGTTATGCATAATTATTTTGTAAACTCACAACTCCTCTAATAAAAAATAAAAAAGAAGAAATAGACAATCAACAATTACTGTTGGATATTTCAGTACTTCAATTCATACAACAAGTAAGCAGATAATTAGCATGGAAATAGAATAATACCATTAGGTAACTCAATCTAACATATATAGAACATTCAACCCAACAACTATAGAGTAGACATTCCTTTCAAGTGTGTATGAAACTTTCTCCAGGATAGACAATATTCTAGGCCATAAAACAAATCTCAATAAATTCAATGGGATTGAAATCATTCAATGTATGTTTTCCAGCCACAATGTAGTTAAAATAGAAATCAACAGTCTGTGATTTTGTGTGTTCTTAATTACCCATTGTCTTGGTTTGAGTTTCCCCCAAATCAGAGTCTGAGATGAGGACTTAAGTGCAGGTATTTTATTAGGGAGGTAAACCCAAGAAGCAAGAGAGAGAGAACAGGAAAAGGTGATTCAAGCAAAGATAAAAAGCCAGTAAAGCGTGAAATATCAAAGCTACTATAAGCAACAAGGACTCTACTCTGTTGGGACAGAGGTTCGTCCATGGGACATGAGGCTGGAGAACTTATCAACTGGCTTCTGCCCATTGGAAAAGGGTCACCAGGAATGTTCTCTCTCCTATACCTACAGGAGGACTGAGCAAGCTCCCACTATTTCTGAAAAAAAAAAAAAAAAAAAAAAAAAACTGAGGTAGAAAAACGGAGAGACATACAGTGTGCCCTTAAGTGGGACCCTGTCCCTGGGCATGAACTGAAATTCAGAAATGAGCAAGGGGATGTGAAAGCAGGTAGCCAGAAGTATCTCCTATATCTATCAATCCAATATCATCTATTTTCTGCCTTTCAAAAATTTCTCAGTAGCATTCACAGAAATACTCAATATCTCTGATTTGCTGATAGTACCATTTCTTGTCTTCCCGCTCTATTGTGGATTTACTCTTTAAAAAAAAAAAAAAGTTTGAATTTTCAATGGGACTGCAGACAAGAGGTAGGTTTAGCATCTCATCTTGATTCAAGTCAGATCTATGATCTCAATTCTAGGTTTGCTCACTCACAGAGATCTTTAGAAAATATGGGGTGATAAAAAAAAAAGGCACTGATCAGAAGCCAAGAGACCTAGTTTCTATTCCCAGTTCTGTACCTATATACTGTGACTTGGTCAATTCATTCGTCTCCCCAGGTTTCTGTGTTATCTAAAAAATTAGAGGGTTGGTTATGGTGGTTTAAAGCTGTATGTACTCCAGAAATCAAATCCATTCCTGTGGGTATAAACTCATTGTAAGTAGGATGTTTTTATGAGGATAGTTCATTTAAGGTGTGACCCACCTGAGTCAGAATGGGTCTTAATCCTTTTACTGGAGACCTTTGTAAGAGAATGAAATTAAGAGAGAGCAAGAGAAAGCCATGGAAACAAGAAGCTGCAAATCAACGAAATCAAGAAATCAAGAAGGGAGAGACCAACAGACACAGCCATGTGCCTTACCATGTGGCAGAAGAGCCAAGGATTGCTGGCAGCCGTTCTTTGGGAAAAATGCATCGCCTTGATTATGCCTTTTGGGCATTTTTTCAGCATCAAACTGTAAGCTAATAAATTCCTTTTGTTTAAGACAAACCATTTCATGGCATCTGCTTTAAGCAGTCTAGAAAACTAAAACAGTTGGGCTAGCTTAGGAGCTAAAACATGGAAATAGCAGTGGTTTAAACAAGATAGAAATGTATCTCTCACATATACATGTAGGCAAACCAAGGCTCCCATGAGAGGTCCAGCATCTCCAGGGACCCAGGTGCCTTCTACTTGTTCCTTCCAATGCCACCTTTAACACAGGTTTTCCCCAACATAGGCCAAGATGGCTGCATTAAATTTCACATCCATGTTCCAGCCTGCAGAAAGGATAAAAGGGGAAGGGAAATGGCATGCCTCTCTCTTTAAGGCACTTCCTGGAACTCATAGACACTACTTCCACTTATATCCTATTGGCAAGAACTAGTCCTATGACCATGCCCAGCTGCAAGGAAAGCTGGGAAATGTAGTCTTTTTTCTGGGTGTTCATGTGTATGGCGAAAATTTGGTTGTGCTTAGAGAGGATAAAGAGAAAAATAGTGGGAGAAAATTAGCAGGCACTTGCACAATGGTGTGTCTCAATTGTGATTTGTATCACCAGGAAACATATTACTAATAAAGTACTCAATATTATTAATGAATTATTTTTAAAAAATGAGTAGATTCAAAGTTATCCCTGTGTTAACACATTCTCTCTCCCTTGCATTCTGATATGTTTTCTTCAGAGGTAGCTTCAAAATCAAGAGTAGGGAATTAAACACACTAACAGTGGTCATCTATGCCTCAGTGTGCAATGAATTACTGCTGTTAATAGGGCATTTTTTAAGTTACCAGATTTTCCCTTCTTAACATTTATGGTTCTATCAAATCTGAATATATTAATGAGAATGTGTCATACATTTATCTAAATGTCAATCACCTTGGCTCTTATGAAGGGGAAAAAGTTAAATCTTACACCAAATGAGCCCTAAAGTGCTTACCAGCTCTAAGACATCTATGTCTTAGATTGAATTCGTATGAACTCTTTTCTACATGAGCCCCTTACAACAGAATCACTGGGGTGCTTGTTAACAATGCAGATTTCTAGGCCCACTTCATACCTACTGAATCAAATCTCTAGGGATGAGATCCAGAAATTTACCATTTTAACAAGCTTCCCCAGGTGATTCTTATGAACCACTAAAGATTAGGTGCACTTTCCCAGGTCTCTTAATGAAAAGCTTTGACAACACTTTCCATCATCACCCATTAACTAACTCAGTTTTATCCTGCTACTATGCTGAGGCATGCCCGGCCTGAATCAGAACCCTAAATACTTGTTCTATCGGGATAATCAGCAATGTGATTTTACTAGTTGTTCCCCACGACAATGTGAGGTTGAATTGCTACAATCTATATCCTCACTGACACTGTTATTTCTTGCAGCTTGGAAATTCAATGGAAAATTATATGCAACTCTTAGAAAGAGTAAAATACATGCTGGAAAATCTCATTCACTGCTTTCATCTGATTTTATAGCAGAGGCTTCCCAGGGTATAATATTTCAGGTCTGTGGATCCTAAGAGATGTTTTTGGCTTCTATACATATAATATATTGATGTGTTTGGGGACAAATATATCTACCCAATCAGTCAGAAGAATTTATCCCCAAATACTGATGTTGTGGGACCCACAGATAGGAAAAGAGGAACCCAGCATTTATTTTGTGCTGCAGGCTATCTAAGTACTTGTGTATACAGGAGCTCATGTAACTCTCACAACAGTCGTATGAGATAGTAATATACATATTTTTATTCTCACTTTTCAGTGCAATTTAAGTAACTTGCTTAAGCTCACTCAGGAAGCAAAAGAAACTGAGTGATCTTCCCCACCCAGGTTACTTAGCAAATGAGGAAAAAGGGAAAGGAAGAATCTGTGGTTCTTGCCCCAGAAATTTTCTTCTATAGCATCTTCTTCAAACCACTTTGTTTGAGCGTCCCATCAGTAAAAAATTTATGCACATCTCCCACACATGTGTATTTATTTATAAGTATATTGTATGCATCAGAAACCAGGTGACTTCTCAAACTTTGGTGTGTATGAGAATCACTGGAGAGCTTGTGAGAGCACTGGTTGCTGGGCCTTCCCCCAGAATCTCTGATTCAACAGCTCTGGGATGGGAACCAAGAATGTGCATTTCTAACAGGTTCCCACATGATGCTGGTGCTGTCTGTCCAAAGAGCTCACTTTGAACAACTTTACTGTAAAACAAAACCCAAAAACAGAAATTTAAAATAATAAAATGGTGATACTGGGCAAAAGTGGGTTCTTTTCTCTGGATGTGTCTTTGAAGCCAATTCCTTAGACACTGGGGTTTCAAAGAGAGAAAAAGTTTATTTGAGCAAGCAAAGGAGCACAGTAAGCCTCATGGCCCAAAACTGTCTCTCTGATTTGCAGAAATTCTAGTATTTTATAATATCAGGATGCTAATGAGTATGTAGCTGGGGTGGAATTTGTACAGGTTCTTTTGTTAATGAATATTAAAGTCCTGTAAGGTATACACAATTGTTTTAACTCACAATTTCTTAAATTAAAAAAAAAATTAAATTAGGTTCAAGCAATATTTGTGCAAACAAAGACCAATCAATTTTTTAAAAAATTAAGGGGCTGAACAAGGATGGAGGTGGGTACCAACAGTCGGGGCGGGGGAGATGAGTTACAAAGTTACAACCATTATCAGAGATCAAGGCATCTGGGAAAGGGGGATACTGAAAACAAAGGTTGAATATCAAACAAAAGATGGTGCAATGGTTACCCTTTTAATAGAAAAGTTCATATACAAAGGTAAAATCCATTTGGAGTAATTATTACAATGGTAGGTCTTTAACTGGAAATGGCCACATACAAAGGGTGAAGTCAGTTTAGCCAGTTTCAGTAATTTCAGATATTAACATTTTTGGCTAGTTTAAAAAGCATCTATTAATGTTTCTTAACCTTTGATTACAATACTATGGAACAAAATAGTTCTAATTAATATTTTCCTGTACCACAGAGAATTTCTTATGCAGCCCCACGGGCAGGAGACCTCAGATTGGAAAACATTGCACTCAACTGAGCCATACTGACTTTCCTTGCCAGAGAGGCAAGTTATATACACTTCATAAATCACAGAAATCTCTATGAACATCAGGCATTGCCAATAAAAGAGATAATAGAGGGACGCATCAGATGGGCACAGCTCACTGTCCCCACTAATCTTCCCCTATAGTGCTTAGGCATGCTCCCTTTCATTTTCAGATAACTCTACTGCTATAATCTTTTCCTCTGCCTTAATTTTTTTCTTTAGTAACAGCTACCATCACTTCTAAGAAGTTCAATCTAGCACTCATGTTGTTCCTTTTATGGAAATTCTAGGCCCTGCAGGTACCTGTGGTACTTGACAACCACAAAGCAAAAATGTTCTGTGTGAACGATGCTTTGATTGAACTTTAATTTTGCTCATACTTTGAAGTCCTGGCTCCGTGTAAGTGATTTGTTGTTCAGCCTGGTTACATTCAGAAACACCTGGAAAGGAATTTTTCCCCACCTATATAGGATATAGATTTCCAAGGAAATTCTTCAGTCTCTTTGCTGTTCGGTGAAAAATGAGGCAAGTTTATATGCAGTAAATAAAACAAATCTCAGCACTTGGAAAGAGAAGAGACAAGGTGTTTGTTTACAAAGACATAGGGCATAAATTTAAATCTAAAGAATACTATGGCAATAGGTTTTACTGAGAGAGGAAACATCTTTTGAAATTTTGCAATAAAGGCAAGTGGAAACATTGCTTATTAGTAAAGATAAAGTGCCTTCTGCCGGAGATAACCTCAGGATTTCCTAAGACCAAATCTGAGCAATAGAGCAAATGTCATGTACTTGGAGATGCTCTTCAAAAAAGCCATTTATACTGTACAGAGAAACTGCTGTGAAACATGCTCTTGCTTTTGTTAGATAATGTCTCAATCTAAAACCAGATTCCAAAGGACTGATTTGTATTGGTCAACAAAATGGCTCGTATTTGTTTCTGTATCCCATGGCTATTTATTTCTCATCCCCATTAATCTCAAATAAATTGTGCTTCTTCCATGGGTTAAGGCTCTTGCTTGTTCAAAACTCAAGTGAATGTTAACCTAGCAACACACACTATAGCAACACTTATAAAAAGGGGCTTCTATGTTTCCTCTTTCACCCCTCACCTTACTCTCACCTCAAGAAAAGTCAAGTGGGAAAGAAGCAGCACTGGGAACATGTACCATCAGAGACACAGACATGTAAGGGCTTGTCTGGGCTCTCAAATGCCCTGGATTCCTCTAATAACATTTAAAAGAATAAGACCTTAAAAAGCAGTATTAACATATTCTGTTCACTGGAAAGTATTTGGGTCCAAAAAGGTGTCCAGCAATATATGTATATCTGTAGGATGGAAAATACTCTGGCCTTGAAATAGTCCTGGCATAGTGTCCCCATTCTGGGCAAGTTACTCTAGCCATAGTTTCTCATTTAAAAAATGCAAGAAAAACTACCTCTTGAAATCTAGCTGTGTCACATTAAAGTAGCCACACACTTTTCGACATCTCTCTCATTGAGAGGTGAGGTTCTGGTCCCATCCCCTTTAATTTGGCAACTACAGTGATGAAGAAAATATAGCACAGATGATGTCATTTCCAATTTCTGAAACTAGACCTTATGATTCTAGCAGCTTCCACTTTGTCTCATGGGGCCCTCACTTTGGGAGTTCTGAGCCACCATGAATAAAGTCCCACCATGAACAAAGAACCTGTGGGGTTGAACATGTAGAGAGGCTCTGAGATTACATGGAAGGGCCAGGACATGGCCCAGCTGAGTCCAGCTTCCCTGAGGTCCTCATCAAGGCTCCAGGCATGGGAGTGAACCAGCTTGAACTCTCCAGCCCAGCCCAGCTCTGAATGCCAGTGAATAACTCCAGCTGATACCATGTGGAGCAGGAGAAATTCCCAGCCAAGCTCTGCCTAAATTCCTAATCCATTAACTCATGTACTATAGTAAAATAGTTTTTGTTTTAAGCCACTAAGTTTTAGGGTTGTTTACTATGCAATAATAGATAACTAGAAAATGAGCTTAAAAAAAAAGGGTTGTGGACTTCTGGGAAGATGGCACTGGAGTAGGTAGGCATGACTTGACTCTCACACAAAAACAATGGAGGAAGGAGAGCAGATATAGTTCAGTGGTTGAGCTCCTGCTTCCCATGTATGAGGTCCTGGGTTCAATTCCCAGTACCTCCTGAAAACAAAAAACAAACAAACAAAAAACAATGGAGCTGTTCAAAGGGAGCTACTTTGGGGATTTGGGGATCTGCACACCAAAAGAGTGCTTCCCATCTTCTGTGAGGGTGAGGGACAGAGAGATGAAGAAGCCAAAACAAAAACCATGAGTTGCTAACCCCCATGGCCAGGAAGGGCATTCGTCCCCCACCCTTAAGGCAAACAGCCTGGATGTAACCCATGGCTCACTGCAGCCAACCAAGAGGAGAACAGATATCTTCCTCCCTGGGAAGAGGGAGGGTGTGGCAGAGAGTGAAGAGTAGTTTCTCTTTAGTGAATTTGGCCAACAAAGTCTGCTTTGAATCTCTGCTCTGGCCAGACCAGAATCATGGAAAGTGGAGATTGAAATAGATACCTCCATGGAAAGATTCACTGCAGAGGGTCATCTGCTGGCTGGCTGGGAAACTGCAATGAGAAAAACTGCTTTTAGGTGTCTCTCATCCTAGTCCACTTAGAGTGAATCTGCACTCCATTTAGTGAGTCCCTGGTCCTATATTGATAACTTATGCTGGACAATTTTATAGACTTAGAACAAGTAGAATAAAAAAATCAAAGAAGAACCATGAATTCAAAACCACCAAGCAAGAGAGAGAAACTGATCATCAGAGTAAATTCACCAACATATTCAGATGCCTTGACATCAGCAAAAATTATAAGCCGTACTAAGAAACAGGAAGAGATGGCCCAGACAAAGGAACAAACCAAAAAACCTGACAAGACACAAGATTTAAGGTACCTAATCAATGTTAATCACACAAATCTGAATCAATTCAAAGAGTTGAAGGAAAATATGACTAATAGTATGAGATTTTATATGAGTCCCTCACATGACCGTGGCAGTGCACAAGTCCAGGTTCTGCAGGCAAGCTGCAAGCCAAGGGCTCTGATGAAAGTCCAATTGGAATAGAGAGCCAATTGCAAAACTCCCATAATCACCTCACACATCCCAAAGAGATAAAAGATATTAAGAAGACATTGGGTGAACATAAAGAACAATTTGAAAGCCTACAAAGAAAAGTAATGGAGCTTATGGGAACAAAAGACACAATGGATGAGTTTAAAAATCCATTAAGGCATATAAGACCAGCTTTGAATTGATAGAAGACAGAATTGGTGAATTGGAAGAGTGAGCAACTGAACTTGAAAAGACAGGAAAACAGACAGAGAAAAGAAAGGAAAGAATGGAACAGGGTCTCAAGGAATTGAATGACAACACAAAATGTGTGAACATACACATTATCAGTGTCTCAGAAGGAGAAGAGAACAGAAAAGGGGCAGAAAGAATATTTGAGAAAATAATGGTCAAGCTTCCCAACCCTTATGGAAGACATAAATATCAATATCCAAGAAGGAGAAATACCACAAACAGAATAAATCTGAATAGACCTACACCGAGACACCTACTATTCAGAATGGCAAGTATCAAAGATAAAGAGAGGATTCTGAAAGCAGCAAGAGAAAAGCAATACATCATATACAAGGGAACCTCAATAAGACTAAGTACCAGTCTCTTATCAGAAACCATGAAGGCAAGAAGAAAGTGGTATGATTAATTTAAGGGACTGAAAGAGAAAAATTTCCAGCCAAGAATTCTTAATCCAGGAAAACTGTTCTCCAAAATTGTCGGTGATTTTAAAGTCTTCACAGACAAACAAAAACTGAGAGAGTATGTTACCAAAAGACCACATTTACAAGAGATACTGAATGGAGTCCTATAGCATGAAAGGGGGGAAAAAAGGGCAAGAGACTTGGAGAAGAGTCTAGAAATGAAGATTACTAGTAACTTAAAGGGTAAAAAAACAGACCATAGTAAGATATGACAAAGGAAAGCCAAAGGATGAATTGGATAAAAGTAATGCATTTACAGTAATAACACTGAAGTTAATAGACTGAACTCCCCAATCAAAAGACATAGACTGACAGAAGGGATTAAAAATATGAGCCACTGATATGTTGTCTATAAGTGACTCACATCAGAAGTAAAGGCACAAATAGGCTGAAAGCAAAAGGTTGGAAAAAGATATTCCACATAAATAGTAACCAAAAAAGATTTGGAGTAGCGATACTAATATTGGTCAAAATAGATTTTAAAAGCAAATCAGTTATAAGAGATGAAGAATGTCATTATATATTAATAAAAGGGCAATTCATAAGAAAAATAACTATAATAAATATTTATGCACCTAACCTGGGTGCCCCTAGACACATGAGGCACACACTGGCAAAACTCAAAGGAGAAATAGACTCCTCTACAATAATAGTTGGAGACTTCAAAATACCACTCTCAGTATTTAATAGAGCAGCTGGAAAGAGGATAAATAAGCAAACAGAGAGCTTGAATAATATATGATAAATGAACTAGAACTAATAGTGATTTATAGAGCATTACACTCCCAAAATAGCAGGATATACATTCTTTTCAAGTGCTCATGGATCTTTCTCCAGGATAGACCATATGTTATGTCACAAGACAGGTCTCAATAAATTTAAAAAGATTTAAATTCTACAAAGCACCTTCTCTGATCATAATACAATGAAGCTGGAAATCAATAATGAATGGTAAAAGGGAATATTCACAAATATATGGAGATTGAGCAACATACTCTTAAATAATCAGTGGGTCAAAGATTTGCAAAGAAATTGCAAGAGAAATCAGTGAATGAATGAATGAAAATGAGAACACAACATATCAAAACCTAGGGTATACAGCAAAGTCGGGGCTGAGAGGGAAATTCATAACCCTCAATTCCTATGTTAAAAAAGAGGAATGAGCTAAAATCAAAGACCTAACTGCACACCTGGAGGAACTAGAAAAATAATGGCAAACTAATGCCAAACCAAGCCAAAGGAAAGAAATAGTAAAGATAAGAGCAAAAATAAATGATATCAAAAACAACAACAACAACAAAATAGAGAGACGACAAAACCAAAAGCTGTTTTTTGAGAAGATCAACAAAATTGACAAACCCTTACCTAGACTAACAAAGAAAAAAAGAGAGAAGATGCAAATAAAGAAAGTCAAAAATGAGAGGGGGAACATTACCACTGACCCCACAGAAATGAGAGAGCATAAGATGATAATATGAACAACTGTATGCCAACAAACTAGACAACATAGACAAAATGGAAAAATTCCCAGAAACACATGAACAACCTATACTGAGTCTAGAATAAATAGAAGACCTCAACAAAGCAATCACAAGTAAAGAGATTGAAACTGTCATCAAAAAAAAAAAAAAAAAAAACTAAACTGAAAAAAAAAAAACCCCAAAAATGAAAACTCCAGGGCCAGATGGCTTCACAGGTGAATTCAAAGATGATCTAATACCAATCTTGCTCAAGCTCTTCCAAAGAATTGAACAGGAGGGAATGCTACCAAGATCATTCTATGAAACCGACATCACCCTAATACCAAAACCAGATACATATTACAAATAAAGAAAATTCAAACCAACTTCTCTAATGAGAATAGATGCAAAAATCTTCAACAAAATATTTGCAAACTGAATCCAAAAGCTCATTAAAAGAATCAAACACCACGAACAACTGGATTTATGCCAGTTATTTTTTTTATCAACACAAGAAAATGAATTAGTGTAATAAACCACATTAATAGATTGAAAAAGAAAAATCACATGATCATTTCAATTGATGCAGAAAAGGCACTTGACAAAAAACAGCATCCTTTTTTGATAAAAGGATCAAAAAGATAGGAATAGTTGGACACTTTCTCAACACGGTAAAGTGCATATAGGAAAAACCCACATCTAACATTGTACTCGATGGTGAAAAACTGAAACTTTTTCCACTGAGATTGGAAACAAGTCAAGGATGTCCACCATCACCACTGTTATTCAATATTGTGGAAGAAATTCTAGCTAGAGCAATTAGGCAACAAAAAGAAATAAAAGGCACCCAAATAAGAAAGGAAGAAGTAAAACTTATGCCATTCTCTGATGATATAATCCTATATCTAGAAAATCCCAATAAATCCACAACAAAGCTACTAGAACTAATAGATGAATTCAGCAAAGTGCTGGGATACAAGAATAATATGCAAAAATCAGTAGCATTTCTACACACTACTGGTGAACAACCTGAGGAGAAAGTCAGAAAAAGAATTATTCCATTTAAAATAGCAACTAAAAGAATCAAATATTTAGGAATAAACTTAATCAAGGACATAAAGTATCTATATTCAGAAAACTACAAAACATTGTTAAAAGAAACTGAAGAAGACTTAAAAAAAAATAGAAGGGCATTCCATGTTCATGGATTAGAAGACTAAATATCATTAAGATATCAATTCCACCCGAACGGATTTACAGATTCAATGCAATCCCAATAAAAATCCCAACAGCCTTTTTTACAGAAATGGAAAAGCCAATTATCAATTTTATTGGAAGGGTAAGAGTCCTTGAGCCACAAATATCTTTAAAAAGAAGAGCAAAATTGGAGGACTTTCACTTCCTGACTTTAAAGCATATTACTTAGCTACAGTGGTAAAAACAACATAAAAGACATAAAGACAGACATATTGACCAATGGAACAAAATCAAGAACTCAGAAATAGACCCTCACATCTACAGTCAAATGATTTTTGACAAGGTTATCAAGCCCACCCAGCTGGGCCAGAACAGTCTATTCAACAAAAGGTGCTGGGAAACTGGATATGCATATCCAAAAGAAAGAGGACCCCTATCTCACACCTTATACAAAAATTAATCAAAATAGATCAAGGACCTAAATATAAAAGCTTCAACATACAACTCTTAGAAGAAAAGGTAGGGAAACATCTTTAAGATCTTGTGGTAGGCAGCAGTTTCTTAAACCTTACACCCAAAGTATTAGCAACAAAAGAAAAAATAGGTAAATGGGACCTCCTCAAAATGAAACACCTTTGTCCTTCAAAAGACTTTGTGAAGAAAGTAAAAGGGCAGCCTACTCAATGGGAGAAAATATTTGGAAACCAGATATCCGATAAGGGTTTGATATCCATGTTGTATAAAGAAATCATACAACTCAGCAGTAAAAATACAAGTAACCCAATTAAAAACGGGCAAAATACTTGAATAGACATTTTTCCAAAGAAGAAATAGAAATGGCCAAAAAGCACATGAAATAAAAAAGTTCAACCAGCACTAGTGTTAGGGAACTTCATATCCAAACTACAATGAGATTCCATTTCACACCTTATAGAACGGCCATTATTTTTAAAAAAACAAAAAACAAACAAAAAAAAACCCACAAAAAAACCCAGAAAACTACAAGGGCTGAAGAAGATGTGGAGAAATAGGAACATTCCTTCACTATTGAAAGGAATGTAGAATGGTGCAGCCACTGTGGAAGGCAGTTTGGCAATATCTCAAGAAGCTGAATATAGAACTGCCATATGATCCAGCAATCCCATTACTAGGAATATGTTCAGAAGAATTAAAAACAAATACGCGAACTGACATTTGCACACAAATGTTCAAAGCAGCTTTATTCACAATTGCTAAAATATGGAAACAGCCCAGTGTCCATCAACCAATGAATGGATACACAAAATGTGGTATATGCATACAACGGAATAGTATTAAGCTGTAAGAAGAAATGAAATTGGTATGCATATGACAACATGGTTGAATCATGAGGACATTATGTTGTGTGAAATAAATCAGACACAAAAGGACAAATATTGTATTGTCTCACTAATATGAACTAAATACAATGAGTAAACTCAGAGTTAAACTCTAGAATATGGGTTACTAGGAGATAGAATGTGGGTTGAGAAAGGGAGCTGATGCTTAACGTATGTAGAATTTTTAAAAAGGTTCATTGTAAAAGTGAGGAAATGGATAGAGTTGATGGTAACACATTATAGTGAGTATAACTAACACTACTGATTCATAAGTGTGATTATGGCTGAAAGGGGGTAGTCTGTGGATGTAAATGTCAATTGAAAGGAAGCTAGAGAATAATCTAAGGGAATGTATAACATAGTGATTTTGGTAGTGGATGAAGATTGTGGTTAATAGTATAAATATAAGAATGTTCTTTTACAAAGTGTTAAGAATATGGTGATACATGGGGAAAATACAACTAATGTAACTTATGGACTACAGTTAACAGTAATATTTTGTGATATTTTACAGCAGTGAAAAGATACTAAATCAATTCTAAGGGACAACAATAGCAGGATATAAGGGGGTATGGGATTTTTACTTTTAGAATAATGTAAACGTTCTAAAATTGAATAAGGTGTTAGCATAACTCTGTGATGAAAGTGAGACCCACTGAGTGTACACTTTGAATCGATTGTACAAAGCATGGGACTATATAACACAGGGAATCCAGAGGTGGAAGAAGGACTGTGGTTAACAGAATGTTCTCTCATGAACTATAACAAATATATAATACTAATACAGGGTGTTAATAATTGGGTGGGTTGGAGGAAAATACACCAAATGTAAGATATGGGCTATTGTTAGTTCATAGTTTGTAACAAATGTTTCACAACAATGCAAGATGTTGGTGGGGGCATGATATATGGGAGCCCTCTATGATGATATGCATGTTTGTTTGTAACTTCACAACTTTTACTATACACTTACTGTATGTGCATGTATGTATGATATACTTCAATAAAATTTTATTAAATAAAAGATGATTGTGGGGGTCACAAAGAAATTGTATATGGAAAAGGATTTGTTGACTATAAAGCAATATGCATTGTCAATAATATGTAAAGGACCAAAATATAGTCCCTTGAGGAAACAGCCCTCACATCTCTGTCTGAAGAGATGAATCCTGTTTCACTAGATGAAACTGCAATGGAATGTCCTGAGGTACTTGACTAGCAAGGCATTGCTAACTTTTCTCATGACCCATCCCTACCACCCCTCTTTTCTTCCAGTCCTGAAACTAGACTGCAGTTCTAACAGGCCTCAAAAGGTGAGGTACAAGGTGTGACCCATGAGGAGGTGCACTACACTCC
The DNA here is from genome assembly GCA_026826555.1 of Tolypeutes matacus. Taxonomy (NCBI): domain Eukaryota; kingdom Metazoa; phylum Chordata; class Mammalia; order Cingulata; family Chlamyphoridae; genus Tolypeutes; species Tolypeutes matacus. The sequence goes on along the minus strand of JAKSZT010038599.1, from coordinate 20,373,659 downwards.
AATAGAACAACATGAAATAATTCATAGATAGAAATCAGGGGACTATGTGTGGGAATGGATATTAAGGGTGTGGGGTAATGGTGAAAAGAACAAAAAGTTGGATCAGGCTGAATTTAATAATATAGGTCCACTAAGCAGAGATTCTGGGTGCAATACTGAAGCCAGAGGGGTTACAAAGGGCTCTAACAGTTTGTTTGGGTGGTTGGCAGAAGCACGAACCAAAAAAGTGGGCTACATTGCCTGAAGTTGAAATGGTAGAACTGCTGTGATATAATTTAGATGAAGGGATCCAAAGTCTTGGATACATTGGAATGTTAGATTGGATTTATATGTAAGACTTGCTCACCAGCCCCAGGAATGTCCAGAGGACAGGTGTTTCATCAGGAATGTGAAGAATAAATTTATGAGTGTAACTCCATCAACCCTGAAGAGCTCTGTGGTTGCTCTTCTCTGTAGTTAAGATATTACTGAAGGAACTGCTGTTACTGAACTTGGATCCTTAAACACAATGGAGATGGTCAGATCCCCAGTTGGCATAAGCCATATGGCAGCACTTAATCACCAAAGACAATGTGGGCATATCTACCATAATTGACAGCAGACTCAAAGTAGTAATCAAAATAGTCTGACTCACATTGGCTAATAGATCATGGAGTACCTAGAAGTAAAAAAGATGGGCAGTCTTGGTCCACTTGAACCATATAATCCAGCAGATCCAATGTGCCTGGAAATTTACCTGGTCTATATAAGTAGAAGGGTTCTAGGTTGAGTGAACAGAAGTCTAACTTGAATTACAGAAACAGAGATTCATGGCCCCTTAATCAATTCCCAGATTTGATACAGTTTACAGACCCAGAACCCATTGAATGAAGGAGGGACCATGCTACATGGCCAAAACTTTATATTTTTAATCTTCCTCTTAGCCTTCCTCAAAGGGACCTACAGCCTTTTACCGGGGCAACTCTGCATTGGGGAAAAGGAAATGATCAGACATTTCAGGGATTTTTAGACATTGGCTCAGAAGTGTCATTAATTCCCATGGTCCATCAGTCAGAGTAGGACTGATATAGAGGTCAGGAGGACAATGGCGTTATAGCTCAGGTTGGTCTCACATTGAGACCAGTGGGTTCCTGGACCCATTCTATGGTTATTTTCCCAGTTCCAGAATGCATAATTCATACAGGCATACTCAGCAACCGACAGAACCCTGATATTGGTTCCCTCACTTGTGGAGTGAGGGCTATTATGGTAGAAAAGGCCAACTGGAAGCCACAAAAACGATCTCTACCTAGCAAAATAGTAAACCAAAGCCATACTGCATTTCTGGCAGGATTTCAGAGTTTAGTGCCAACTTCAATGACTTAAAGGATGCAGGGATGATGATTCCCTCCATATCTCTATTCAATTCTCCTATTTGGCCTGTGCAGAAAACAGATGGATCTGGGAGGATGGAAGTGGATTATTGTAAATTTAACCAGGTAATGACTCCAATTGCACCTTCTGTTTCAGATGTGGTAATGTTGCTTGAGCAAATCAACACATTCCCTAGTGCCTGGTATGTAACTGTTGATCTGGCAAATGCTTTTTTCTCAAATTTCTGTTAGTAAAGACCACCAGAAACAGTTTGCTTTCACCTGGCAAAGTCAGCAATACACCCTGTGCTACCTCAGAGGTATATCAACTCGTGGGGAACTTGATCCTCTCTCCCTCTCACAAGACACCACAGTGGTCCATTATATTGATGATATTGTGTTTATTGGGGCTAGTAATCAAGAAGTAGCAACTACTCTAGAATTTTCATTTGCATGTCAGAGGGTGGGAAATAAATCCAACAAATTTACAGGGGCCTTCCACCTCACTGACATTTCTAGATTCCAGTGGTGTAGGGAATGTTGAGATACACCTTCTAAAGGGAAGAAAAGCTGTTCCATTTGGCCCCTCCTACAACCAATAAACAGGAACAATGCCTAGTTGGCCTCTTTGGATTTTTCAGACAACATATTTCTCATTGGGTGTGCAACTCTGGCCCAGTTCTGCTAATTTGAGTGGAGTCCAGAACAAGAGGAGGCTCTGTAGCAGGTGCAGACTGCTATGCACGTTGCTTTGGTCTACTTGAACCATATAATCCGGCAGATCCAATGGGGCTGGATGTTTCAGTAGCAAATAGAGATGCTGTCTGGAGATTTGGGCAGACCTGTATAGGAGACTAACAGTGCAGACCTTAGGATTTGGGAGGAAAGCTTTGCCATCTTCTGCAGATAACTTTTCTCCTTTTGAGAAACAGGTTTTGTCCTGCTACTGGGCCTTAGTAGAGACTGAATGCTTAAACATGGGCCACAAAGTTACCATGAGACTTCAGTTATCCATCATGAACTGGGCCTCTCCCACCAACCCATAAATTCGGGTGTGCCAGCAGCACTCCATCATAAAATGGAAGTGGTATATATGAGATAGAGCTCAAGCAGTCCCTGAAGGCACAAGTAAATTACACAAGAAAGTGGCCTAAATGCCCATGGCCTCTACTCCTGCCAATAACCTTCTCTTTCCCAGACTACAGCTATGGCCTCTTGGAAGTTCCTTATGATCAGTTGACTAAGGAAGAGAAAATTTGGGCCTGGTTTACACAAGGTTCTGCACAATATATAGGGGCCAGCCAAAAGTGGACAGTTGCAGCACTACAGTTCCTTTCTGGAATATCCCTGAAGGACACAGGGGTGAAGGGAATTCCTCCAGTGGACAGAGCTTTGATTGGGTGTACCTGGTTGTTCATTTTGTTTGGAAGGAAAAATGGTCAGAGGTGTGTTTGTATACTGATTCATGGGCTGTTGCCAATGATTTGGCTGGATGGTCAGAGACTTTGAAGGAACATGATTACAAAATTGTTGACAAAGATGTCTGGGGGAGATGTATATGAATCGACATTTCTGAGTGGGCAAAAAAAAATGTGAGGATATTTGTATCCAATGTGAATCCTCATTAGAGGGTAACTTCAGCTGAGGAGGATTTTAATAACCGGGTGGATAAGAGTACCCATTTTGTGGGTACCAGTCAGCTTCTTTCTTCACCCACTCCTGTCATTGCCCAACGGTCTCATGAACAAAGTGACCATGGTGGTAGGGATGGAGGTTAGGCATGCGCCCCACAACATAGACATCCACTCACCAAGGCCTCCCTGGCTACAGCCACTGCTGAGTGCCCAGTCTGCCAGCAACAGAGATCAGCACTCTGTCCCCAGTATGACACCATTCCCCAAGGTGATTCGCCTGCTATCTGGTGGCAGGTCAAGTTGATTACACTGGACCACTTCCAATATGGAAGGGGCAGCATTTTGTATTAACTGGAATAGACGTAAACCCCAGGTATCGGTTTTCCTTTCCTGTACACAATGCTTCTGCCAAAACCACCACCCATGGACTTACAGAATGCCTTATCCTCTGTCATAGTACTCCACACAGCATTGTTTCTGACCAAGAAACTCACTTCATGGCAAATGAAGTACAGGAATGGGCAAATGCTCATGGAAGCCAGTGGTCTTACCATGTTTCCCCTCATGTTACAGCAGCTGACTTGATCGAATAGTGGAATGTCACCAACTCGATGGCAATACCTTGCAGAGTTAGGCAAATGTTTTCCAGGAGGCTGCATATGCTCTAACTCATCATCCACTCTATGGTCCAGTTTCTCCCATAGCCATGATTCATGGGTCCAGGAATCAAGGGGTGGAAATGAGAGTGGCACCACTCACTATTACCCCTATTGATCCACTAGAGAAATTTTTGCTTCCCATTCCTGCAACCTTAAGCTCTACTTGTCTACAGGTCTTAGTTCCAAAAGGAGGAATTCTTCCACCAGGAGACACACAATGATTTCCTTGAACTGGAATTTAAGATTGCTACCTGTCCACCTGGGGCTTCTCATGCCTTTGAATATAAAGGCAAAGAAGGGAATTACTGTACTGTCTGGGGGTGATTGATGCTAATTTTCTAGCAGAAATAGGTCTGCTACTACTCTTTGGAGGAAAAGAAGAGTTTGCCTAGAATACAGAAAATCTTGTAGGGTATCTCTTAGTACTACCATGCCCTGTGATGATAGTATATGGAAAATTGCAATAACCCAATTCAAAAATTCCAGGAAAGAAGGTTAGGGTCACCTTACCACACAAAGAACCAAGGCCAGCTGAAGTGCTTCCTGAGTGTAAGGAAACTATGAAATCGGTTATGTAAGAAGGTAGCTATAATTGAAATATGACCATGTGACCAGTTACAGAAATAAGGCTTGTAATGGTTATGAGTGTTTCTTCCTTATTTTGTAATGAGTGTGTATATATTGTATATATACATAAAGCAAATATCTTTATTTTCTTTCCTATCTAATCCCTTACCATATAACCTAAGTTATATTAACTTTATGTCATAGTATTTAAGTTATTGATTATCAAGTTTAAGAGTGAATATTACCCAAGTTCTTACACCCTCTTCCTGGGAAAGAGTTAGTGCGTTTCTGGTTGTACGCAGGACAGTTGAGTATTGTTAGGTTTTTTATTTAGAGATTAAGTATGTTTATTATTTAGAGACTAAGTATGGTTTAAGTTGATGTATATGTTTTTTATTTAAAGATTAAGTATGGTTTAAGATGTGTATGGCTGCCAAGTTGACAAGGGGTGGAATGTGAAGGTTAAGTTCATGTGTCAACTTCAACTTGGCCAGGTTACGATGTCCAGTTGTTTGGTCACACAAGCACTGGCTGATTGTTATTGTGAGGATATTTCATGGAATTAAATCATCAGTAATTTGATTGCATTTATGGCTGATTACATCTACAATCAACTAAGGACATTATTTTCAACAATGAGAGATGTCTCATCCAATTAGTTGAAGGTCTTAAAAGGAGAAGTGATTATTTCAGCAGTCAGAAGAGAGAATTTCCATCTATACTTCAGCTAGACAGCTTCTCTTGGGGAATTCATTGAAAATCTTCATCAGAGTTCCCACACTACATCCTACCCTATGGAATTTGGACTTGGCCATCTCCACAGTCATGTGAACTAATTCCTATAATAAATCTCATAATATTTACATAACACTCACATATATATGCAAAAAAATATTTTCTGCCAGTTCTGTTTTCCTAGAGCACCCTAATATATACTCACAATGGAATATTATTTAGCCATGAAAAGGAATGAAGTTCTGATACCTGTGACAACATGGATGAACCTTCAAGACATCACTTGAATGAAATGAGCCAGACACAAAAGGACAAATATTGTATGATCTCACTGGTATAAAATAACTGAATAAGCAAACTCATAGAATGAGAATCTAGAATATAGTTTACCAGGCTGTGGGGTAGAGGCAGAGAATATGGTGTTAAAGTTTAAAATGTAGAGTTTCTGTTTGGGATGATGGAAAAGTTTTGGTAATGGATGGTGATGATGGTAACACAACAATGTGAATATTATTAACAGCCCTGTATTACATTTTTGAATGTGATTAAAATGGGAAATTAGTATCAGAATAAAATTTTAAAAAAAATTTATGGAGCTACACAACATAAGCAGTGACCCTTAAGTTGATCCAATAACTATTAATAATAGTACAATTATAAAAGTATGCCTTCTTCAATGTTAACAAATGAATTACACCAATACAAGGTGTTAATACTAGGGTGGTATATGGGAACCTTCATATTTTATGCATCATTTTCTGTAAACCTACAACTTCTCTAATTAAAAAAGAAAGATAGAATGAGTACATTATCATCTTAAAAGTAACGGGAAAAAATAAAACGAAATCCAAATCGAACATTTTGCTAGCTAGTTAAATTGTTAAAAAACAAACAAACAAACAAAAAAAAAAAAACACAAATGGAAAACTTTCAGAAACCTTAGAAAGTGTTTACAGAGATATTGTTAGGAAGTTTCTCTTGTGGCAAAAATATGGGCAAGAAATGTTTATATAGTGTTTATTCTACTAGGAAGAAGTGCAAACATGAGTAAAGAAATCTACACTTTCCTTCTCTAAAAAATAAGGGGAATTAAAGAGGAATTAATTCCCCAGAGCTCCTGATCATCTGGATCCAATTATAGAATTTGGGCTCTGCTGTTATAAAAAAACAAGAATGTCAAAATTTAAAAAAAAAAAAAAAGATTTACTTTATAATCTATAGATCTCCTCAGAATCTTTAAAAATAAAGAAAACTGAGAACCTATTTATGGTAGATATGAGTTATGTATCCCAGGAATAAACATGTTCTTAATCTTAATTCCATTCCTGTGAGTGAGAACTCCATTAAACATGACCTTGTGAAGAAATTGTTTTTAGTTAAGGTATGCCAACTTAATCAGAGTCAGTCTTAATCTCTTCAATGAAGGCCTTGTAAAGCAAAAACCATGGGTAGGGGCTGGAAGCCTGAATACAGGGGAAACCAGAAGACCAGGGAAGGTCTTGGGTCACATTTTAAGGAACAAGGACTTAGATGACATTCATGTCATCTTTCTTCCATTTCACCCTAACTTGGGTGTTTTCCTCTTGATTTCTGCTTCCAGTAATTCTAATAGTTTATCTGTAAGTTACTTTGCATTTCTACATAATCCTATTGTATGAAAATAATGACAATTTTATTTCTTCCTTTTCAATTCTAATGTTTTTTATTTGCTTTTCTAGCCTTATTGCATGGGCTAGGACCTATAGTATAATGTCAAATAGAAGTGGTGATAGTAGCCATTCATGACTCATGCCTCAATGAGGGGGAAAAGGGAAGTGGATGTGGCTCAATCAATTGAGCTCCCACCTACCACATGGGAGGTCCCAGTTTGGTTTCTGGTGCCTCCTAGAGAAGACAAGCAAGACAGTGAGCTGACGCGATGGGCTGACAGGGCGAGTTGATGCAACAAGATGATGCAACAAGAGACACAGGAGGGAAAACATAATGAGTGACACCACAAAGCAGGGAGCGGAGGTGGCTCAAGTGATTAGGCACCTCCCTCCCACATGGGAGGTCCCAGGTTTGATTCCTAGTGCCTTCTAAAAAAGGAAGACAAGCACACAACAAACAGACACAGCAAATGCAAACAACAACAATTAGGGGGTGGGGAGAAATAAATCTTTAAAAAAATGAGGAGGAAAACATTAATTTGTCATTATATTTGCTGTAAAATTTTGTATGTATGCTTCATTAGATTAAGAAAGTTTTCTTCTATTTGTAGTTTGCTAAGATTTGTTTAAAAATCATAAATGGGTATTGAGTTTTGTCAAATTTTTAAAATATATATTGTTGAAATGGAGAATATATTGGTTGATTTTCAAGTGTTAAGCTGACCTTGCATTCCTGGTGTAACTCTCTAACTTGGTCATAATGTATCACCTTTTTATACAATGCTGGATAATATATTTGTTAACATTTAGTTAGGAATTTTGCATCTATGCAATATTATATAATTTTCCTTTCTTTTCAATTTTGATATTAAAGTTATGTTGACTTCATACAAGTTGGGAGGTATTCCCCTTTTCTATTCTCTGAAAAAGCATCTGTAAGATTGATGCTATTTCTTCCTTAAATATTTGGTGTAATTTGCTGGAAAACTACTCACGCCTGGAATTTTCTTTGTGAGGAAGTTTTATCAGTCAAGATTCAATGAAAGAAGCAGAACCACTAGAATATATAGAGAGGTTTGTTACAGAGATTTGATCTTATGCAGTTGTGGAATATGATTGGGCAGCCTAGGAAGACTTGTTTTCAGGTCTGATGCTGGAGCTTCAAGCCCACAAGGCAAGATCTGGGGAAAGGAAAATGGATATAAAGAGGGTGAGAGGGTAAGTACAAGCCAAAAGCTACAGGCATAAGCTGCCCATGAGGGCAGACTGAAACTCATGTTGCCCCTGACCTTCCTTGATGATATGGCTCAGAAGTTTTGTGTTTTCTGTTTTAAATTACGAATTCAATTTCTTGAATATATTTCCTATTTCTGTTTGTATCACTTATGGTCAGTTATGTTTTTTAAGGCAAATTAATTGTTCATAATATCCTCTTGTTTTCTTTATAATGCTTATAAGATCTACTTTTTCTTTCCTGAAGTTGGTTATTCTTGCCTTCTCTATCTCTTTTTTGATCTTGCCAAAGAGTTTTCAATTTTATTAGTCTTTCTAAAGTAACCAACTCTTGGTTCTATAGTATGTTTGTTTTCCATATCATTAATTTCTGCTTTTATCTTTAATTCCTTTATTCTACTTTCTTTTGGGTTTGATTTTCTGTTCTCTTTCAAGTTTCTTCTGATGGAAACTTGGGTAACAGTTTTTGTCTTTATTCTTTTCCAAACCCTGCATTTAAGGCTATACATTTTTCTGTGCACAGAACTGCAACCCACAAATTTTGATATTCTATATTTTCATTATAATATAGTTCAAAATATTTTGATTTCCATTGTGATCGCCTCTTTGACCCATGGATTATTTAGAAGTTTATTGTTCAATTTCCAAATATTTGGGGGTTTCTCTTTATCTTTTAGTTGTTTCTAGCTTAGTTTCACTGTGGTCAGAGAATATACTCTGCATTAATTGAATGTTTTGACATGACATTAGTTGAGTCTTGGTTTTTGACTCAGTATATGGTCAGTTTTAGTAAATGGTCCATGTGCACTTGAAAAGAATAAATAATTTGCAGTTGCTTGGGGCACAGTTATACATGTGTCAATTAGGTTAAGTTTAATTGCGTTCAAACTTTCTGCTTATTCTGTCATATACTGGGAAAGAAGTACTGAAATATCCCACTTGGATAAGACATTTGTGGTAGGTCCTCATACCATGATAAGTAAGCATGAGAGTAAGAAAAACAGATAATCTGATTTGCATTAGAAATGAACAGAAATTGTGGAGAGATGAGAAACCAGAGAAAATAAGAGGGAAACTGATGAACTACATGGTGTGGAGGGGACAAAATTATTTCTAATATCAGAAGCTATTCTATTTGAAGATGTTTTGAGTTTCTATAATGTAAACACCCTTCTATCTCTCCAAACTTTTAGTAAACTATGCTACCCACTAAAGCATATGGTGAGAATGTTTTGTTTTGTTTGTTTTGTGGAAGTCAAGGAAGGAATTGAGTTCTGTGTTTGGGTTTTCTGGGTGTAGAGCAGAAGCAGCACTTGCTGTCTGTGTGAAGATCATCCTCCACAGAACTTTGGGAAATATCGAGCATTTGCTGAGAGGCAGGCACTGGCTAGGGGCATTAAATGCATTCTCTTCTTGCATTTACCTTGCTCTGTAGCATAATCCAGATGTCAGAAATGCAATAGTCAGACCATCTATGAATTGCAACATGACAATGGAAAGAGATCATCCAGAGGGGTGACCCTATGTATTTGAGTCTTGGTGCTTTACTTCTTTCAATTCACAGAAAATCTTGGGGAGGATACTGTCTTCCAGAGGGAGTGGAATGGGAGTTCTGTCTATCTTATTCAGAGCTGAGAGGTAAAGAGACTCCACTGACATCTGGGTTACAAAACGTAGTATTGCTATCAGGAGATAATACTGGTAAAGCTCCTGGCTCAACAGAGAGTCAATAATCAGTAGTTGCTATTCCAGCTGTTTTGTATCTTTCTGAATCCCAAACTTGGTGCTTAGGATCCAGAGAAAAGGACAATGTCTTTTTCAGGTAAGTGACTCCTACTACCACCACCAAGTGCCTAGCATAGTACTATTGACATAACAGGCACTAAATAAATGTTTGTTGTTACCAGATTCTCAAACTTCCCCTAACATAAATAGGTTCAAGGGCTGTATTAGCTACCTATTGATGCACAACAAATTCTCCCAACACACGGAGCAGTGGCTTAAAATAACAAACGGTTATCATATCACAGTTGCTGTGGATTGTGAATTTGGGAGCAGTTTAACTAGATGGTTATGGCTCAGGGTCTCTTAGGAAGTTGCAGACAAGGTGTCAGCTGGGGCTGAAATCATCTGAAGCCAGTTGGGGCTGGATTCCATGTCCAAGATGGCTCACTCATGCAGCTGCTGGCAGGACACTCCAGTTCCTCACCACAAAGGCCTCTACTTACGGGTGCCCAAAACATGGAAGCTGGCTTCTTTCAGATCCAAGAGAGCGAGACCCAAGAAGGGAGCCATGATATCTTTTATTTATTTATTTTAAAGATTTTATTTATTTCTTTACCCCCCCCCCCATTGTTTTGGGCTCACTGTCTGCTCTGTGTCCACTCGTGTGTCTTCTTCTGTGTCTGCTTGCTTCTCCCTAGGAGGCACCAGGAACCGATCCCGGGACCTTCCGGAGCGGAGAGAAGTGCTCAATCTCTTGCACCACCTCAGCAGCTTGGTCTGCTCTGTCTCTCATTGTCTCCCTTTTGTGTCTCTTTTTGTTGTGTCATCTTGCTGCGCCAGCTCTCCACGCGGGCCAACACTCTGTGCGGGCCAGCGCTCCTGTGAGGGCCAGCTCTCTACTCAGGCCAGCTCACTGCTCAAGCCAGCTTGCTTTTCACCAGGAGGCCCCAGGAATCGAACCCTGTACCTCCCATATGGTAGACGGGAGCCCAATTGTTTGAGCCACATCCGCTTCCCCCATGATATCTTTTAAAACATAAAACTGTGGAAGTTGCATGCCATCTCTTTTGCTTTATTCATTGGAAGTAAGTCACTAAGTCCAGTCTACACATGAAGAGAGGTGAATTAGGCTCCACCTTGTGAAGTGTCAAATCATGTTTGTATATATTCCACTACATGGGAGTGTTTTGCATATGGCCATGTGTTCAATAGCTTTTTTAAAAGTAGATCCAAAGAGCTCCCTTAGATTGTGACTTAAAACCTCTGAAGATTGTTTCTCTTTTAATTCCTATCCTTGCCCCAAAAGGTAAAATAACACTTGGGCCTTTCAGTTCTGAGACCATATGTGTCTCCATGACCAACGTCATGATTTGAAGCTTTATGTACCTCCAAAAACTATGTTCTTAAAGATAATCCATCCCTGTGGATGTAAATCTATTTTAGGTAGGGCCTTTTGATTAGGTTACTTCAGTTAAGGCATGGTCCAGGGTTGGTCTTAATCCTCTTACTGAAGTCTTTTATAAGAAAATGAAATTCAGACAGATAGAAAGCCACAGAAGCAAGAAGCTGAAAGAATGAAACCCAGAAGAGAAGGGAGAGACCAGCAGACGCTGCCATGTGCCTTGCCTTGTGTTTTGCCATGTGACAGAGGAGTCCATGATCACCAGCAGCTGGTCTTCAGGGAGAAAGCATCACCTGATGACTTCTTGATTTAGACATTGTTCTCAGTCTCAGAACTGTAAGCTTGTAAACAAATAAATCCCCATTGTAAAAGCCAACCTAGTCCTGGTAATTGCTTTCAACAGCCTAGTGGACTAAAACAACCAACATTCAAATCACTGTTCTGTGTGGAGACAGTGCTGTTGGGCTGAATCTTCCCCATCACCTTCTTATTTGGTTCTAGGGAAGAAAATTCACTCCGCGAGACCCCTCTGTGTGCTGACTCATGTTTTCTCAGAGCCTGGAAGCCTGACAGATTGGGGGCATCAGCATGGTGTGTCATGTATTCCAGTGAAGTGATGTAAGCAGGGGATAATGACAAAATTACATCATGGCTCAGAGAAGGATGGTGATGGGGATGCTGTTGCAGATACACCCAATTCTTCTAAAAATTAGACTTAATCTTTAGTTTTCCCTGCCTTGTCCAAAAAGGGATTTTAAGGCTGCTGCTTTTTTGTGTAGTACTTCCAGCTCATTAATAAATCAATTTCCTTTTTTTAAGCATTAAAAAGTTAAGACATTTTTTCTTATTTTTGTCTCTAATAATAAAACTTTCTTATATTACCTCTCATTCCATTTTATACAAAATTTAAGACAAATAATTGGGAGAAATGTTTTTATTAAGCAACATATTTTATGAATTAATGGACTTTCCACTGCACAGATACCGTATGTCTCGGAAACTGAGTTCTTCATGTGTATTTTCCCACCTTCTTTAATTTCTTCCTTTTATCTTACATACTTTTTTTCTTAGACTTTCCCAGTCAATGACTTCTTGCTTTAAATAGTTCATATAAAGTACTTGGGAGTATTCATATGAAAATGATGGCTGTTTCTGTAATTGTGTCCTTCTTTATAGGACCCAAATCTAAAAAAAAAGTAATTGATATATAAAAACCATTTGGAAAGATATGTTATGTCACATTTCAAACATAATCCATTGCAGTTTTACTTATCATAAAACCAGGAGAGATGTGATCAATTTATAAAACAGTAAATGAAGAAATAAAAAGGGATTCATGCATATGGGAAAGGCAAACTAAGGTTTTAATCTCCAAAGTTCACTTTTGTAGTTACGGATCATTCCAAAAACACAACCATTTAAGAATGGTTGGTTGATGACATTGCTGAAAAATAAATCTGGATTTTCTTTCTAGTTCTTGGTTTGAATACTATCTATTTCATAGATGAAGAGGACATGAAACCTGAAATGTAGTTCATGTTACATTTGTACATACATAAAAATCTGTTTGGGCACTTCTAAATCTTGACATGTGCTCACATGCTACAGATTATTTACTTTGTTGAGTAATAAACTAATTAGTTATATAGTTCTAATAATGCTATAGCTAATTTATTATATAACTTTTGTATGATGAAACACAAAAGGCACTGGAAAGCAAGCTAAGACCTGAACAAATGAGACAGTTGCCTTCCTTTCCATCAACAGCAATCACAAAATCCAAACAACCTCTATCCAAATAACCTTAGTGTAGGAAATGGGAGATCTGTTTACTTTGTCACCCCAAATAATGCTAAGGAATATAAAATTGTGCATAACCTTTGACCTTGCTATTCCACATCTAGAACTGGATCCTAAGGAAATAATCATAGATATGTCCAAAGATTTAATAAGGAGGAGTCACTGGAAGAGTTTTTATAACAATGAAAGAATAAATGTGCAAGAACAACTAACTTAGCTAAATTTTGGTACATCCAGACAATGGAATATTAAGCAACCCTTAAAATTATTTAAGAATAATTATTTTATTATAGTGAACACACAACTCAACATATATACATCTGTATGTGTGTGTATATATATGTATGTCAAAGTTGGAGTAATTATGTGATATACAGATAAATATGCTTATATAAAGCAAAGATATACTTAAATATTACCAGTGGTACTCTCTGGATTGCTTATCGCCCCACTAGAACATAAGCTACAAAAGGACAGACTTTGTCATTCTCACCACTCTGTTCTCATTACCTAGTACAAGGCCTAGCACTGTGTTGATATTGTGTTGCTCAATAAATACTGGCTGCATCAAGGAATTAAAAGAGATGGGATTTTGGCAAATGTAGTTTCTTTGCCTATTTCTATTTTATAAACTTTTAGATGTATGTAGGTATGTGTGTATATATATGTGTGTGTCTGTGTATGTGTGAATTATATATATTTTTTCCAGGAGGTACCAGGGATTGAACACAGGACCTTGCATATGGGAAGCAGGCAGCATCCACTGAGCTACAGACGATCCTCTATCTTCTGTAATAGAGAAACTTTAAATTTAAAAAGCTTTCTAGTTAAGTTTCTGTTATTTTCACAATTAAACTGAGTGGGAAAGTAAATCTAGCTCCCCTTAGAGTTGGCCGAGGTCAATCTGCAACTTTGATTTGCTAAAAATATTTTATTTGGACTTCTCCACACTCTTGGTATATGAAGAATAAGGAAATGGCAGTCTTTTTCTCCCCAGATCTTGTATGACTGTTAGAACAAATTTGACTTACTAGTTGTCATTGCTTCTAGCTTGGAGTAAAGGCTCTGAAGTTCTTCTATCTTCCATTTAAGAAGTTACCTCAATTGGCAAGAGAAGAGGAAATTTTCTATTTTATTTCAATTGTCACTACTACAAGTACTATTGTGGCAATGGCTACAACTGGCTAACATCCCGGGTTCGATCCCTGGTACTGCCTAGAAACAAAAAAACTAACTCTCATTGGGGAGTGGATGTAGCTCAGTGGTTTATAATGAAGATGTCTGTCACCCAAATATGTAACTCATTCCCATTACAGTTTCTCTCTTCTCTCCTAGGCCTTTTCTCTACAATAGTCTATTTTGCGTTTTCTGTAAATTCCTGTGATTGCAATCAATCATGAAGTGTTTACTTTTTTTTTCCTTCTGGTTTCTTTCATGCTATATAATTCTTTTGGGATTCATTAATGATGCTTACATGAGTAGCTCATTGTTTTTATTGTGTAGTATTCTGCTCTTTGGCTATAGCACTATTTGTTTATCCACTGGTCTGTGGACATTTGGATTATTTACAGTTTTGGGCTATTGCAAATAAAACTACTATGAAAATCTTCAAAAAAAAAAAAAAACAAAAAAAAAAACATTGAGCATGCACTCTGTACTATTCTAAAAACTTTATGTTATTCAAACCTCAAATAACTCTAGAAGGGAGGCACTACATTTTTCCTATTTTGTAGATGAGGGACTTGAGACTTTGAGAGGTTAAGCAAGTTGCCCACCGTTACACAGCTGTTAAATGGCAAGAGTGAAGATTTGACCCAGCAATTCCAGCACGGAGCCCATGCTCTTCACAGTCATGTTACATTTACAAAGGGAAAGATAAAATACACCTATGGAGGAAAATCAAGGTTTGGCTACAGGTCTCCGCGTGTTAATTGCCTATACTTCAGTATAGATTTTTCTTGTTTTAAGGAGGGGCAATGAAGAAAAAGAGAATGGAGAAATGTACTTTTCCCCCCTAACAAAGTGAGATCTGAGAAATTTCTATAGCTACTAGCTTGTAAAAGTGTTAGAAATATCAAATAAGAAAATAATGTATATAAAATGTTCTGTTTGGTTTTATGAAGAAGTTTCCTCTCATTATTTGGTCACAGGGGTAGAAAAGAAACTCCAAATCATATGTTCTGCTACAAATATCTTTCTCAGATAACCTCTATTAAAAACTAAACTAAATTCAATATATTTCACATGACAGAATATCTGCAATGTGGATGAATTACTCATTCTCCACAGCTGGAGTTTTATTATTCCTGTCATTCTCAATCCTAACGGCACATCAGAATAAACTGGAAATATTTCTTAAATCCCCAAACCCAGGGACCACCCCAAGAGCTCATGGTTTAATGGATCTGGAGTAGGCCCAGGCAGTGGTATATTTTAAAAGCTCTTCAGGTGAATCTGAAGTGTAGCCAGAGTTTAGAATCACCGCAACCCAACAATGCTAACACTCTTCCTTCCCACTTACTAGCTTTGTCACTGAGTAGCCATGCAACCCTAGAGAAGTTACTTCACATTCCTCAGCCTAAGTTTCTCTCATAAAATGGGGATAAAAGAGTACCAAGCCAATGAGGACTGAGATAATACACAAAGGAGCTAGAACAGGTTCTGGGACACAACAGCATTCAAATATTAGCTATCATTATTCACAATAGCCAAAAGGTGGAGAAACCCAGTGTCCAACAGAAGATTAAAGGATTAAAAAAAATGTGATATATACACATATCAGGAAATATTATTCAGCCTAAGAAGAAATAAAGTTTTGATACATGCTACAACATAGATGAATCTTGAAGACATCATGCTGAGTGAAATAAACCAGACACAAAAGGACAGATAATGTATGACTTCACTTATATAAAATAACTAGAATATGTAAATTCATACAAACAGGTTATGGAGTGGGGAGGGGAGGAAATGTAGAGTTAATGCTTAGTGGATGCAGTTTCTGTTTGGGGTGATGGATAAGTTTTGGTAATGGATGGTGGTGATGGTAGCACAGCATTGTTGATTTGATTAACACCACTGAACTGTATGCTTGGGAGTGGCTGAGATGGGAAATTTTATGTTGTATACATGTTACCACAATTTAAAGAGAGAGAGAAACTAAAGAGACAATGATAATTAAATGCAATGTATGATCCTAAACTGGATCTAATAATGGAGGAGAAAATGCCCAAAAGGACATTACTGGGACAATTGAAAAATTGGAATATAGATTATATGCTTTATATTGATGTTAAAGCTCTTGAATTTGATAACGATAATTAATATGATTACATAAGTCAATATCCTTGTTCTTTAAAAAAAAATACATGCAAGTATTAAATGGCAAAGGAGAATGATGTATGCATCCTACTCTCAAAGGTTTAGAAAATTATAGATAGATAGATGACAGATAAGAGAAAAAGGAAGGAAAGAAGAAAGGAAGGGAGAGAGGGAGGAAGAAGGGAGAAAAAGAAAGAAAGGCAAGAACAAAAGAGAGAAAGAGGGAGGGAAGGAGGGAGGAAGGGAGGAAGGGAGGAAGGAAGGAAGGGACAAAAATGGCAAAATGTTAAAAGTTGGTAAATCTGGGTATCTGGGTATGGAGTATATGGGAGTTTTTTGTGTTATGTTTGCAACTTTCCTGTAAGTTTTAAATTATTTCAAAACAAAACATTTTTTTAAACTAAAAAGAAAATATTAGCTATTATGATGGTGTTGATGATGACTGATGATAATGTAATCTTTTTTATCTGAGGTTGGGAATAAAGCAGGTTTCTCTATCTCAGAAAGCAGCCACCATACCTTCAACCTAAGCAGGATTTTATAATCTTTACCATGAGATACCTTATCTGGAATGATCCTCCAGAACCAATACAATTTGTAGCTCATTTTGAAGTAATATTTGGATTCCCTAGAGGGGATGTGCTGTCTCATAACTGTAATCTACAACTATATCTCACTCACCTGGGATTGAAATGAATTTTCTCAGGAACTTCCCTGTAGTCTTTAACCATTTTCTGGTTGTCTTTATAATTAATGGGGTCATCAGGGATCCTAAATTTGGCCATCTGAATTTCAGAGTCACTCAGTTCAGCATGAGAGATTCTTGCATAGCCTAATCTGTGACATAAATAGAAATGGTTTGTGAAAGTTTTATCGTCATATAGAAATCTTGTTAAGACCTAATAGCACCTTCATTATTTTCTATTTTTAACACCTCATACTCTGTATATCACAATTAGAACTAACTTAGAACTAAATATTTATCATAATATTGTTTTTATGACATAAATGAACAGAGAACATTCACATAGATTTAATTAACTAAATATACCTGGCAACTTTACTTTTTTACACTAATAAATAGTTTCTATATCTACACAAATTGCACCCCCCACACACAATTATGTTCTGAGACAATAACAGGAATTCTTCCTAATGAGAGGAGTTAATGCCTAAATTCTTTCTTACCTTTAAAAATCCAAATGTCATAGACATATTTTCATCCACACTTACAAGTCTAAAATCAAAGATTATATATGTCTGAAAAAACTCCACATTTTGTTTTTGCTTACAACACTCAGTTCTCCAGGAAATCCAAAGCACTTCAAAGACATTATTTAAATAGTTCTTATTGAGACGCTCAGATGGAAAAATGAGGGAACAGCGAGCAACAAAGAATTCATTTTATCTTATTTATATCTTGCCTCTTCCAAAAAAAAATCAATGCAGCTTCACTCATTCATTTTATTCAATGAATAAATATCTATTTAGTCCCTATTGTGTACCAAGCACTGTTTTAAGCACTAGGGATAAGCAGTGAACAAAATAAGGTCCTTGCCCTCATGGAATTTTCTTTCTAGTCAGGGAGGACCAATTGAAAATGTATGCATGTATGTATGTATGTATAAAATCTGTCAGGTGTTGAAAAGTATATAAGTACAGTGAGTACTGGATGGCAGAAGTTGTTATTTTATAGGGAATGGTCAGAGTATCTGATAAAATGACATTTGAGTAACAAATTGAATGAATTGAAAGGGAGCAGGCCATACAGATAATGGGGGAAGAGTGTTCTAAGGAAAGGGAAGAGGCAATGCAAAGGCCCTGAGGGTGAAATGGGGTTAGCGTTCCTGAGAACCAACTCCACCGTTACTGGAATGGAGTGCGTAAGTGTGTACATGACAGGAGATGAGCTTAGAGTTGGCCACTGTAAAGACTTTAGATTTTTCTAAGAGTGAACTGGGAATCCATTAGAGGCACTTAGGGCAGAGATTTGCAATGGCTACCATATAAAGAATAGACTCCAGGGGAAGGGTTGAAGCAGGGGGACCAATTAGGAGGCCACTGCAATAATTTAGGTGAAAGACAATGGGGGACTGGACCAGAGAGGTAGTAGAGCAGCACTTAAAGCCTGTAACTCCCCTCAAAATAGAAACAGAAACCCAGAGTCAGGGAATGCAGAGGCAGCTCATCTGACCCACCACAAAGGATAACAGAAGAACTGTGCCTGAGCATCAAATGTGGGTGTGAGCTGTTTGATGGGTTAATGTATTTTTTTAAGATCAGATTCCAAATCCATGCTGTTTCCTGGACGTCCGGGTCACTTTTCTAGTAAATCCAGGTTATTTATTTCCCAAATCTCTAAGATCAAAGTTCTAAGCCATTTCATAGACACTGTATTCAAGGACACTCCAAAAGTCCTTGAAGATAAGGCAACTGACAATCCAAATCTTCCACTAAAATGGAGAATCTCCCATTATCGCTCAATAAGTATTTATTAAGCACCTATTAAGTGGAAAGCATTGAATTAGATGACTGAGATAAAGTTCATAGAACTATTTCTTTGCTCAGAAACCGAAGGAGTAGTCCCTTACTTCAATAATTTGGTTATCTTCAAAATTACCTTCCCATCTTTAACAGTCATATTTAACCTACATATACTTATGAATGCATCAAAATATATATATATAAATCTATCCCATCTCACTCTGCTAAGGAGAGTTAATAAACATCTTGGCCCACCAACAATTCTTACAACTTGGAATTATACCTATTTCACTCTATATTGTAAACTGTTTTATAGAAATTCTAGTATTCCCATTAATACAACAACTTACAATAAACATTTAAATAGATACAGGGTTTTCAAACTGAGATATAAACTGCTTTACACAACTAACATTTTAGCACACCCCCTCACAACTTAACCCTTTGGAAACACCAAAATTATAGTCAAGATAACTACCCTACAACCATTTGGACATGTGCTAGGCCTTTCAAGGTTTTCTGAATTAGTAGTGTAACCAAAATGACCTTAGCACCTCCCTCCTTGATCAATCTCAGTAAGCATATAGACCCATGGGGAGTTGTCCAGGAACCAAGAAAGAGTATCATTTTACTCACAATAACGTTCAAAGTCCTTAGTAAGGGTCCACAGAACCTTTCAACATCTACACCCTTCCCTCCGTGCCCAGGCACTTCCCACTTAGCTCTACCAACCCCCACCCCCACCCCCACCACCACGCCAACCCCTCTAGCCTCAATTTCCTCAAACCCACCCAGCACTCCTGCCTTAGAGCCTTTGTGCCACCTGGGCTCCTCTACTAGGAGGACCTTCCCCCACATATCCACATGGCCCATTCCTTCAAATCTTGGTTCATGTGTCATTACCTCAATAAGAGCTACCCGACCCCCCTATTTATAATTTCACCCCCACCTCAATATTCCTGATGCTCCATACTGCTCTATTTTTTTTCAATAGTACTGGTCACCTTCTAAAAATACGATATTTGGGACTTATTTATTAGTTTTTTGCCCATCTTCCGTCCCCAGGGTGGGGATCCTTGTCTGTTTTGTTTACTGCTCTACCCCTGGTGCCTGATATAAACTATTCTTAATCATTACTTGTTAAAAGAAAAATGGGGTACAGAGCAAGAGACCTAAAGGTTTGCTTTCACAGAACAATAACTTATAACTGAGCAACTGGATCCAGGCTGATCATAACTGAACAGCCACTGGGAGAGCACTTAACCCTGTTGTGCCCCTGTGTCATCCCTAGGAGGCAACCATTTTCCTTCATAAATCGAGACCTGAAGATCTTAGAAAGTGAGGTTACTTACAGGATGATCCCTTAAACCATCAGCCCCTCCCTTCAGACAGGCAATGCCAAGATGCCCCTGGTGATTAATTTCTCTGTGTGGATGAGGGTATAAGACCCAGAGAGGTCCATCCTAGAAGCCCAACCCAGAGTTCCCAGCATATCTCCCAACCCATTATGTACTAGCAGGAGGAGCCCCTGTGGGTTTTAGGGAAGGTCTCCAGATTGCAGCCACTCTCCTTCTACTAAAGAACTCTGAAAGTGGAAGGGTCTGGTAATCAATCCCTTTCTACATGATCTATTCCCCTTACGTCCTCTGGCCTATTACCAAAAAATATCAAACATACTCCCCTCTCAAGCTTTCATACTTGATGTGCCTCTGCTTGGAGTTCTCGATACAAACAGCTTGGCTCCCTCATTTCATTCAGGCTGTGGTCCAAATGTCACCCCATGTTATGGCTGAAACGTGCCCCAACTCCCACAAAAAAAGATATGCCAAAGACCTAACCCCTGGTCATTGTGAATGTAACCTTATTTGGAAATAGGGTCTTTACAGATGTAATCAGGTTAGATGAAGTCATTCTGAAAAAGGTTAGACCCTAGTCCATTAGGACTGGTGTCCTTGTAAGAAGAGAAGACACACAGACATACAAAATAGACATATAACACAGACATACAACACAGAGACATGCAGACAGAGACTCACAGGTTGAAGAGAAGAAGGACCTGTGAAGATGGAGACAGAGATTGGAGTTATGTTACCACAAGCCAAGGAATGCCTGGGGCCAATAGAAGTAGGAAGCAGCAAAGAAGGATTCTTTCCTAGAACATTCAGAAGTTGCATGGTCCTGCTGGCACCTTGATTTCAGGCTTCTAGCCTTAGAACTGTGAGAGAACAAATTTCTGTTGTTACAAGTCACCCAGTTTGTGGTGCTGTGTTATGGCAGCCCTAGGAAATGAATATACTCCATTAGAAAGGCCTACTTTGTCCACCTATGTAACATACCACAGCCAACCCCAGCACTCCCCATTCTTCTTTTTTTTTATTAAAAAAAATTTTTTTTTTACTGGAAGGTCCTGGAGATCGAACCCAGGTCCCTCCATATGGGAGACGGATGCCCAACCATTTGAGCCACATGCGCCCCCTCCCCATTCTCCTTATCCAGCGAAATTCATTTTTTTCAATGCACTTATCAACACCTGTCATATTCTATAATTTCTTATTTGCTTATTTTCTAATTCTTTCATTGGAATGTAAGCTGTATTAGAGTCAGTGATTTTTTTCTTTCTGTAATATCTACATTGCCTAGAACGATTCCTGGCACACAATGGATATTTAATAAATACTTGTTGAATGAATGAACAAAAGAATGGATGGTTATTCCTTGTTAAATCATTAGGCCACACTTTGAAAAAATTGTTAAACTGCTAAATCAACGTTTATAAAAAGAAACAAAAATTAATTGCTTTCATAAAGTTCCTCCTTCTAGAACAGACGCAAGAAATCACAGTAATAGATTTTTTAAAAATTAAACACCTGTGCTCACCTGATCAGCCCTCGATACATGATGTATTCACACCATCTGTGGCGATCTGTACTGTCGATATCCTAATAAAGAGCAGAGGAGAGAATGTTTAAAGCATAAAAACAATCCTGTATTCTGAATAGCTGAGAAAATGTGTTAGTCAATGATAACAATGCCTTTGTGCATGCTATTTTCTCTGCCTGGCTTCTACTCATCTTTTAAGGTCCAAATTATTTGCTCATCCTACAGTTACTTCTTGAGCATGTATTATATGCCCATCTAGTTCCTGGACTAGCTGCTGGAAATACAAAGATGGAGGTGGTCTACAGAGGGAATTAGGCAAGTGTATTAGTCAGGGTTCTCCTGGGAAACAAAGCTGACAGGATATATAGATTAGAGATACAGATATATATAATGTAAATATTAGGAGATTTATTATAGGAATTGGCTCACACGACTGTGGGGATGGGCAAGTCAAAATTCCACAGGGCAGGTCACAAGCTGGGAACTACAGTGAAAGTATTTAATAAATTCCCCAGAAGAAGCTGGCTGGCTGCAGTAAGGGTAGAAATTCTTCCTTCTGATTGCTGAAATCATCAGTTCTCCTTTTAAGGCTTTCAATTGCTTGGACAAGACATCCCTCATTGATGAAGACAATGTCCTTAGTTGATTGTAGATATAGATATAGAGATATAATCAGCCATAGATGGAATCAACTTCCTGATTATTTAATCCATGAAATATCCTGACAGTAACAATCAGGCTAGTGCTTCCCTCATCAAGCAACCGGACACCATAACCAAGCCAAGATGACACAAACTTAATCAACACATTCCCCCCTTCTCAATTAGGCACCCATACACATCTCCTTAAACCATAGGACCTTGATTAGATCACCTGATTAGAACACTTTCGATTGACTTACGTCAGTGAGACGTGATACAGGTTGGGTCTCCACCCTCTTGCTGGGTCTATTAAACTGAGACAGAGAAAGGAAGCCGTCATTTTGGTCCTGCCATGTGAGAGAGGATTCAAGGATCGCTGGCAGCCTAAGCTGAAGCACAAAGCCCCCAAGAGGGTGGGCCAACGGAGCAGTTCAAGGCTGAAGAGATGAGCCATAGGCCTGACTGCCCACAGCTGAACTCCAGAAGAAAGTAGAGAAAGAACGACAGACCTGCCATCTTGCCTCACCACATGACAGGACTCCAGGATCTGCTAGCAACCGATCTTTGGTGAGAAAGCATTCTGATGATGTCTTTATTTGGATATTTTCAAAGCCTCAGAACTGTAAGCTTTACTTTACTGCTAACAAATTTCCCATTATAAAAATGAACTCATTTCTGGTACTTTGCATCAGCAGCCCTGTGGCAAACTAAGACACCAGGCAAACTCTTCTTTACCTCCATTGTATAGTATCAGTCTTATTTCCCCTTGGTTTACAGGATCAATCACCCAAACCAGTACAGTAACTCCCTACTTTGCCTGTTGATTCAGAGGCATGAGGAGCCCAAAGTGTCCAAGTGGCAGTCTTAACTTCCAGTTCAAGAGAATCATTTTTGTTTCTCTTGGTGGAAGCACTCCTTCTTCTGGAACTAAGACATGTAGGCCAGTAGAGCTTAAAGTTGCAGGGATAGGAAGCAAAATTTTTTCTAGTGGATCACTAGGGATAATAGTAAGTGATGTCATACTTATTTTCACCCTTTGATTCCTGGATCCGCAAATCCTGGTTATGGGAGAAACTGCACCATAGAGTAGGCGCTGATTTGGAGCATACACAGCCTTCTGGAGAACACTCCCTGAGCCCTGCAAGGTATGCCACCCTGTTGGTGCCATAATTATGTCTTCAAAAGGCCATTCCACCAATCTATCAATACAGCCACTTCAGGATGATGGGGAGCATGGGAAGACCAGTGAATTCCATAAGCATATACACATTCTTGCACTTCAATTGCCATGAAGTGGGTTCCTTGATCAGAAGCAATGCTGTATGGAATAGCTTGATGGCGAATATGGAATTCTGTAAGTCCAAAGATGGTAGTTTTGACAGAAGCATTGCATGCAGGGAAGGCAAAACTGTATTTGGAGTGTCTATTCCAGTTAGAACAAAACACTGCCCTTTCCATGATGGACGTGGTCCAATGAAATCAACCTGCCACCAGGTAGTAGGCTGATCACCTAGGGGAATGGTGTCATATTGGAGACTGAGTTTTGATCTCTGCTGATAGCAAACTGTGCAGTCAGCTGTGGCTGTAGCCAGGTCTGTCTTGATGAATGGAAGTCCATGCTGCAGAGCCCATGCATAACCTCCATCCCTACACCATGACCACTTTGTTCTTGAGCTCATCGGGCAATGACAGGAGTGGCTGGGGAAAGAGGTCAACTGGTATTCATAAAACAGGCCATCCTATCCACGTGATTATTAAAAATCTTCTCTACTGAAGGTACCCTGTGGTCAGCATTCATGTGGGATACAACTATCCTCATGTTTTTTGTCTGCTAAGAAAATCCTATCCATATACCTCTCCCTAGGCCTCTTAGTCACCAATTTTTCAATCATGAGCCTTCCAAATACCTGACCGTCCAGTCAAACCAATGGACACAGCCCATGAATCAATACACAAATACACCTCCAGCCATTTCTCCTTCCAAGCAAAATAAAAAACCAGGTGCACTGCTCAAAGTTCTGCCCACTGGGCTTTCCCTTCACCACAGAAGGACTTTCTGTCCACGGGGAGTATATAACTGCAGCTATCCTTTCAGCTGGTACCTGTATATCATGCAGAACTTTCTGGAAACCAGGCCCGAATTTTCTCTTCCTTAGTCAAGTGATCATAGGGAACTCTACAAGAGGCCATAGCTGTCAGCTGGGAAAGAGAAGGTTATGTGGCAAGAGTGGGGAACATTAGCATTTGGGCCACTTCCTCATGTAACTTATTTGTGCATTCAAGGCCTGCTTGAGCCCTATTTCGTATATACCACTTCCTTTTAATGATGGAGTGCTGCTGTGCACGCCCAATTTTGTGGCTTGGCAGGTCAGACAACACCCAGTTCATGATAGGCAACTGTGGTCTCATGGTAACTTCGTGGATCACGGTTAAACATTCAATCTCTAGCAGGCTTTATTTATCAGGGTTTCTCTAGAGAAACGGAATTCACAAGATACATAAATGTGTAGATGATATTTTACGTAAATAGATACTATGTCAATATTAAGTATTATGTAAATATATATTATGTGAATATTATGAGGTGCTTTCTTTACAGGAATTGGCTCACTTGACTGTGGGGATGGCAGGTTCAAATTCTGTAAGGCAGGCCACAAGCTGGGAACTACAGTGAAGGTTTTCAATGAACTCCCCAGGAGAAGCTAGCTGGATGAAGCAGAGGTGGAAATTCTCCCCTCTGATTGCTAAAACCATCACTTCTCCTTTTAATGCCTTCAACTTCTCTCATTGTTCAAGGCAATCTCCTCAGTTGATTGTACATGTAATCAGACATAGAAGCCATCAACTTACTAATCATTTAAATCCACGAATGATCCTCACAGTAACATTTAGGCTAGTCCTTGTTTAACCAAACAACTGAACATCATAACCTAGACAAGTTGACACATGAAGTTAACTATCACCCACTGTATTGAGAAAAAGCTGTTTCTCAAAAGGAGAGTAGTTATCTGCAGAGGGGTTTGCTCAAAAATCCTAAGGGTCTGCTCTGTGATTCTCCTGTAGGTGCTTGTTGAATGCTCCAGACAGCATCTTTTTTTGCCACTGAAACTTCCAAAATAGTTGGATCAGCTGGATCATATAAGCTAAGTGGCAAAGCAACTTACACAGCAGTCTGGACCTGTTGCAGAGCCTCTTTTTGTTCCCATCCCCATTCAAAACTAGCAGCTTTTCTGGTTACTCGATAAATTGGCCAGAGTAGCACACCCAAATGAGGAATAGGTTGTCTCCAGAATCCAAAGAGGCCAAGTAAGCATTGTGGCTGTTATTGGTTGTAGGAGGGGCCAGATACAACAGATATCCTTAGAAGGGATATCTCGACATGCACTACAACACTGGATACCCAGAAATTTGGATGAGGTGGAAGGCCCCTGAATTTTTGTTTGGATTTATCACCCACCCTCTGATACATAAATGCCTTAATAGTAGCTCTAGAGTCATTGCTACTTCTTGCTAACTAGATACAAACAACATGATATCAACAATATAATGGATAATGTGATGTCTTGTGGAGGGAGAGATGATCGAGGTCCCTGCTGACTAGATTATGACATAGGACTGGAGAGTTGATGTACCCCTATGGTAGGACAGTCAAAGTGTATTGTTTATCTTGACAGCCAAAAGCAAACTGTTTCTGGTGGTCTTTACTAACAGTAATCGAGAAAAAAACATTTGCCAGATCAACAGCTGCACACCAGGTAGCAGGAGATACATTCATTTGCTTAAGCAATGATACCACATCTGGAATAACAGCTGCAATTGAAGTCACTACCTGGCTAAGTTTACAATATTCACTATCATCCTCCCATATCTATCTGTTTTCTGCACAGGCTGAATAGGAGAACTGAATGGTGATGTGGTGGGAATCACCACTCCTGCATCCTTCAAGTCCTTGGTGCCACTAAGCTCCGCAATCACTCCAGGAATGTAGTATTGTTTTTGATTTACTATTTTGGTAGGTAGGGGCAGTTCTATGCCTTCCATTTGGCCTTTCCTACCATAATAGCCCTCACTCTGCCAGTCAGGGAACCAATGTGGGGATGCTGCCAGTTACTGAATATGTTATATTCCAATTATGCATTCCAGAACTAGGGAAATAACCATAGAATGGGCCCAGGGACCCACTGGACCCACTGTGAGACCGACCTGAGCTAAAACTCCACTCATCACCTGATCTCCATAAACCCCACTCTTGACAGGTGAACCACAGTGACATTTTGGGTCTCCTGAAATTAATGTCATTTCCAAGTCAGTGTCTAATAATCCCCAAAATGTCTGATTATCCCTTTTCCTTAATGCACAGTAACCCTGGTAAAACGCCATGAATGTCTTTGGGTAAGATTGGGAAGAAGATTACATATACATTTTTGGCAGTATAGCAGGATCCTTCCCCAAGGGGGTAGGCCTTCCCTTCAATCAAGGTGTTCTGGGTCTGTAAACCGCCTCATGTCTGAGAATTGATTAAGGGGTCATTATTCTGTTTCTGTTATTAAGCTAGACTTTTGTTCACTTGGCCTATAACATTTATACAGATCAAGTAATAAATTAGTAGAATGCCCATCTACTTTATTTCTATATTTGATCAACTAGCCACAGCCAAAGGTCTATGTGCATCAGGCTATTTTGATTACTGCTATAAGTCTGCTGTCCATTATGGTAGCCACACTTTGTCTATGGCATTTAAGTTCTGTCAATTGTCTTCTGCCAACCCAAGATTCAAGAATTCCCATTGTTTTTAAGGATCCACTTCAGTGACAGCAGTTCCCACAGTAATATCTAACCTACAGAGAAGAACAACCACAGAACTCTTCAGAGATGATAGAGTTAGTCCCAGAAATTTATTCCTCAAAGTCCTGGTGAAAAATGTGTCCTCTGGACATTCCTGGGGTAGGTGGGCAATTCTTACATGATAAATCCACTCTAACATTCCAATCTTTCTAAGCCTTTGGATCCCCTTCCCTGCATTATACCTCTACACAGTTCTGGCATCTCTACTTCAGGTGATCTAGGCCATACTTTTGGTCCATGCTTCAGCCAACCACCCGAACACACTGTTAGAGCCCTTTCTAGCCCCTCGAACTATAACACTGAATCCAGAATCTCTGTTTAGTGGGACTATATCAATAAATTCAGCCTGATGCAACTTTATATTCCTTCCACCATTACCCCACACCCTTAATATCCATTCCCACACGTACTTCCCTGATTTCTGTCTATATAAACTGGTAAAATCATGCAGTTCTTTTGGAGTATAGCACACCTTTTCATGGGTCACACTTTGTACCCCATCTTTCTGGGCCTGTTGGGACTTCAGTCTAGTTATAGGTCTAGAAGAAAAGAGGAGTTATGGAGGTGGGTCTTGATAATTAGAAGTGCCTTGCAAGCCAACTATCTCTGGGCATTCCATGGCAGGTTCATCTGGTGAAATAGGATTAATTTCTTCATACAGAAGTATGAAGGTTGTGAGGGGAGGCAGTTACAGGTTTATCAGGCACAGCAGTTTAATCTCTTCAGGTGGAGGCTGGAAGGCTGATTCTTCAGGGCAGACTATTACAAGTTTATCTAGAAAAAAAGACTCAGCATGGGAGGCAGCTGTGGCTCAATCAGTGAGGCTCCCGTTTACCATATGGGGGGCCCTGGATTCGGTTCCCGGGGCCTCCTGGTGGGGACAGGCCCGCCCGCACGGCGTGGTTGGCTGACCCAGTGAGCGCAAGCAGCAAGGGGGGATAAATGAATAAATAAATAAAATCTTTAAAAAAAAAAAAAAAAAAAAAAGACTCAGCACAATCTAGGGTTTCAATGTCCCCACTGTTATCACTATCAACTCATAGGTCCCCATTCCAGTTTTCAGAATCCCATTTCTTTCCAATCAATGCCCTCACTTTAATAGCAGACACCTTGCAAGGTTGGGAATTCAATTTACATTGTAATTCAGTCACTCACATAATGAGACTCTGGGTCTGGTTTTCAGAAGTCTCAAGTCTGTGGCTACACAAAATAAGAGTTTCTTTTAGGCATGCACAGAAAATTATATGTCTTTCATGAGGCACTTAAACTGGGAATTTGAATCCTTGAGCTCATCCCTGTCTTAACAACTGTACCCACCATATTTAGGAACAACCAGCCAACATCATTACTCTTTTTAACCTCAAAGAAGTCTGTTAAGGTATAAAATGCACTCTCACCCAGAGCTTTGCCTCTTATAATCATTTGAGTAGCTATATCCAATGGTGGTATTTTGCATATCTCTATTGTCAATTCACGACTATCAGTGCCATCTTGATCATTGGAAATATAGTTATTAGTGCTTTTGAATCTAATCAAATTAGAGAACCAATTCGAAAAACCCACACTAACTCAGCTATATCATCCTTAAGATTCAGTTTCTCAAGAATCATTCCCGGTACCAAATCTATGTTAATCAGGGTTCCTCGGGGAAACAGAATCAACAAGATATACATATATAATGTAAATATGAGGTTTATTAGATTTATTATAGGAATTGGCTCACATGACTTTGGGGATGGGCAAGTCTGAATTCCATAGGGCAAGTCACAAGCTGGGAACACCGATGAATGTTTTCAATGAATTTACCAGGAGAAGCTGGCTGGCTGAATTAGAGATAGAAATTCTTCCCTCTGATTCCTGAAATCATCAGTTCTGTTTTTAAGGCTTTCAACTGACTGGATGAATCTTCTCTCATTTGTTGAAGTTAATCTCAGCTGATTAGATGTAATCAGCTAAAGATGCAATCAACTTACTGATTTAAATCCATGAAAAATCCTCACAGTAACAATTAGGCCAGGGCCTTCTTGACCAAATAATTGGTCACCATAACCTAGCCAACATGAACTTAATCATCACAGCAGGTAAATCAGTAATTACAATATAGTCTGTGGCTCCCTGCATTTTCCAAGAGCCCCAACCCAAGCAGAATTTACCACATCTTAATTTGTCATTCTGTGAAGCAGTTGAGGCACACCAGCTATACCATTCCACTAGAGGTATTTGTTTATGTGTCTCCACCCTTCCCTTCCTGAGCAGAGGCACTCTTAATGATGTTTGTATCCCTTGCACTTAGCACAAATCCTGGCATTCAGCAGGTGCTCAATATTTGTTTGTTAAACTGAAACATGGAAATAAACATATTTTGGAAGCAATCATGAATCTTTCTGATGTTGAAAGCTTGAGATCAGGGTTATTTTTCATCAGAGAAGAACTGAAACATTCTTCTATAATGTGTTCAAAAAAGTCTAAATATGGAGTTGCTATACTGTAGGAAGAAGTCTCAGTATTCCTTTTTTTTAAAAATCCTATGGGGGAAGCGGCTGTGGCTCAATCAGTAGGGCTCCCGTTTACCATATGGGAGGCCCCGGGTTCGGTTCCCGGGACCTCCTGGTGAAGGCAAGCCCGCCCGCACGGCGTGGTTAGCTGACCCAGCGAGCGCAGGCAGCAAGCGGGGGATGGGGGATAGATGAATAAATAAATAAAATCTTTAAAAAAAAAAAAAAAAAAAAAAAAAAAATCCTATGAATCAAAATATACCTGACTTTTTGCCATTTCTGTATTTTACTATTAAAATTTAACTAAAACATATTTTGAATCCTGAAAGAATATACCACAATTTACTTCTCTCTTACTTTTTCCCCTTAAAGTTGGTGGTGGACACATGGATATAATTAAATTAATCTTTATTATTATTTATATTATATATATACCTTTTGTATACATAAGAAAATTGTAATAAGTTCTAAAGTTAAATTATAAAATTTAAAGATGATCAAAAAGTACTAGTTTGGTTTGCCTTGGGAAGAGATAAAAATTTAGTTATTCATCTATACATACTAGGAATAATAGACAATGAATCTGTTTAACTATCATTTCATTTCATTAGGTTTAAAAAGATGCTGTCAAATTTTAAGACTGCAGAATTTAAAAACTAATTTCTTATAAAGTAAAATCTGTTCATCCAAGCATTTATGATTAAAACTCTTCTCTACATTAATAAATTTCCTAATAGAAAAAGCTATGTGAGAATCCACTGCCAATCTTGACACAGCTTCTGAGAGTGATAGTAGAAACCAACAGAGGATTAAATAAAAAACAAATTAAATTCCTCTTCTCTAACACCATGCTATCCCTCATACATACACACACACACACACACACAAATATAGGAATGCCCTGTCTTATTAGGATTCAATTTTTCCTCAGACTTGTAGTATATTTTCTTGTCTAACATTCTTTTGCACTTTACAGACCATGTTCTTACATACATGTTTATGTTATTTATATATATTTATTGAGTGCACCCTACTTCCAAGGCTGAGGGCTTTACAGACTTTATAGTATATTTCATCCTCCTAACAACCCTATGAGGCAATAAATATTACTATCACCACTTTACAAATATGGAACTGGAGGCCCAGAAAAGTTAAATGACTTGTCCCCAGGCCACAGCTGGTAAATGCAGCCCCAGTGAGGCTGGTGAATGATGAGAGACAATATGGAGCAAGCCCCAGCTAACAGCTAGGACTAAGAGTCCGCCATGTGAGTGGCACCATCTTAGACATTCCAGCCTCAGCTGAGCCGCCAGCTGACTGCATGAGTGAACTCAGACAAGAACAGAGAACTGCCCTGTCAAAGCACAGAATTATGAGAAATAATGAAACATTGTTTTAAACTACTGAGTTTTGAGGCAGTTGGTTAGAGTGATAAATAACTAATGTAGCCTCTGTGATTCCACACTCTCCAGTTTTTCCTCTTCTTCTGAACTCTCCTGATCTCTTTTCTGAGATAATCTCCCTTCTCTTCCCTCATCCATCACCCCCCCATGATAGCTACGTTAAATGTGGCTTTATTGGAGTTTTTCTTTGGTCTTCCTTTTGCATGCTCATCCACTTCCATGGTTTCAATGATCACCTATATGCTGGCAACTTCCTAACATCTCTAGTCCTGATGCCCTTCTGAATTCCATCTCCATTATGTCCCACAGATGACTCAAATTCAGCCCAAAGCTGAATCCATCATCTTTGCAAAACTTCTTCCTTATTTATTTGCTCCAGAATAATAAATATCACCATCATAAGCCCTCTGACAAAAGCCAAAAATGAGGTCTCCACTGTCTGCCTTATCCACTATGGTAGAGACTAACTCTTGCTCCCTAATATCTGTCCTTCTCCTCTTCCAAAGATACAGTATTTTTAACTGGGTATATAGCCATTGAAATTAAATATTATAAATCTCAACTTCCTGTCCCTCAAGGTGTGTCCATATCACTAAATTCCATCCAATGAAATGTGAGTGGAAGTGTTGGAGTCAGCTTCCTTCTGCCCCCCACCCAGACGGCTCCCTCATCTGCTTGCTCACTGTTATTTTTTTTGCTCGTTGTCTGCGTTCACCTGATCATTGTTTTTGCTTGTTGTCTGCTCATTGTCTGTGTTGTGTTTTTTCTTTAGGAGGCATCGGGAACCGAACCCAGGACTTTCCATGTGGAAGGCGGGTACCCAATCGCTTGAGCCACATCTACTCCCTGATTGTTTTGTTTTTGCTTGTTGTCTGCTCATTGTTTTGCTTGTTGTCTTGCTCGTTGTTTTTGCTCACTGTGTGCTCACCACCTGCTTGTTGTTTTTGCTCACTGCATGTTGTTTGTCTTCCTTAGGAGGCACTGGGAACTGAACCTGGGACTTCCCATGTGGGAGGCAGGCACCCAACCACTTGAGCCACATCCACACCCTGGAGTCAGCTTCCTTGAGCTGGCCTTTAAAGATAACATGCATATCTTTGTGTGTTCTTTATTTGCCCTTCCTCTATCCTAGTAATGGTTTATGGATGCTCCCATCTTGGGCCATGGGAAACATGGGAATGTAGGCCTTGTAAAGTGGAGCCACCAGATGGAAGGAGCACAGATTCCTGACACAAGTGTTACACTAGTGCTGAATCACCCACCCAGACTTTACATATAAATAAACTTCTATCTTATTTAAGCCACTGTTACTTTGTGTTTTCATGTCACATGAAGAAAACTCCCATTAAGCCATTCTCTTTCTCACCTTTGTCTCTCCAAGAACTTGCTAAATAATGTTACATTCTATGAGTTAAAGTAGTAAAATCAACATAATATAAATAAGATGTTTTTTCTATAAATATTATCTAAAGACATGAAGTTAAAAGCAAAATGAAAGGGACCAAGACATCTCTATAAGGCTTAACTATATATAAAAATTGTATTTCCCATTGTAAATCAATACATTTGGCATTCTAGCGTATAATCTGTCTCTTGAGGATTTTGTGTGTCAGCTCCCCAGAGCATGATTACATCTGTATATACTGATGATTTCAAGTGTTTTAGACCTAAAAAGTTAAAGACTAATTCAGTGTCTTTTGGTGAGGCCCTGTCTGGCTGATCAGTCAGCCTCTGTGACATTTCATTTAATGTTTTACTCTCATTATCATAATAAACTCTCATAAAATGGAAGATCGTATTTTCTAACCATGGCCACAACAATATCTCACATCCCATATGGTGTTCTGATGATTTGATTTTGCTGCTCCTCCCATTGAGAGGTGGGGTTTATATTTCTTTCAGTTAAATCTGGCTTTTGCCTATGGCAGAAGTGACATACAAGGCTAGGTCATAGAAGACAACAGAGTTTCTCTTGGTTCTCTTGGGACACTCACCTTGGAACCCAGTCACCTTGGAAGGAGGGCACCCAAGGAGAGAAACACACACCCCAAGCCCAAAGGCCCAGCTGAGCTCCTAGTCATCAGCCAACGCCAACTTGCCAGCCATGTAAGTGAGTCATCCTGAAAGTCTCTAGTTGAGACCTAACTAAAGCTAAATGGAGCAGAGATACCTGCTGAGCATTTATTTGCTCACAAATTTCAGACTTGTGAGTAAATAAATGGTTGCTGTTGTTTAAAGCCAGTGTGTTTTGTGGTGATTTGCTATGTAGCAGTAGATAAATCAGAACACATTTAATTATTGGGTTGATTTTTTTAAAAACATGAAAAAAAGAATTTTACTTAACCCATCAGAAATTTTACTAAGATTGTGTTACCTTCACATTTCCATGTTTGATTAGCTGTAGATAATCTCTGGAACCAGGTGATGAAGTGATATATCCCAGAAATATTACTTGATTAGAGCTATTTTTCAGCAGTTTTGAAACAGCAATAGCTTGAAGTTTTCTGTCCAGGTCATCTCTAAAAAATGCAAAAAAAGGATCTCCTTATTGTATTTTCACGGCAATTTTTTGTCTTAGGTACCTTCAAATAGTGCACAAAACCAGAGTAATTCCCACTTGGGCAAATGTCTTAATGTTATGCAAGACAATGCTTCAACTGAGCAGGCTAACAGAATTTTGACTAAGAACATGATCCTTCTCCACAAATCATTTGGAGTCAAGTTGACTTAAATACTGATTCTAAAAACAGCATTTCATCAGAAGAAATTATATTAATAATGTGAGACCCAGTCATCAGCATTACAGCTGAAGACCAAAAAGAAGAAAAAAAAAAAAAAGCCAGGAATACCGGTAAGAAGGAGAATACTAACATACACAGAACACACCAGGATGTGACTCACTCCGCTTCTTCAATTGAACACTTTCTAAAACCCTCTCTGGCTCCCCTGGCCAAATCCTGACTAAACACGGTACTTTTACTATGCTAAACACATAGTAGCATATGTGTAAGTAGGCAGGCAAATCAAGCTATTTGGAGGGTGGGGTTACAGTCAATCTGTTTGAAAAAAATTACATCATATTTGACATGATCTAACCAAGAAAACGGAAACCATTTTAAGGTGTCTCAAACAAAATGAAATTAACACAGGGAATTGGTTACCTAGGTGAAAGGAAGACAAAGAGGGTGGGTGAGACAGCGAGAGATTAGCAACAGCAGGAAAACAATACCACCTCTATGGCTAAAGTAACCACAGGAGGAGGTAATATTACTAGATTCCTGCACTGACTGGTGGGAGAGGGAGCTATGGAGGAGAATGCCCAGAGGGGCTGGGACCACGTGGCATGAAACTGGAGCCACAGAAGAGACTCGGCCTCTGCCAGACACCAGAGGGAGCATAAAGAAAGGAGGAGAGATACCTGGCTTCCCTCCTCCTTCTACCCTCAACCTTTCACTCTTGCCTCCCACTGGCTAAACCTACCCAGAAGCCAGAAACCAAGGGAGTCCAAGGAATATGGTTCCTTGCAGTATATAGCAGAGAAAAGCAAATAGACAGGAGACCAACACAA
Organism: Tolypeutes matacus; assembly: GCA_026826555.1. Lineage (NCBI taxonomy): Eukaryota > Metazoa > Chordata > Mammalia > Cingulata > Chlamyphoridae > Tolypeutes > Tolypeutes matacus. Next base: position 20,339,266 of record JAKSZT010038599.1, on the reverse strand, counting down.
GCACTTACACAGAGAGACAGCCAATAAATAAGCATTACGAAAAAAAATGACAAAGGAAGATCACAGAGGACAAAGAATATTGGAGAAACCTCATTGAGGATGGATCTGGAGACAGGAGTAAGCTTGAATAAGCACGTAAAAACAGCTAAGTAATTTTTAAAATTATCTCAAGAAACAGAAGAGTGAAAAGGATGACCATTTGTTAAATACCTACTATCTGCCAGGTACTGTGCCATTTGAAATGGAATTCCCACAATAACTGAGAAGCAGACATTACTCTTTTTTTTTTTTTTTAATGAGGCTAAGAAATTTGCCTATGGTTATTCTCCAATTCCCATGCACAGATGCATTGTCTACCCTTTCCTATGCTCTGGAGTTGATCCCTGCAGATTTCTTCTTCTACGCTCCCTTGTCTGCTGATTTTCAGTTGGGTTGGGCCAATTAGAGGCACCAGGAGTTGAAATGGTGAAAGGAGAGAGAAATCGGGATATTTCTTCCCCAGTCCCTCCCTTCTTTGGGGCTGCATCTCTGGCAGGAGATGAATTCCACATGCCAAGTGACCCCTTTGCACTGGCTCCAGATCTCACTGGGCTCTAGAAACACTATTTTTTATGCTTCTTCAGCCCTAAGGGCAGTAACGACTCCCATTGCTGCCGGTGTCTCTGAGTGCCTCGGCATCTCGTTTGTTCCTTTGTCCTTTTCAACATCTTAGTAAGTAGTCCCTTTAGTAAGTGTGCAGTAAATTCTTTTCCTTCTGATACACGGAACTGGATTTAAATCCAGATCTAGAAAGATCTAGAACTGCAAGACAGGTGGTGTTTTCATTCAAATATATTTTAGCAATATATTATTGGAAAATAATCTATGAGTTTAGTTTTACGTTTACTCAGAAGATTATTATTATATGGTGATAAAAAAATAAAAAGTATATTCATGTGTGTGAGGAGGAAGAGAGAAAGTATGTTTCATGTTTTATCTTTTAATATTTGATCAGCCCAATAACTCTATTACATGGGGTGCAAAAGATAGTTTTATTCCATTTTTAGAGCCGAAAGAATTGAAACTCACCAAGGTAATCTTGTAACAGAATCAAAACTAGAAGACAAGTCTCCAGACTAAAAATTCTATCCTATTTGCTCTTTCTATATGACACGTTATAGATTTAAACACACACACACACACAAAAAACAATGGCCATTAACTGGTAGGTTAAGTTAATAACATAAAATAACATCAATTTTAGTTATGCTGTTTACCTAAATGATTTCTAGGAAGTACTGCTATTTCTTAGTTATTGATTGTAAGATATTTGTGTAAGCAATAATTTATAAAATTTTGTTGCATCAGCTAATAACATACACAAGCATTCTGTAATTCATTACTAATGTGATTTAACATTTGTATGCCATAATCCCCAGAAAATGAAATCTCTATTTGCAGTGAGAAGTATTATATCTAATATTAAGTTTGGTATCTAGTATTATGGAAAACAAAGGCAAACAAAAATATACAACAATGGCTTCACAAATTATTCAAGGTGCTAAGTCTCTTATGTCACTGTGGGCAGTGCTTCCAAGTGACACAAGAATGGTGGCTCCTTGAGGATAGAGATTATATCTAGCACTGTGCTATGTTTGATGAATGAATTCTTTTTAAAGCTGTCCAGTACACCTTACTTTGGAGTTAACTAATTTGATTTAATAATAATGGCCAGTTCTAATGGAGCATTTACAGTATTCATGTGTTTTGCATTTATTATCCCACTTAATCGTCACAAGAACCCTATGAAGTATGTAAGATTACTGTCCTTTATTGACAGATGAGGAAACTGAGGCTCAAGAAAGTTAAATAACTTTGTGAAGGTTACATAGCTAGTGAGAGAATTAGACAATGGACTCAAATCAGATTGTCTGATTCTACAACCTAAGCTCTTCACCTTAAATTATACTGTTTCCAATTTGTAACACTGATATAAAGATAGTGGTTACCGGGTGTTCAGAGGGGAGGGGGAGGGATAAATAGGTGGAGCACAGGGCATTTTTAGGGCATTGGAATTGTTTTATATGATATTGCAATGATGGGCACATGACAGTATATGTTTATCAAAGCTTATAAAACTGTACAGCACAAAGTGTAAACCATAATGTAAACTATAGACCTTGGTTAGTAGCAATGCTTCAATATTAGTTCATCAACTGTAACAAATGTACCACACTAATGAAAGATGCTAATAATAGAGAAGAATGTGGAGGAGGGGTATATAAGAATCCCCTGTACTTTCGATGTAACTTTTCTGTAATCTAAAACTTTTCTAAAAAGAAGGTATATCCTTAATAAACAAATATATACTGCTTCCCTCCCTGGAGTTATAGCTCCTTAAGAAGTGGCAGCTATTATTATCCCTATTGCTAATGTTGTTATAAAATCAAGTGAATGAGAAAAGTAATAAGTAAAGGATATGGTGTTAATCAGGGAGCTTTAAATATGTGGTCAATAGAAAATTAGATAAGTACCTATTTTAAAAGAGATAAATCCAACCAGGAGTGCAATTTAAGGTCGATGGAATGATTTTTTTCAATAACTGTGATTACTGCATGAAAATTATTAAGAGAAACAGAAAGCCTTTCTTCAAACAGCTTTTTAAAGAGATATGGGCCATCTATATCATCCATCTTACAAATACCCTTCTTATTTCTAAGGAGACAACCACAAGTCTGATTAGTGAATGGTTCATACTAATTATATTTAGATGGGTTGTTTATATTACTTATGCTATGACTTATTTCAGAAAACATTCAAATATGCTTTCATAGCTTCACATAATAGTGAGAAATAAGTGAGATAACCAGGAAAATAAGGAGAGCAGACACATTAGTTTTGTTTAGGTAGACCTTCCAGTACAATAATGTTGTTTTTCTAATGTTCTAGGTGTAACTTTAAAGCTCTGTGGCCTCCTGTATAATTAATGTGGGCAGGGCATACATGCCTATTTTAGAGCACTTTTATAGCACTTTGCATCATTGTTTTAAACTGTTATGGTTTATATGGTAAAGTATAATTTATGAACATTTCACTTTGTTTTTACAATATATTATTGACAATATCCATGATTTATTCAGTACCAAGTCATTGACTATGAATGAGATTATTTGGGGAATAAACTCATTCCCCATTCCTCATGTTTCCTTATATAGGAGATTTCTTAGGAAACCTATGCTGGCCTCTCTCTCTACCCCTTACTTTTGGGGAGGACTTTCTAATTAATTAGGTCTGGAAGAATTAACTGAGCGTGTTTGTCTCAAATCCTTTCCCTTCTCCTGGGAAACTGCCAGTTTGCCGATTGGGTATTTTCTGCCTGCTCTCTCCACCAAAGGGAAAACTTGCCAGGGCAGGCTTGGCCCTGCTGGGCAGACCTGCTGTTTGGGGAAGGGAGTCAGTTCCAAGCATTGGCATGTTGGGTGATGTATTAGCATATCTATATGAGCACACTTAAGCTATGTCTTCCAAATAGGCTTATCAGTATTAAAAGTGAGATTTTGATCTCTATCTGCCAGATTCCTTTGTCTACCTATGAGCTGATTCTGAAAACATGAGAGAAAAAAGGAACGTTGTTTAGTATCCTCAAATCCCAAAGTAACTTCTAATTGTAGCACTAATCCTGTGGAAAAAAGGAATTTCATTTTCTGTAGTCTGGTTTGTTGTGTGATTCCAAAAAATGTACAGGCGCTGGAGTTGGAGGTACCTACTTCCTAGCTTGTGACCTTGGCTGGACCAGTTATTTAACATTTCTCAGACTAGTTTATTTGCAAAATGGGGTTAGAATAGTACTTACCATATATAGAATGAAGATTAAACACAATAATGCACTTAGCACAGCACCGGCACATAAAAAGTGTTTGAAAATTGTTGGCTAACGTGGCCATAGCTAAGGAGTGCATGCATCTCAGAATATTTCTATGCCTGACTTTTAAAACCAGCAACAGAGAGAAAAATACTTTGGAAAAGGAAAGAAAATTAATTCAATTTGTTAATATTTCTTAACATTTGTATAGTATCAGACAGACCAAAGAAACTCACTCGTGATTCCCAAAGTGTGTCACAACAAAATCCACCAGTTTGTCCGTGAAGTTAACAGTCAGCGTTATGGCTGGTGCAATCTCGCCCTCTGGTGAGGGAAGGAGGTGATGCTCCGATTTCACTATTGGGTATCTTGACAAAGCCATAATCCTGTATTAGAATGAAAATAAATACGTGCATCACTGTTGGTACCATCATATCAGGTGGACAAGACTAAGATGTGTCATTACAATGATGAATCTACAGCCATGTGTCATTTGACAAGCATCTGAGGGGCATTAGGAGCAATAACGTGGCAGAGACAAGTTGCCCTGCTTGTTAGTTCCTTGAACCTCTGCTATTTAGCATGTCTTACTGGGCCTCTAAGCACAACAGCTACCAACTCTGTTTTAATAAGTGCTATGGAGACACCTAAAGAGCAGCGTTATACACAACATCCATTTTATTCGCACTGTTACTCTGGCAATGTATTTTCATAAACAATATGAATCGAAATATACAGGGCTCTACAATCTTGGTAGCAAAGGTACAAAGTAACAATTCACAAAGTCAGAAATTAAAAACTGTCCAATAAACATATTTTAAAATGTGCAATGTCACTATAAATTAAAGAACTACGAATGAAAAGGTTGAGCAAAGCTCAGCTGTAACTGGCTTCTCTTCTCCAGCTACCTGTACTATCCCCCAGGTGCCCTCATGGAGTCCTTCATACAGAACATTCTCTACAGTGATGATACACGAACTTACAACCCCAGCCTGTCCCTCCAAGCTATATGCATCTGCCTATTTGACATTGCCCAACTGTCCAGGAACATCTCAAACAGCACAAGTTTGATGCTTTCCTGGTCTTTCCAGTCCCAAAGTATCACATACTACAGTTATTAAAGTCAAAAAACCTAGACTCTGCCCAATTCTTCACTTCCCTCACCCCTGACATCTAGACCATCAATAAGCTTTCTAAAATATTTCCTGAATTTGCCCCTTCTCTTCATCTCCACTGCTACCAATACCACCTCTCACCTGCATTGCACCTACCCTCCCCCTGCTCACACCCTTCCTCCTACTCTTGTTCTCAGGCCAGAATGATCTTTTAAAAATATCAATCAGATCACTGTTCTGCTGAGTATTCCTCCAGTGGCTTCCCATCACAAGAGGGTAGATCCAGAGTCCTAAGCATGGATGATGAAGTTCTCTATGATCAGGTGCCTGCCCCGACCTCATTTCTTACCAGTTCCGCCTGGATCCTAGGCACCATGCTTGATACCTTGGCTGTTCCCTCAGCTCCTGGCAGTTCCCTCAGGTCCTAGATCCTTTTCCTCGTGCAGTCTTCAGATCATCTGACCTTCCAGATCATCCTACCTAGAGTAGGAGACCTCATCATCACTGCCCGTCCAGTGTCTGTCTGTCTCTCTCTCTCTCTGTACCTTTCTTCTACATAGTACTATTTACCATCTCAAATTACTTTATTTATTCCTTTGTGTAACATGCATTTTCTATGTCTGCATATTAGAATATAAGCCCCTTGAGGACAGGATACAGGTCAGACATGCTCATTGCTTGTTTATAATGGTGAAAACTTGGGAAACGAATTATGGAATATGCATCTCACATATATGTACAGGATGTCAGTGCTCCCATACTCCCTCCCTTGCCTTTGCCATTTTCCCATTTTCCCATTCTCTGACTCCTGTTTCTTTTTGTCAGTGGGCTGCCCCCAGGCTGCCAGCACCATCCCCTGACCCCACACCCACCCTGGTATCCTAAGGTAGCCCTGAGCCAATGCTGAGAATTCAGAAGTAGAATACTCCAGCTCCTTTGCCCATACCTGGGGGAGACAACTCAGAGGTGAGGCCTACACTGAACAAAGAGCTCCCATGAAGGACTGAGCCAAAGTTTCAGATTCCTTGATATTCCAGCCTTGCCTGATTTCCTTCCTTCATGGTCCCATTTCCCCACTGAGAACACTTTCACATGCATCCTCCAACCCAAAAGTAAAGATTATACAGCCATTTAAAAATCAGGCTTTAATTTTTTAGGAACTTTAGCATATTCTCCTGTCTTACATAAAGTAGAATGTAGTACTTAATATAAAGTATACCTTATAATCCCAATTTTATTTTTAAAATTATATATGGTCATGGGGAAAAAGCACTGGGAAAATAAATCAAAATAGTAATAGTATTTTCCAACCTTTCTACTCTGAACAAATTTTACTGTTATAATGAGAAGAAAACATTTATGTTAAAAAAAATTAGTAACTTTTCCTTATAAAATGACAAAGAAATCAAATCAAAATGGTGGTTAGGGTATAGACTACAATAGCAAAGAGGACACTATCAAACATTCTAGGCTTTAAAATGCCATTACCAGGGAATGGATATAGCTCAGTGGTTGAGCACCTGCTCCTATGTACGAAGCCTGGGTTCAGTCCCAAGTACCTCCTAAAAGAAATGCCATTATACCATGGGGGTTTGGGCCCTTGCTACCCAACATATGTTTGGTTCCTCCCAGGGCTCCCACTGTGGAGATAAAGATGGAAATAGAGGGAATGGATGTGGCTCCGGTGGTTGAGCACCTGCCTCCCATACGGAAGGTTCCAGGTTCTGTTCCTGGTGCCTCCTAAAAACAAAAACAAACAAACAACAAGCAAACAAACTAAAAAACTAACTCAGGGGAGCTAATGTAGCTCAGTGGCTGAGCCCCGTCTTCCCACATACCAGGTTCTGGGTTCAATCCCTGACCTGGTACCTCAAAAATAAAATGAAATAAAATAAAATAAGATGGGAATAGAATGGGGAAAAGGAGAAGGTAGAAGGCCCCTTTCCTTTTGCTGCTCTGGGATGGCAGCCTCACACCTCTGGAGGGCCAGCGATAGAAGGGAGAAACTCCAAGGGGCTGGCTTTTTTAAAACTGGTTTTAATTTTAATTATATTTTCAGTTTTTTCAAAAAGGAACCAATTCCAACTCTGAAAAAAAAAATATCATTACAGATGCAAAATAACTGCAGAATAAATAAACAAATTCTTCTTTTTTTTTTTTGCTTCCAAAAATGTTGTTTATATATATATATATATACATATATTTTAAGAGGTGCTTAGATTGCCAAATTCTTTCTTCTTGCCCTAATTAATTGCAGAAGACTGTCAGCTCTGTGTCCTCGGAAAACAGCTTTCCTTTCACTCTTCTACATTTCATAATTAACAATATTAATCCAGAGGACCTTATGAATTACCTAAATTATGAAGAAGCATACTTCACATCTCCTTTGTATCTTATCCTGATCAGACGATGTTCTTTCATAATTTGTAACAAATGTCTCACAACAATGCAAGGTGTTGGTGGTGGGTTGATGAATGGACGCCTGTATGATGTTATGCATATTTGCTTTGTAAATTCACAACTTTTACTATACACTTATCGTTTATGTATGTTCATGTATAAATGATATAAAAATAATAATAGTAGGGTGGGCTGGGGGAAAAATACACCAAATGTAAGATACTTTGGTTAGTAGTAATATTTTGAGAATGCTCTTTCATCATTAATTAAAAATGTTTCATAACAATGCAAGGTATTGGTGGTAGAGTGAGGTACGAAAGCCCTTTATGATGTTATGTATGTTTGTTTTATAAGTTCACAATTATTACTACACACTTATTTTTTATGTATGTTTATGTATGAGTGATATACTTCAATAAATTTTTAAAAAGACAAAAAGAACCTCTGAGAACAAGAGTAACTTAAAAAAAAAAAATTGTCATGTCCCATGATAGATCTGATGCTGTTACTTATTGGTTTGGCAAAATATTATGGCCAAGAAACAACCAGCAAGATGGTGGCAGAATTAAGAGCTCCGAGAATCAGCTTCTGCTACAGGGCAGTTGGTGATCACCCAGAGCTACCTAGAGCACTTGTTTGGGGGCTCCAGGAGACCAGAAGAGCATCCTGCAGCATCCTTGAAAGAGTAGAAGGAGGAAACTGCCCATGTGCAGAGAAGATTCGTAAGTAGAGCGCCCCATGCCACAGAGGCCAGTGCCCATTCTTCACTGGAGGCACAAGCCGCCTCGGGAACTGTGCCGGGACTAGAATTGAAAGCTCCACTTCCCAAAAATGGGGGAGGAAGAGATGGTTGGGCACTAACTTCAGCTACTGATTAGTAAATTTGGCGGGCTAAAGTATAATCCTAAGAACAGCTAAAGTTTGAACCTGTCCAAGTCAGAAAGAGGCCGGTAGCCGCCATCTTAACTCTGTGCCTGACATGAGAGGAATCAGGGCTGACTGAAAATCACAGTGTTGGTAGGGACTGGCTTTTTTTCCATCTAGATGAGACTGGAGCTCTAGCCTAAGCCCCAGGCCCACCTCGGACGGGGAGGAAGGTGGGGGGAGCTGTGGCAGCCTCTCCGGGAAACAGGCCACGCTGCAGGCCACGCCGCAGAGGCCGGTGATCATCCTACTTTGGCAGCTTGCTGTGGCAGGAATTGGAAGCTCCATTTCCCAAAAACAGGGGAGGAAGAGATGGTTGGCCACTGATTTCAGCTACTGATTAGTAAATTCGGCTGGCTAAGTATAACCCTAAGAACAGCTGAATATTGAACCTGTCCAAGTCAGAAGGAGGCCGATGGCTGCCATTTTGACTCCACTCCCAAAATAAGGGGAAGCCGGGATGACTGAAAATTACAGTGACGGTAAAGATGGTCTCTTTCACCCAGACTGGCCTGCAGCTCTAGCCTAGGTATCAGCCCCACCTCTAGCAGAAAGGAAGCTGACAGGCCCTGCACTAGCCTATCCAGGTAACTGCAGGAACATTTAGCTGGCGCAGACCGAATAACTGGAAGTCTACTGAGGCAACTGTGGTCATTTTAGACCTGTATTGCATAGATTGCTGCCCACACCTGCAGCTCCATCCTTGCCCTAGGCAGGGGAGAAAGGGCGTGAAGCTTCATCAGTCTCTCTGGCAACTATAGTCTAGGCCTGCATGACTTGGATTATTCCACACAGCTGTGGCTCTGTCCTGACACCTGGCAAAGGACAAAGTTAGGAGAAGCTTCATTGGTCCTTGAGGCAATGAGGGTAGCTTGAGCCTCCACAGCTTATAGCACCAACTACATCCTTGTCTCCTACTACATAACCAGCAAGGAAGAAGGGCAGGAAGCCCTAAACCAAAGAGAAACATTGCACCCAGAATTAATACTCTAGTAAGCCGGATGCCAAGATACCAACAAAAAATTACAATCCACACGAAGAAACTGGAAGATATGGCCCACTTAAAGGAACAAGATAAGCCTCCAGATGACATAAAGGAGTTGAGACAACTAATCATAGATGTTCAAACAAATCTCCTTAATAAATTCAATGAGATGGGTAAAGAAATTAAGGATATTAAGAAGACATTGGATAAGCACAAAGAAGAATTTGAAAGTATACACAGAAAAGTAGTAGATCTTATGGGAATGAAAGGTGCAATAAATGAAATTAATAATACACTGGAATTATATAATAGCAGATTTGAGGAGGCAGAAGAAAGGCTTGGTGAGCTTGAAGAAATGGCCTCTGAAAGTGAACATACAAAAGAACAAATGAAGAAAAGATTGGAAAAACTTGAACAAAGTCTCAGGGAACTAAAGGACAGCAAGTGATGTGCAAACATACATGTCATGGGTGTCCCAGAAGGAGGAGAGAAAGGAAAAGGAGCAGAAGGAATATCTGAAGAAATAATGGTAGAAAATTTCCCAATCCTATTGAAGGACATAGATATCCATGTCCAAGAAGAATGACGTACTCCCATCTGAAAAAATCCTAATAGACCAACTCTGAGACACATACTAATCAGAATGTCAAATGTCAAAAAGAGAATTCTAAGAGCAGCAAGAGAAAAGCAATGCATAATGTATAAGAGTTATCCAATAAGATTAAGTGCTGATTTCTCACCAGAAACCATGGAGGCAAGAAGACAGTGGTATGATATATTTAAGATACTGCAAGAGAAAAACTTACAGCCAAGAATCTTATATGTGGCAAGATCGTCTTTCAAAAATGAGGGCGAGTTTAGAATATTCACAGATAAAGAGAAACTGAGAGTGTTTGTAACCAAGAGAACTGCTTTACAGGAGATACTAAAGGGTGTGCTACAGCCTGAAAAGTAAAGACAGGAGAGAGAGGCCTGGAAGAGAATCTAGAAATGAAGGTTTTATCAATAAAAGTAACTAAATGAAAAACGGGCTTTTTCAGGACTTGGGGGTTGTCCTGAGTGGCATTGTGCGACAGATGTAGACCATTTTACATCAGCATATACCATGCAGAACTATGTGGGAGAGAGTGTGGTCTATGATGTGAACTGTGGTCTATGCTTGGTGGCAAGGCCCCAGGATGTGTATATACATTATGGGTGATGTGCCACATTGATGAAAGATGTTTGTGTGGGATGTTGTGGGAGGTGTGGGAGGTGGGGAACATGGGAATCCCTGTAATTTCTGTGTAATATCTAGGTAATCTAAGCACCTTTTATATATATATATATAAAATACTTATGTAAGCAAATGCACATATATGCATATACATTTATATATCATTTTACAAATATTGGTATGTATTGTGAAAAATTTGATTTTTACCCACAATAAAAATATATATATGATACAATAATAAAATAAAAATAAAAATAAAAATAAATAAAAGTAAAAGCATCAAAAGTGTGGTGAAAATAAAATATGACAGATAAAACCCAAATATTCAGGAATAAACTTAACCAACAATTTAAAGTACTTGTATTCAGAAAACTACAACTCATTGTTAAAAGAAATTTTAAAAAGACCTAAATAATTGGAAGAATATTCCATGCTCATGGATTGAAAGACTAAGTATCATTCAGATGTCAAATTCTACTCAAATTGATACACAGATTCAATGCAATCTCGATAAAAATTCCACCAGCATTTTTTAAATAAATGGAATACATTATTATCAAATTTATTTGGAAGTGTAAGGGGTCCTGAATAGCCAGAAACATCTTAAAAAGGAAAAGTGAAGTTGGAAGACTCTCATTTCCAAACTTTAAGTAGTATTACCTAGCTACAGTGGTAAAAACAGCATGGTACTGGCATAAAGACAGATATATAGACCAATGGAACGGAATTGATAGTTAAAAAATAGACCCTCACATCTATGGTCAAGTGATTTTTGACATGCCTGTCAAACCCACCCAGCTTGGGCAGAATATTCCATTCAACAAATGGTGCTGAGAAAATTGGATATCCACAGCAATAGAAGGAAAGAGGACCCCCATCTCACATCCTGTACAAAAATTAACTCAAAATGAATAAAAAACCTAACTATAAAAGCAAGAACCATAAAGCTTCTAGAAGAAAATGTAGGAAAATATCTTCAAGAAATGGTGGTAGGTGGTAGATTCTTAAAGGAGATAAGAGGAGGACTGAGATGGACTACTGATGTTTAACGCATGTAGAAGTTTTAATTAGCTATACTGTAAAAATGTGGAAATGTACAGAGTTGATGGTAACACATTATAGTGAGTAACAGCTGGTTTATAAATGGGGATGTGGCTGAAAATGGTAGTCTAGGGATGTAAATGTCAGTTGACAGAAAGCAAGAGAATAATCTAGGGACTGAATAGCACAGTAAACCCAGAGGTAGATGAGAATAGTGATTGATGGTACAGATGCAAGAGTGTCCTTTGTGAGCTAGAACAGATGTACATCACTATTGCAGGGTGGTGGGAATGTGGAGAAGCATGGGAAAAATACAACTGGAGTGACCAATGGAGTGTGGTTAACAGTAATAATGTAATATTCTTGCATCTATGCCAAAGATGTACTGTGTTGATAATGGGGGAGTATGGAAAAAGTGTGCCAAATGTACGCTGTGGACTGGTAATAATCAGATGATATTATCTCATAAGCTATAACAAATATTCCACCAGGGTGTGGTGTGTTGATAGACAGGTGTTGTTTGGGAATTCCGCACATGTGCATGATTGTTTTGTAAGTTTACAAATTCTATCATAAAAATATATTTAAAAAATAATAATAGGGTATGTTGGGGGAAAAATACACCAAAGGTAAGATAAGGACGAGAATTAGTAGTAAGATTTTAACAATATTCTTTCATAATTTGTCACAAATGTCTCACAACAATGCAAGGTGTTGGTGGAGGGTTGATGTATGGGACCCCTGTATAATGTTATGAATGTTTGCTTTGTAAGTTCACGACTTTTACTATACACTTATTGTTTATGTATGTTCATGTATGAGTGATATACTTCAATAAATTTTTTAAAAATGTGAGGAACCCAATGTTTTCCAACCCACCTCCTGCCTTTCTTTCACCAACCTTGAGTACTCCATGGCTGTTGAAAGGCCTGCCTTTGGGCCCCTGCTTTTGGAGGATGCTATTGTCACACTACCTTGAGAATAAAGGCAATTTAGGGTTAACTGCTATTCTCTGCTCAATGCCATTCTGAAACAAAACTCATACACAGGATGCCCCACACTTTGAGGAAAAGTTACTAGCCCATAGCAAACACTACTCATAGTAAAGAACTTCAAATATTGTAAGAGTGGATTCTAATCTCAGAGGTTTTGAGTCACATTTTTTATTGATACATATTATTAAAGCATACAATTCTTCTGAAGTGTACAATCAATGGTATTTGGTATAATCACGGTTGTGATTCATTGAAGTGTGCATTCATCACTTCAATCATTATTAGAGCATTTTCATTATTTCAATAATAATAATAAACAAAAGACAAAGAAAATTCTTCGCCTCTCAATCCCTCTCTGTTTTCCCTGCTGTACATAGCTGTTATTTCTGACTATTCTTGCACAACTGTTTTGAATCACATTTTAAAATCAGAAGAGTGATGAACAAAGAATAAAGTTTCATTCAAAACTTAATCATTCACAGTAATAGGGGAAAAAGAATCATGGTTATACCACCTGAGGTCCCATTCTCCATACTCTTTCCTTTCTACACAGTCCTAGCAAGGTTGTCCTTCACACCAAGGGCCTCAAGTACCACCAGCAACTGTGTCCCCAGGCTGTGCCTGGCCTGGTCCTCTCTCCTGAGGTCTAATTAAGAACACCCAACTACTTAAAGGACATCATCTAGTCTGGAGGTCTTACTGTCACTTCAAAATCAACATTTTCAAAATCATCCTCATCTCCGCGATATCTTTCATTCTCCCAATCTCATGGAATAGCACCACCACCCCACCAACCTCTCAAAGCCAAAAACATGACAAAAAATGATAGTCACTCTGGAATCCTCCTTCAATTGCCCCCTAAGTAGCCTTCAGGTCTCTCTTCTCCTCTCCATCCCCATGCTTGCATCAGGCCTTCTTCATTTTTTGCTGGGAATACTGAAAATAGCTGTGCTTGATCTGCAACCTTAGCTTTCTCCATTTTTCTCCACACTGCCTTGAGCATGACCTTTCTAAATGACAGATGAAAATCCTTCAGGGATTTTATATATAAAATAACCAAGCTCCTTAGAGTAACATAAAAAGCCCTTGGGTAACTAAGACTTCCTACCTTCCAATCTCACATTTTTACCATTTTCCTAAACCTATGCAGTCCATTCACAGTGAGCTACTTCTGGTTCTGTGAAAGAAATACAGTTTTCTCATCTCATCTTGACTGCTTGGAAAACTCCTTATCTTTTAGGCTTCTCCTCAATGTGAAGTTGACCCCAAGCCCCACTCAGCTTGAGGCAGCCCGTACAAGACCCTGTACAACCTCTGTTCTATCTCTCATGACTGCATGCTTTGAGTAATTGTTTACACTGCTAGACAGTGAACCCCTTAAGCATGGGAATAATATTGTACTCAGGATTGTGTGCCCAACAAGTTCAAAGATGCTTAGAACATAACAGAACCCAATTAAAAATATATTTTATTGGTTTCAACGTCCTCTTTAAGCAAACCTTTACTCAGAGGTGCAAAAAAAAGTTAATTGATTAGCATTTTTTTCCATCTTTCTGGAAAACTTAAGGTAGAGACTCAAACAAAAGGTTCTAAGAGAATCCAGCAGCAAGGGATAACCCACACATTAGACAATCATGGCTTGGTGTGCTAGAGATGCTGGCAGCCTTGAGAAGACATAGGTATCTGGAGCTTTACTATTGAGATTGTTCTTAAACTAAAAAAAAAATACACTTTTCATTTGACAAGGTAATTTTCCTGAAGGCACATTTGAAAAATAATTTCAAAAACATTTTTGGTCTATTATATCTTGCATTTTTAATAAGGAAAGTCTACATTATGGCTGAACATCAAAACGTTATTCCAAATTCATTAAAAATCCCCAGAATTTCACTTTAAACTCCAAACTCTAAGACTCCAATTATACCTTGTCTAGAATGTTTTTTAGGAAAGCTTCCTAAAATGCTATAAAAAACTTAGCTGCAGATACACTTACACCTTTTCTTCTGCAAAATGTTTTCCTTTAAGGTATAAGACAATGCCATTCACAAAAATCTGTTATTGTTTCTCTTTCAGGGTTTCTTAATCAGGGACATCCATGAAGCCTTTAAAAATATTCTTGCCCAGGCTCCACACTCTGCCCCTCTCTAGAGACTCTGACTTAGTAAGTCTGGCATGTGGTTCAAACACCAGTAATTTTTCAGAACGCCCAGTGACTGTGTTACTACCCACTGCTAAGAACCACTGCTTTGGACTCTAAATTCAGAGGTGTACTAGACACTTTTAACTGACTCTGGAGTTACAGAGGTGTGCCAAATGAGCCGCACCAATTCTGATAAGAATTGTGTTCAGTACCACCAATGCGGAGGATGCTGGGCTATCAGCCCTGTGTGAAGTCCTCATCAATATTTATTCTTCAGCATCTCCCAGTCCCCCAAGAAGCATCACTGAGGCATATTATTAGGATGGGGGTATGATACTCTCAAATTTCCACTTCAAGCCTGGGCTGCCTAGTCCTTCAGGGCTATGTTCAGGTTTAATTCCCAAGATATACTCACCCCCATGTATGATCCCTTGTGCTTGGTCCAAAGTCGGTATAGAAACCCAACCTCTCCCCTAGCCACATCGTTAAGTCATTGTTCCCTATATAGGGTTTAGAGGCATCACTCTCCAAAATTGTTATGAAATCTGCACCTGTTCAGAAAAGCAAATGCATGTAGTGGTTAACCAGAGCAATGCAAAAAAAAGTTTAGCAAACTTGTTCCATTTGCTTTTACTCATAAATTTAAAAAAATAATTCCTAATGAGTGACTAAAGTGAAGTGATTCAAATTTGAGCTATAAAGGAATTTTCCCATGTTTAGAAAGTAATTAAAATATGAAACACCTTGAGGAAATATAGGAAAGGTTAAAAACATGAATTTTCTAAATTTTCAAATATTCTAAACATCTTTCTTAAATACTCCAAATTTCAAATAATTTTAATACCTTTCTCAAACACCCTTTTATGTTCAGAAACAATACAGTAGTTCACAATAGCATTCTATTCTAGGACAAACACCTCGTTGTATTGGCACAGAAATTCGTTTACTGGCTTTTTTCAGACCCTGGCTGGATATGCCTCCAAGGCCTGTAATAAGGAGTAAATAAAGACTAAAGGCCAAATAAATTCTGAATTGGCCTTACAAGTATACAGTCAGACATTTCTCAGGAGAAATGTTTAACAGGAGGAATAACAAGAACAGTTTAGTCCTTTGCTTTTCTTGATCCACATGCCATTCAGTAGATCTAAGAACCAAACTCCCACATATCTTAAAGGAGTCTTCATATTTCATACAAAGATTAAAATGGCAGGACACGGAATCTATTTGTTTCACAAAAGAGCATCACTCTGTCCCACCCTGCCCTTTTAATACAACAGTTTTCTGGGTCCCCAACAGTGGGTCCATAATGACAGGAGCCACCAGCAGGGGGCATCTCTAATAACAACAGCATGACAAGAATGCCTGCATATACTCAGCAGGAGGCTTTGTTCAGTCAAGTGAATTGTTTTCAAAGACTGAAGCTTAGTCTTCCTGCAGCTGCCCAGGAAAGTTAAAAGCCTTTTTAAGTGGAGATTAGTTTATGACTCAGCAAGCTGTCCTCCTAGGACTTATGATCTTACTCAAAATAAAAGTGATGATAGTAGTTTCTCAAACAAGGGAACTAATTCCAGTAAAACTTACCTGTTTCAATGAGCAACTGAGCTGATCCTTCTAAATTAGACCATCCTTCATTGTCATATCCAAACCTGAAAGGCCAGATGGCAGCAGAGACTTCTTTGACTGGTGCCTGAAGAATTGTTTCAATGGTAATTTAGGAGGATTGTGAACCATGGCAGGTTTGGTAACCCCATTTTCTCCACGTCTCGCTACCAAAATTCATATTTCCCAAGTATCAACAAAAGAATATCCCCAGACATTTGCTCACATTTAATTCATAAAAACAAGGAGATATTTGTTATATGGCATTCCCATGATAAATTTCCTTTGAACATGTAGCTGAAGCTTGGAATGGAGGAATGTTTAGAGAGTATTTATAATAAAAAATTTTTACAACAGCAAAAAATTAGAAACACACTAGCAGTTCATCAATAGGAATGAATAAATAAATGGTGTACATATATTGGAATACTATACAGCCCTAATAAGTGAATTAGGGCTACACGTACCAACATGGATGAATCTCACACAGATGATTTTAAGTAAAAAAGCAAATTGCAAAATAGAGAGAGAAGACGTCATTCAGATAAAGTGTAAAAGCATGGAAACAAATAATATTGTCTGGGGATATATCATATATAATAATAACATACAGAAATGCATGGAGATGATGTCATCAACATGGCAGTGTAAGACATTCCCAGGAAAAGTTTACCCTCAAAATCAACTAATAAAAGGACTAATCCCAATTTGCTTGGATCTCTGCAGTAAAACACAGACTAGAAAAGGACTCCACAAATGCTAAATCAAGGAAAAGGAAGAAAACAAACTCACACCAAAATCTGGCAGGAGATTTGCATCCTGGACCCAACAGTCCAGACCCCTTCCCCTCATTTGTTCCCGTGTAGCTTGCGAGTTGCACAGAGGCAGCATGGCCTGGGTCCCTCCTGCTGCGGATACAGACCAAAGAGTCACTCAGAACAGCAAGTTAGAACACACACATATCCAAGCATAGGGACCCAAGTCTACAGACACTTAGAGTGGAACACAAGCAGCTGAGGAAAGCAGCAGACAAAAGTGTCACCAGGGGGAAAAAGATACCACAGCAATACTGTTGGCAAGAGATGTACACACTCAATCCATACTTTGTTTGCTGGACCACCTAATCCAAAAACAGACCTTTCTGGATTGACCCTATCTGGCTTCCAGAAGCAGAATACCCTAATGGGTAAGAAATCAGAGGTAGAAAAGACTCATGGAAGAAAAAAGGAGGGGAGGGGACTGAACTGCTTATTTTTTTAATCTGAGTGTTTTATTCCTGTTTTTTAGAATTAGATTCATTCAAACAAAGAATGGGTCTCAGAACTGAAAAGTATAATGAAAAGGGGATATTGAGTGAGGGAGAGAATTTAAATAAATCCTAGGAGCTGAGGTGAAAATTCTGCACAAAAACAACTAGAACAAGAATCCTGGAGAAGGAACAGAGGAAAGGAAGCTTTTTCCTGGAGGTGAAACAATTGCTCACAAAAAGGCAATCTTGAAAATTATGCCACATGGCCAAAGCAAAAATCAGGTGCAGAAGAGCTGAGAAAATCTGAAAAGTTAAACACGGGATACTCTAAAGGTCCAGAATAAGTTGGACCAAACATCAAAGAAGAGTCTTAACACAAAGATAATCAACAATAAAACTGAGGAAAAAGGGAGAAACTGACCTTCAGACTTAGCACATCAAAATAATCAGATGCCCAGACATCAGGAAAAAAATTACAAGCCATACTAAGAAACAGGAAGATACGACTCAGTCAAGGGTACAAATTAAAACTTCAGAAGAGACACATAATTTGGAACAATGCATCAAAGAAGTTCAAACAAATCTCCTAAATCAATTTAAGGAGATGAAGGATAATATGGAAAGAAATAAACTAATGGTGGACATGCAGCTAAAGGTTATTAAGAAGACAATGTGTGAGTACAAAGAATTCAAAGTTTAAAAAGAAACATAGACAATGTAGTGATGTATGCCCTCCAGAAGGGCAGGGTAAGACCCTGAGCCAACTGGAGCAGGAAGGAAGCAGGCCAGTGGTGATTACACCTCACTCAGGATGGTCCCCCTGTAAAGGAAACTGAACGTCAAGGCCTCATCTCCTTCACATGCAGTTCAAATCCTCACTTGGAAATGTAATCCACAGCTACGTGGATTTTCTCAGCCATGTGTGGTTGTAAACGCTAGTGTGGTTTCCTATAGAAATACTGCTCTGAATATTTTTTCTTAAAGATCTTTGCACATGTGACCACATATGTGTTAGGAGGCTGCATGCTCCACGAGCCTAAGCTCTAAACTGGAGCTTGCAGAACAGGTCCTTGGTTTCTGAACATAATGCTTCCTCCTGATTTCTCTGAACAGAAAACAAAGAGAGGATGAGGGAAACTGCTATTTTATTTGTATTCATGAACTTGGCTGTAATTAGTTATGCCATATAGGATGTCATACAATACCACTGGTTAAAATAAAGCCTATTTTTTCAAAAAAAAAAAAAAAAAGAAAAGAAACATAGAAATTATGGGAATTAAAAATACACTAGAGGCATTCAACAGCAGATTTGAACAGGCAGAAAAAAGCATCAGCAAACTAGAAATCAGGTCACTCAAAATCATACAGTCCGAAGAACGGATGGAGAAAAGAATAGGAAAAAAAAAAAAAAAAACTGAGCAGTAACTCAGGGACTTGAGTGACAGCCAAAGTATGCAAGCATATGCATCATAGGTATCCCAGAAGGAGAAAAATAGCAGAAAGGATAATTGAGGAAATAATGGCTGAAATTTTCCCATCTCTTATGAAATAAAACATAAATATACATATTCAAGAAGCACAACATACTCCAAACAGAATAAACCCTAATAGACCTACTCCAAAACACATATTAATCAGAATTACAAATGCCAAAGATAAGGAGAGAATTCTGAAAGCAACAAGATAAAAGCAATTCATCACATACAGGATAATCTCAGTAAGACTAAGTGTCAATTTCTCATGAGAAACCATGGAAGTGAAAAGGTAGTGGCCTCACAGAAAGAGGTGGTGCTGTATGTGCACTTCGCTGCCTCGACAACTTCTCCGAGGATTATGTTTACGTGCCCAAGGCCTTTCGCGGTCATGCCCACGCCCTGCTCCTGAGCCTGGAGGTGGCGCGGCTCTTGGTGGCGCTGGACCTCGTGCACTGGGTCGAGTGCCTGGCGCTGGTCCCAGCCTCGAGGCCCCTGTTGCTTTCTCCCCCTGCAGGGAGCTTGCCAGCTGCATGTTCTCCCCAGCCTGTGACCCCCTGGACCTCCTCGACCACGGCCGTCCACTCCAGGCCATCAGCAAGGGCCGCCGTGGGGCGGGGATATGGGCCGGATACTTACCGCCAGGTAGAAGCCCGGTCAATGCCTGAGTCCGAGGGGAGAGGGAGCTGGGTCCAGATGTGTGAGCCTGACATGTGAGAAGTCCAGGGCCTGGACCCCTGTGTCTGAGGGAGCAGGGGGCCGTACCTAGACTCCTGGGTCCAAGAGAGCGGGAGCCCACGTACCTGCGGCCCTGTAGAAGCCAGGCCAACATCTGGGTCAGAAAGGCTGGGGGCCCCGACTCCTGGGTCTGAAGGAGAAAAAGCCTGGGTCCAAACGTCTAGGACAGAGGGAGAAGGGGTCCAGTCCAGAAATCTGGAGCTGAGAGGGGAGGGGGCTATCAGTGATTCCTGAGCAAGTGGGAGTGAAAAGGCTGCTTGCCCGGTGCCTCTGGTGGGTTCCGGGTATGCTCAGGATCGCCCTAACCCATTAGAGCACTGTGTGCCTATTGTTTCCTATTGGCCTCTCCTGGGATAAGCAGGATCCCGTGAGGTGATGGCCTAGTTCGTCTGCAGCTGTCATCATGACATGTGCTCAGGTGCTTCCTAGGACTCTTTCCATGCATCATTGCATCGTCTTATTTCATCCCCACAATGACCATATTGGCTTTCACCGCTCCTGAGTAAACAGACTTACAGAAGTGCGGTGACTAGCCTGAGATCACCCAGCTGGAGAGGGGCCCAATGGGGGATGTTCACCCACTGGTGCCAGAGCTCTCCAAGACTGTGGAATTGCCCCTTCACCAACCGACTGAATCTGCTGGTGTCTCCATGCAGTGGGTGAGAGTGGCTGAGGGGGCTCTGGAGGCAGGGCTGGGTGAGGCTGTGTCAGTGACTCAACCTCTCCGGTCTTCCTTTCTTCTGAAAATGGAATTAACTGCACCACCATCACCCCTTCTCCATCAAGCACTGCTGAAGCCATGCTCAATAAATGGTGGCCTCCTTGATTGTGCCTATGAAGGTATGGCACAGGGAGCTCTGGGTTTCAAGATTGCTGCCCTACAGTTGAAATTGTGAGGCCCAGAAGCTTCCTGCCTGACCCCTGGGGAGACTTGGGTTTCTCAGTCCCACCTCCAAATTTTTGCTGGGCTGGTTCCCTTGTCAGGAAAGCACTCCCTTTCCCATCTTTTTGCTCTAATCCTCCAGGGTCTACCTAGAAGCCATCCCTAATTCTCTCCTCCCCTCCCTCCCAATCTCAAATCCAACCTTCTCTGTCCTGCCCTTACTGTTCAGCTGTCCAACCCTTTTGAGACTTATACTTCCTAAGTGCACTGAGCTTTGAGGGCAGAGACCAGATCTCTTTCCACATTAGATAATAAACATTTATTGAGAACCTTAAAAAAAATACAATTGAACAAGAAAAAGTCATATTTCCTGATAATGGGCATGCAAAATATAGAGGTAAGGCAGGACATAAATAATGTACAAAAGGGAAACAGAGGGATATGTGAGCAGAGAACATGTACACTGTGGAAGCTAAGTTGGTAGTTTTTCTAATTAGTAGGTTGTAGATGTAAGTTGTGAAATACAAACCCCAGGGTAACCACAAAGAAAGCACTGTTAAAATATACAGAATTAGAAATGAGAAAGAGATCAGACAGATATATCACAGAAGATCAACTGTACAGAAAAGGAGGTTGCAACAAAGGAAAAGAGAGACAAAAAAGATATGACATATAAAAATCAAAGGACAAAATGACTGAAGTACTGCCTTTAAAGTAATAACACTGAATGGTAATGGATTAAATTTCCCAATCAAAAGACACAGATTGGCAGAATGGATTTTAAAAAAGCATAACCCAATGATATGTTGTTTAAAAGAGACTTACTTTAGACCCAAAGACACAAGTAGGTTGAAATTGAAAAGATGGAAAATGATAATCTATGCAAACAGTCACCTTTTCAAAAGCTCGGGTAGCTATACTAATATAGGGTAAAATAGACTTTAAATCAAAAGCTTTTGATTTAAAGTCTATTTTGCAAGAGATGAAGAAGGACACTATTTATTAATAAAAGGGTCAATCTACCAAGTGAAATAACAACCATAAGAATTTATGTACCTAACCCCAGTGGCCCAAAATACATGAGGCAAACACTTGCAAAACAGAGAAATGGACACCTCCACAATAAAAGATGGAGGTTTCAATACACTACTCTCCTCAAAAGATATAACATCTAGACAGATCAATAAGAAAACATAGAGACTTGAATAATATAACTGAACTAGACCTAACAGACATACACAGAATACTGCACCCTCAAATAGCAGGATATACATTCTTCTCAAGTGCACATGGATCATTCTCCAAGACAGACCACATGTTGGGTCACAAAACACTCTGAATAAATTCCAAAATATTTAAATTATACAAAGCATCTTCTCTGACCATAATGGAATGCAGCTGGAAATCAATAATAGGCAGATAACTGGAAAATCCACATAAATGGAAGTTAAATAAGACACTCAAAAAGGGGAGCGGTGAAGAGGCAGGAAAACAGGACCTTGTCGAAGGGCCTCAGGCCTCGCTGCTCGGCATCTTCCTCGGTGCCTCCAGCTGCTACCGCTCAGGTGCTGCAGGCACAGCCCGAGAAACCGCAGCACTACACCTATATTAGATACTAAAGAAGGCTTCACCACAATCTCTGTGCCTCTGCTTTGACGGATGGTTTCTGTCAACCTATAAAGACTGACATTGGTGAGGACAGCTGGTCAACTCTGAGAGCAACTCAGAGAAATCCATCTTGGTCACACTCTATAAAGGAGCACCTTCTCTGGAAATAGCACCCCAGATAAGTACACAAAAGCAAGACACCCTCATGGACCTACTTCCTGCTTTCAACACCCTGATGCCTGAAGATACTCTATAGATTCACCCCAGCCAGCCATATGTTGCCTGGGCAACAGAGATATCTGTGGAGAAAGTCTGGGTAAAATCAATGCATTTGATAATAATGTGTAGAATCTGACAACAGTATCAAGAGCTGATGAGGAGAAGATGGAAAGGAATCTAGCAACTTAAAAATCTCATAGCATTCTCTGTGAGGTGACTTTTTTCCTGTTGGTGGCTCAATTTATTTAGAACAGAAAGAAGATACTGAGCCCTGTGACAGTATCATCATGTTGTATCTGAGCTTATTGGAATATTTCCTCCCTTTCCTTATTCTTTATATCCCAGTTTGCTTTTTGTGTTCATAGATTGACTCATTTGTTTCCTATTAGTATTTGAAACACCATATGGCCACCATAAGTTCTAACAAAATGACTTTTAACAAGGAGGCTGAAGGCCCATGTTTCTGTCTTCCTATGAAATTTTGGCCTAGTCACAGAACTACCCCCACTGAAGGGAGGGAGTCATGTTCAGGGACGAAGAGGTTGATGACAACCTGTGGCATGCTGTCTTATAACTTTCAGTAGTAGTTTTTAAGCTTTTCTTAATTTTGGTAAAAATACTACGGTATCTCCTTAATGTCATGTTTATTGCTAAGAGGTATAGGCGTTTGGTAGCCTGCCACTTAAGAATTTGTTTCAATCAAATCTAATCAAATATAACATGAACCAGAGATCAGTACTTGTATTTTCTTATTTAAGAAAAACAAACAAAAAACTTAGTTTACTATCGATCTGAGTACTTTATAATGAATACATAAAATGTGTATTAAATCTGTAGTAGAACATGTTAAAAAAAAACACACTCAAACAATAAATGGGTGAAAGAAGAAATTACAAGGGAAATGAGTAAATATCTTGAGACAAATGAAAACAAGAAAACATATCAAAATTTATTGGACACGGTGAAGGCAGTGCTGAAACGGAAATTTATAGCCCTAAATGCCTATATTTTAAAAAAAAAGAAAGAGCTAAAATTAAAGACCTAACTACACATCTGGAGCTACTAGAAAAAGAACAGCAAACTAAGCCCAAAAGAAGCAGAAGGAAAGAAATACCAAAGATTAGAGCAGAAATAAATGAAATAGAGAATTAAAAAAAAAAAAAAAGCCACACACACAAGAAAGAGCATTAACAAAACCAAAAATTGGTTCTTTTAAAAGTTCAATAAAGTTGACAAACCTTTAGCTAAATTGACAAAGAAAAAAAAAAGAAGGTGCAAATAAATAAAATCATAAATGAGAAGGGAGGCATCACTACAAACTAAATAGAAATAAAAAGGATCATAATAGGATACTATGAACAACTGTATGCCAACAAATTAGACAACCTAAATGAAATGCAAAAATGCCTAGAAACACACGAACAACCTACACTGACTCTAGAAGAAATAAAAGATCTCAGCAGACCAATAACAAGAGATTAAATTGGTCATCAAAAACCTCCCAACAAGGAAAAGCCCTGGACCAAATGGCTTCACAGAGAAATTTACCAAGCATTCCAAGAATAATTAACACCAATCCTACTCAAACTTTTCCAAAAAATTGAAGAGAAGAGAACACTACCTAACTCCTTCTATGAGGCTAACATCACCTTAATACCAAAGCCAGATAAAGATACCACAAGAAAACAAAATTGCAGACCAATTTCTTTTGTGAATATAGTGGCTCAAATCCTCAACAAAATACTAGCACATTGAATCTGACAGCACATTAAAAGAATTATACACCATGATCAGTGGGATTTATCCTAGGTATGCAAGGGTGGTTCAACATTAGAAACTCAATTAATGTAATACAACACATTAACAAAATGGAGGGGAAAAAAACACATGATCATCTCTATTGACCCAGAAAAAGTATCTGACAAAATCAAGCATACTTTCTTGATAAAAACACTTAGAAAACTAAGAATAGAAGGAAACTTACTCAACATGATAAAGGGCATATATGAAAAACCCACTGCTAACATTATATGCAATGGTGAAAGACTGAAAGCTTTCCCACTAAGATCAGCAAAAAGATGAGGATGCCCACAGTCACCACTGTTATTCAACATTATACTGGAAGTTATAGCCAGAGGAGTTAGGCAAGAAAAAGAAATAAAAAGCATCTGAATTGGAAAGTAAGAAGTAAAACTTTCACTATTTGCAGATGACATGATCCTAAATATAGAAAATCCTGAAAAATCTACTACAAAGCTACTAGAGCTAATAAATGAATTCAGCAAAATGGCCAGGTACAAGATCAAAACGCAAAATACAGAAATGTTTCTATACACTAGTAATGAGAACTCTGAGGAGGGTGTAAAAAAATTCCATTTACAATAGTAATTAAAAGAATCAAATATCTAGGAATAAATTTAACCAAGGAAGTAGAGGACTTATACATGGAAAACTACAAAACTTTGCTAAAAGAAATCAAAGAAGATCCAAATAAATGCAAGGACATTCCATGCTCATGGACTGGAAGGCTAAGTATTGTTGAATGTCAATTCTACCCAAAATGATTTACTGATTCAATGTAATCCCAATCAAAATTCCAACAGTTTGCTTTGCAGAAATGGAAAAGCCAATCATAAAACTTATTTGGAAGGGTAAGCAGCTCTGAATAGCCAAAAACATCTTGAAAAAGAAGGAAGAACTTGGAGGACTCACACTTCCTGCCTTTAAAACTTATTAGAAACCTACAGCGGTCAAAGCAGCATGGTACTGGCACAAGGCTAGATATATAAACCAATGGAATTGAACTGAGAGTTCAGAAACAGACCCTCACATCTGTGGCCAATTGATTTTTTTACAAAGCTACCAAGTCCATTCAATTGGGATAGAAAAGTCTTTTCAACAAATAGTGCTGAAGAGAACTGGATATGGATATATGCAAAAGAATGAGTGTGCACCCCTACCTCACACTATATACAAAAATCAAGTGAAAATGGATCAATCACCTAAATATAAGAACTAGGACTATTAAACTCCTAGAAGAAAACAAGGGGACACATCATCAGGATCTTGTGTTAGGCAATGATTTCTTAGACTTTATACCCATAGCATACATGACAAAAGAAAAATAAATAAATGGTACCTCATCAAAATTAAAAACTTTTGTGTGTGAAAGGACTTTATTATGAAAGTGAAAAGACAACCTGCTCAATGGAAGAATATACTTGGAAACCACACATCCAATAAGGGTTTAATATCCAGGATATATAAAGAAATCCTACAACTAAACAATAAAAAGACAGACAATCCAATTTAAAAATAGGCAAAAGACTTGAATAGACATTTCTCTAAAGAAAATATATAAGTAGCTAAAAATCACATAAACAGATTCTCAACATATTAGCCATTGGGGAAATACAAGTCAAAACTACAATGAGATACCATTTCACACCCACTAGAATGGATACTATTTTAAAAAAAGGAAAACTACAAGTGTTGGAGAGGATGTGGAAAAATAAGAACACTCATTCATTGCTGGTGGGATATAAAATAGCGCAGCCACTGTGGAAGACAGTTTGTCAGTTCCTCAGAAAGTTAATTAAGGAATTACCATGTGACCTGGCAATCCCACTACTAGTTATATACCCAAAAGAACTAAAAGCAAGGGCACAAACAGATATTTGGACACTGATGTTCACAACGGCATTCTTCATGATTGCCAAAAGATGGAAGCAACTGAAGTGTACATCAGCTTATGAATGGATAGTCAAAATGTGGTATATACATACAACAGAATATTATTCAGCATTAAAAAAAAATGAAGTTCTGATTCATGCAACAACATAGATGAACCTTGAAGACATCATTGGAGTAAGTCAGTCAAACACAAAAGGACAAATATTGAATGATCTCATTGATAGGAAATAATTTGAATAAGCAAACTCATAGTCAGAATCCAGAATACAGATTACCAGGGGCTGGGTTGGGGTAGAGATGGGGATTTAATGCATAAATTATACAGAATTTCTACTTGGGTTGATTATAAAGTTTTGGTAATAGATGGTGATGCTGGTAGCACAACATTGTGAATATAATTAACAGTGCGGAATTATATATATGAATGTGGTTAAAATGGGAATTTTAGCTCATATATATGTTACTATAATAAATATCAAACGAGAAAGCATAGGAGTACACAACACAATGAGCCCTATTGTAAACAATGGACTATAGTGAGTAGTACAATTTTTTAAATGTTCTTTCATGAAGTGTAACAAATGTACCACACTAATGCAAGGTGTTGTAATAGGGTGGTGTATTGGAACTATGTATTTTATGCATGCTATTACTATAAACCCACAATTTCTATAGCAAACAAATATTAATTAAAATCATTTAAAAAAGAAATGCATGGAAATTATAAACACCATATTTGGATGGTGGTTACTATTGCAGGGAAGAAGTGAAATCACAGAGTGAAATGACAGAAGGATACATAAGGCCCTTTAACATATTTGTAAAGTGGTCTCCCAATTCTACCCTAATTGTGAATGGTTTACACCTCTTCTATACAGGAAAGGCAAGGTCGAGGAACACAGCTCCTTTTAAGAGCTTCTCTTTTGGGTCCATGAGCTTAGTCAGAGAATGCACTGTCCAACTCTAAACATCTGTCTCAAATGAACATCCACTGCTCTACAACCAGAATCCTGTGAAAAAGTACAGCTGGATTAGGAAAAAACCATCACAAGTGAAAAAACAACTCAAAATGGACCACACAAGTTCAGGCTGAGAGAAGGCTAACTTTGCATAGGAGGGTCACTACTTTATATCAACAGCTTAATGTGCATGTTCTACCAGCAATGGGCTGGGCATTTCATCTTTATATAAGAAGAATTATTAAGTTTTGTGATTATTATAAAAAGGTAATGGAGCCATCAAGAGAGATTACAAGAGGCATTTTTTTTGTCAAGCCATCTTTTTACACATAACTGTACTTCTGTATTTAATTATCGATTTCATCACTCCAAACACTATTATTCCCCCATTCTTCCCATCTCAGTAAATACTACCACCCTCCATCCAGTTGCTCAAGCCAAAAACCTAGAAGTCATCCTTGATTCCTCTTCTCCTCATTCCCCGACATCAGATCCATTAGTCAATCCTATCAGTTCTACTTTCAAAATATATTCTGGGTCTACCTCCAACGCCACGAGACCCACCCAAACAACCCTTTTCCTTCTTATGGACAAAAGAAAAAGGCTCATAACTTATCTCTCTGCTTTCCTTCTTTTCCCCCTACATTCTTCACAGAGCAGCCAAAGTGATGTCTATATGGCTTCTTAACTCTCTACTTAAAATACCCCAATGGCTTCCATTGCAATTAAATAAAATCAGAACTCCTTATTGTGGTCTACAAAACCCTTTGTGACATATTCCTCAAGAGCCTCTACAACTTCATTTCTGCCATTCTTCCCCTTGCTCACCAAGCTTCAGCATTCTCTAACCACCCAGAACCAGTTACTCTCTACTCCACAATCCCATTTGCTTCATAGAAGCCCTATTTAAAGTGATGGTCTTTACTTATTTGTTCATCTGAATACTCTTTCTCCCGTACTAGAATGTAAACTCTACAAGGACAGGTATCTTACCAATTTGTATACCTCTGAATCCCTGGCACCAGGCACATAAGATAAACATTTATCAATGAAATGAATAAATGAATGATAGAACAGGTATGGAATACAAATCAAACTACTCCTTTTGACAATAAAATATTTAAAATTGTAGACAGCAAGAGGGGAGAAGAGGAGATAAGAAAACTTTCACAATGCATTAATATACAAACTACCCATAATCTGCAAAATCAAGAATTGTCTATAAGATTTTTCTTATATCAAGGAATCTCACATTGTTCTCTTCAGTAATACTACAACAGACTACAGAGAACCCCATTATAAAATAGTACCTCATTGCATCATTTAGATTTGTTAAATCATGAATGACAAAATAACTTCATTTAACAAAATGGTGAGCAGTTAGCCTCTAATATATGGGTCTGTGCTGTCCCAAAAACACGTCATAAAAAAATTCCGCTATGTTATCAGCCTGTGATCTAAGGGTTAAGAAGATTAAATACAGGGCCCTGAAGCTCTCAAGTCCATATCCTGAGTACAATCAGAATCCAAAGTGTACACATGTATTCAAATATATAGATATCATATAAAATACTATTCCAAAAATTTTAATTACTTACCCCTTTGCCCAATTTCTTCTCATAGATTTTATACCGTAGTCCTAGTCCCAACAATCCCACACCAACAAACAGCCACAAAACTAAACAGAAAGAAGAAATAATTGTTTAGAAACATTTACTTTTTTTTTTTTAATCGCTTTTATGATTGTATTGAACCTACTGGTTAACAGGAAAACTATCTAATCCTTGCAAAAGGGAAATGTCTAACCGTTGGGTTAATTTTCATGTGTGACATGCATATCTAACCCATACCAAAGAATATTCCCTAAAAATGTTCCAGGGACCATAAGCTTAAAGTAAAAAGAAAAAAATCATAAAATACACAGAAAAACAAGTCTCCATGAGCAGGAAACAACAAGGAAAAACTCTTCCACAATCAAGCTCCCAAGACTTCGGAACTTTCAGAATAAGAATATAAAATGTTTTTTAAAAATAAAAGAATATGGCTAAGGAACATGAGACTATAATAAAATATCAGAAAGATTCTTAAATAAATCAAATAGACTTCTAGAAATTAAAAATAAAATAATTACAATAATTAAAATTAGAAACACAGTGGACAAGATAAACAGATTGGACAAAGCTGCTTAGAGAACTAGTGGACTGAAAGATAGATCTGAGGAAAGAGTACAGAATGAAAAACAAAGAGGTAGAATATGTAAAGGCAGTTAAGAGACATGGAGAACAGAATAAGAAGGTCCAACATATATCTAAGTGGAGTCAAAAAGAAAAGAAGATAACCAATGAGGAAGATGCAATATTTGAACAAATAATGGCTGAAATTTTTCCAGAATTAATAAAAGACATCATTTTTCAGATTCAGGAATCCCAAAGACTCCCATGTAACATGGAAAAAAGAGTCCACATCCAAAAACATCATAGTGAAATTTCAGAACACCATAACAAAGAGAAACTCTTAGGAGCTGTCAGAGAAAAGGCAGATTATCTTCAAAGGAGCAATGATTACATTGACAGCTGACTTCTTAAAAGCAAAAGAATACAAAATGAACCTCATTTTCTCCTAAACTTAAATATACTGTTTTCAAGTTATGGTGAAATATATATGAACTTTTTATACAATGGTCTCACTGCTTTGTGACATTTCTTTTAGAAATATATTGAAATTTTATTTAGCTTTTTAAATTGTTTTCTATCTCCTTACTCCATGATATTTTCTCTTCTTTGTTTAACTCCTTGAGGGTGGGGGGTACATTTCTTTGTACCCTACATAACAACTACCTAATATACTATCTTCACATTGTAGACATTTAATAAATATTTTTATTTAATCCAGTACATTTGAAATAAGTGAAGCATTGAATAAAAATCTAATTTCATGTTTGAGCTTCTAGAACATCCACAATCCAAACATTAACCCATTCAATACACACAAAAGGAGAAGTGGAAGTGGAATAACAGTCCCAAATATTAGAACAAAACATTTTGGAAATTTTACCTGTTAAATCATCTTATCTATGTTAGAACTGAAACAAAACTAATATAGAAGTATTTATGGGAGAAATTATATGATATCAGGAATCTGCATTAGAATTCTTCCATGCAAAAAGTAGGGAAGACAGTTGTTAACAACATGGGTCAAATGCTGATAAATTGTTGAAGCTGCATGAAGGGTACATTAAAGTTCATTAAAATTCTTTATGTAATGAACATATCTGGAAATATGTTTAATAATTTATATAATAAAACGCTTTTTTTTAAAAAGAAAGCACAAAGATGGTGGCTGAGTAAGGCATTCCAAGAGTCAGCTCGTCCTACAGGGCAGTTAGTAATTTAAACAGAGCTACCTAAAACACTTTTCGGGAGGCCCAGGAGACCCGAAGAGCATTTTGAAACATCCTTGAAAGAATGGAAGGAGGAGACTGCCCATATGTAGTGAAGAATCATGAGTAGAGCACTCCACACTGCAGAGGCCAATGCCAATCCTTCACTGGCAGCACAAGCCACCTCAGGAGCTATTCCATGGCTGGAGTTGAAAGCTCTATTTCCCCAAAACAGGGAAGGAAGAAATGGTCGGTCACTACTTAAGCTGCTGATTAGTAAATTTGGCTGGCTAAAGTATAATCCTAAGAACAGCTAAAGTTTGAACCTGTCCAAGTTGGACGGAGGCTGGTAGCCACCATTTTAACTCCGCCCCCAGCATGAGGGGAAGCAGGGCTGATTGAAAATCACAGTGATAGTACGGACCTGCCTCTTTCCACCCAGATCGGATTGCAGCCCTAGTCTAGGCCCCAGCCCCACCTCTGGCAGAAGGAAGCTGGTGGAACCTGCACCAGCCTCTCTGGGCAACTGCGGGCACTTTCAGTCTGCACAGACTGAATAGTCAGACACTTGGGGCTCCATCCCCACAACCCAATAGGATAGGAAAGAAGCTGTGTTTCTTCGGCCTCTCTGGGCAATTGCAAGTGCTTTCAGCCCACACAGACTGGACACTGGGATACCTGTAGCTCCACCCCTGCCTCCAAATAGGATGGGAGGGGGATGGTGTTTCCTCGGCCTTTCAGGGAACTGCAGGCATTTTTGACCTGCATGAACTTGACTGCTGGGTGTCTGTAGCTTCATCCCCACCCCCAATAGGAAAAGAGAGGGATTGTGTTTCCCGAGGCTCTCTGGGTAACTGTAGGTGCTTTTGGACAACACAGATAGAAAAGTTATACACCTTAACTCTATTCCTGTCCTCAAGAGGGATAGGAGGGGAGCTGTGACTCCTCAGCCTTTCCAGACAACAGCAGGCATTTTTGACCTGCATGGACTGGACTGGTGGGTACCTGTGGATCTACCCCCATCCCTTAACCGGATAGGAGGGGCCTCGTATTTCCTCAGCCTCTCCAGGCAACAGGAGGCACTTTCAGACTACAGGGGCTGAACTGTTGGGCATCTGTGGATCTGCACCCACCCCCGATAGGATAGGAGAGGGCTGGTGTTTCCTCAGCCTCTCTGGGCAATGGCAGGCACTTTAGGTCTACATGGACTGAACTGTTGGATGCCTGTGGTTCCATATACACCCCTTAAAGGGCAGAAGAGGCAGTACTCCCTCAGCTTCTCAGGACAACTGCAGGCACATTCAGCCCACATGGATTAGATTGTTGGGTATTTCAAAGAGTCCATCCCCATCCTGGGCAGGAGAGGAGGTGGGCTGGTGCTACATCAGTCTACCTGGGCAACTATGGTCATTTTAGACCTGCACAGCATAGATTTCTGTCCAGACTTGCAGCTCCATCCCCACCTCAGATAAGGGGAGGAAGGGGTGTCAAGTTTAATCAGTCTATGGGCTACTACAGATGGTCCTGTCCTGCATGACTTGGATTATTACACACGGCTGTGGTTCAGTCCCTACCCCTGGCAAAGGGGAAAGCTGGGAGAAGTTTCATCAGACCCCAGGGCAATGCAGGCACCTTGAGTCTCCACAGCTTACAACACCAACAACATCCTCAGCTCCTACTACACAACCAGCAAGGGAGAACAGGCAAGAAAACCCTAAACTAAAGCGAGAAATTGCATCCAGAAAAAATACACCTAGCAAGCCAAATGCCAAGACACCAACAAAAAACTGCAATCCACACCAAGAAACAGGAAGATATGGCCCAGTTGAAGGAACAAGAAAAGCCTCCAGATGATATAAAGGAGTTGAGAAAACTAATCACAGATGTCCAAACAAATCTTAATAAATTCAATGAGGTGGCTAAAGAGATTAAGGATACTAAAAAGACACTGGATGAGCACAAAGCAGAATTTGAAAGCATACATAGAAAAATAACAGATCTTATGGGAATGAAAGGCACAATAAGTGAAATTTAAAATACACTGGAAGAGTAGGACACAAGATGGCATTAGTGTAGGAGGGCGCACACTGCAAGCTCCCAGAGCAAGGCGGATTGTGGACGGGGTCCTGCCCGGGGGTCTGTGCTGTGCACGCGTGGAGTGAGAAGCTTGGGGCATCTATCTGCGCGGATCGGCGGCGTGGACTGAACAGTGGAGATTCGGAACATAGAAAGAAGCAAGGAAATAAAATAAGAAGAAAAACTGCCA